>JALJVW010000175.1:50464037-50773368 GCA_024865655.1 Emberiza elegans
TCACTGAGAAAACTCTCAGATATTAATACCACACAAGTTACAGGGAGAGTCCCTTCACTCTAATGCTTAAGGAAGAATGTCAACTGACAAGTTAATTCTCATAGAAGTATTTTCATCCAGAAACCATTACAAGACACCCCACCTACCTCTATTTTTTAAACGCTACATTTTAATAAAAGGAATGTCTTCCTGTTTCTGCAAGACCAATGGACAAAGGACTAAAAAAAAAACACCAAAAAAAAAAAACAAAAACAAACACCCAGAACAGTGAAAAGGCAGAATTACTTTTGACCAAAAGCAAAAAAACCCCTGAATTAAATGAAAATAAACAAACAAAAAAAAGGGATAAACCCACCATGGTATTCCAGGGAAAAAATAGCTATTATTTTAAATTAAAAAAGTTCATATACAATAAAATGGATAAATTCACAATATCTACATAGAAAAGTAAGTGTGCAAGATAAGTTTACCTGCTCTTCAGTTTTAAGATCCCCAAATTCTTGCATGAATGTGGTTTCTGATGGAAAGCGACCTGGTTCCAAGAAGTGAAGCAAGCTAAACAGCTCTTCTACTGTGTTTTGCAAAGGGGTTCCAGTAAGCAGCACTTTATGCTCCTGAAAGGTTAAGAAACAGTTGCCTAATTAAAGTGAATCCATCACTTTCATTTCCAATGGAAAAATACACAAAATTCTTTCCCCTTGTCACCATATGTCTGTCTCACCTTTGCTTCCTCTCCCCTCCCCCAGCTACTTACATAAAACTGTTCTCAGGACATTTCTAACTGGTACTCTGGTGTTCCTTCAGTGATAGCCCAGAAAAACACTTCACTACTTAAGCAGCTTCAAAAGTCCTCCAAGGTACAAGAACAGATTTTACTGGTCCACAATGTCCCATCCCTTTCACGAGTACAATGAGCTTCAGATGGCAAAGTAACAGTTGAACCTAATCCACCATTTCCAGTAAAAATTCATTTATTTACCACACCTCCAATATACCTTAGTGCACTGATCTCCTCAGGCCAGGAGATCAACACAGGATCTAACGGGAAACCTGAAGCAGAGTTCCACCTTCCTACTACATGCTAAAGAGCACAAGAGTGGCAGAGACAAAAGTAGCATAATGCTTTAGAGAAGGAACCCAGACAGGTTCAGCAACTAGCCCAGAGGCAAACATAAATTTAGCAGTGTAACAAGAACTAATGTGAAAAGTCCTATATCTCTGTCTGTAGTCTGTAAGACTAAAAGCTCTGCTTTCCTCTAACAGCAACCACAATAAGAAAAAAAGGTACACAGCATTTTAAAAAACCAAATTACAGTTTAGTTTAGCATGACTGCATTGTTCTCACATTTTAAAAGAATATTCTGCCCAAAACAAAGTAATTATTGTGTCTTTTACATGGTAATTATCTTCACATTGTCTTATTTTTCTTTATGAGTTTAATGCACCTATTTTGTACACATAGCATAATACATATTTATGTAAGCATCAGAAACCAACTCACTTGCCCTTCCTTAATCAATAAGAAAGAATATCCTTATGGCCACGCAACAAATTAACATTAGAGCTGATATTAGTGCAGAGCAGTTTAACTCTCATGGCCAAATTGGGCCACCTGACCACATTACACTTTTAAATAAATGTCTGTGTGAAGAAGTGACTATGGATTAACTCACATGAAGGGAGAGAAAGGAAAGAATAAATTTGTTTTTATTGTCTTAGGAGAATCCACATTATTCTACACCTAAATCAATGAAAAATCTTATTAAGTATCAGCACTCCAAAACTAAAGGTATGCATATGCTTCCAGGTATTTTATACTTTCTCATCTACATTATCTTATTCTTCTTAACACCTGATGATTTACTTGAGAAAAAACCCTTTTATTTTACTTTTTTATTAAACCATAAATCAGAAGTATTAAAACTACAGAAAACTCAAAGATAAGAGAGATTCACACTGACCAGATCCATCATCTTGAGTCCTTCCAAAAGCTTACAGTTCCTGTTTTTCAGCCTGTGGGCCTCATCAATGACCACGCAACGCCATGGAATGTTACGCAGCTCTGGGCAGTCAGTCAAGATCATTTCAAATGTTGTGATAATGGCATGGAACTTGTAGGACCCCTTTATCACACGACCCTAAAAAGAACAGCAAATGTTAAAAATAAACTCCCTGGCAAAGAAAGGAAGCAATTTGTTTCACCTTCAAATTTTATTTTTTAAAAATTCAAAACAGTAGAATGGACAAGACATTTAAAGCAAATTAAGTCATTGTTCCCGACTAAATGGGGAAATACAACTCTGTAAGCTTGCTACTGGCTTCATGATAGCTGTTTTTAATCCTGTAAATAGGCCCACAGAATCACTGCACATTGATTACCAAGAAGTTATACAAGTATTTCAGTTGTAATTCATATAGATTATACTAATGTCTTGAGGCATTAATGTATTGCTGCAATATTGAAATAAGGTTTTCCAACTTTATCAAGAGAATTCTCTTTTTACTTGAATTGTAAGTACATGAAGGTCCTCCCAAACAATCCAAATACAGCAAAAGTGCATTAAGGTTTTCTTTTTATGACTATTTGAATATTGTGCTGACTGTTACCATTTTTCTTTCCCCAGCAGACACTTGGGATTCAAAACACCTACAGTTCATAGAATGGCTTGGGTTGGAAGCGACCTTGAAGACCATCTAGTTCCAACACCCCTGCCATGAGCAGGGATGCCTTCCACGAGACCAGGTTGCTTAAAGCTCTGTTCCATCTGGCCTTAAACACTTCCAGGGATGGGGAATCTACAACAACTCTAGTGAACACCTTTAGCAGAAGCAAATATCAGAGCTTTTAAATGCAGAATGTGTATCTGCATACAATTCCATAATACTTTTGTTAGTCTGTGTTAAGCAAAGTTCAACAGGACAATTAACTTGATGTCTGACACCATATTCACTGGTTCATTAGTTCAGTCTTATTTTCAGCACTGATATAAATACTGTTTAAAAAAAAACTGAATAAACTTTATTCAGGAGCATGAAATGAGCATCTTTCTGACATTGTGCTAAGCTTCTTCCCAATGCTGTTCAAAGAAAAATGTAATTTGGTACCTCCAGTGTCACTGAGTCTGTGCAGAAAAACTGTCTCTGTAGGGATGAGCATTACACAAGTTCAAAGCTATTCCACATTTTCAAAGGACTCTGTCATGGGTTGTATATTGAATACATTTCAAAAGAAACACATATTTTACAGTAAGGTGACCATTTCTTCCCTAGACCTGTGCAAGACTGAATCCTTTTATAAGTGACCTGCATATAATCCTCTCCAAACCATGGGGATCAGAACTGGCTACTGACTCAATGAAATGATTGAAAACCTGGTATCCTGAACTCAGCATTAAATCTGCCTACTCAAATCAAGAACATTTCAGAGAGAGTAATGACCTGCTCAACAATGCTTTCTCGTGGCATAGTCCAGAAATATTTATCTTGTTGGGGGTAAAAAAAGCTGTTACTTAACAAACAGCAGATGAAGATACACTAAGTAGGCAGCTTTGAAAGCCAGCAAGCTGAAATGCTGTAACGTTTTCATGAGCCAAGTAAATTTCCACCACAGACCAAGTCAGCTCTTTTCCAAGTCTCCGTCATTAGCTGTATTTGGCACATATAGGTTTTGAAATCTTAAAGCAGAACTCTTTCTCAGAGGTGGGATAATATAGAAAAAGCACATGGTTTGTTTGATATTCCAACCAGGGAAGGGGCCCTAGGAAGACCTTTCAGTTATATTGCTCAAGAATACCAGAACATGCTTCTCTGTGCGAAGTTCACAGCAGAATGTCTCTGATAGCACCATGTCCTTAACTGATGAAGTCACACCACTGCAGAAACTTATTTTATTATTGACTCCTCTTTAGCATTTCACAACAACTTGACTCTGGTAACTGGGGCTGACCCTGAAAAATCACACTACTGCACATGGGGTAGGTGCTTCTTATGCACGTTCTCTGTGGTTACTGCCCTTCAAAAGACACTCACACACTCTCAATGTCCAATTGTCTTTTTGAGAAACAGCTCAGATTGAGAAGCCTTGCATATTAAGACCTAAAAAGCCAAAGATGCCTGGTGTCTGGATAGCTGTGTCTGGCAAGGGAACTAGAAATGATGCTGCTAAATCATGTCTTCTTTCGTTCCCTTTTCGTCTCCCATCCTATTCCCAATGAGGGTACTTTGGAGAATGACAGAGTTAGCACTATATGGGGACTCTTTTTTTCAGAACATGAAGAGATTTTTTCCCCTGTTTTTGGTTTCCACCATGTGTTTCACAGCTGACACTCTTACAAAGAATGGAACACAGAAGGTGATTTTGTGACACATCTAAGCTAGCTGCCACCAAAAGGATGAGTTCTTTCCATTTCTCCTTTATCCCTAAATGCAGTAATTGTCTGATTCAACTCTTAAGACAGTTCAGGGAGCAAAGCCAGCAGAAAATAATTCATTTTTCTGTGCCATGAGTGCTTTGTCATTACTTGCTGTGGGGTAAAATGACTGTCATGCTCACGGCAAGAATTGAATTAAGAATATGGCAATGGGGGAATAAAACTTTCTGCTGCATCTTTCTGTAGATCCCTTTAGTTACCTTTACATCAGTGAAACAACATTGCCAAAATAACTAAGAATCTGCACAGTAAGTGGGATTTTTCAGATGACATTCCTTCAGGCTTCATGCTAAGTAACTGCTAAGGGGAAGAACATGCTGAGAACAAGCACCACTCAAATAGCAAACAAACATGATTTTTAACATGGGAAACAATTCAGCAGAGACAGTATTTGTATAAACCCAAATTTTTAAATTATATAAAATATCAATCTCTGCTAAGAAATTATTTTAAAATCAGAAAAACTCATTTCAATTCCACTTCATTTGTATATTATACATATAGGTAAGAAGCTAAATGTGAGAACTTTCATAAAGAATAACAGAAATTAATAGAATGGCCTGGATTGGGACCTTAAAGATCCTCTAGTTCCAGCACTCCTGCTGTGGACTGGGACATACACAACTTCTCTGGCCCACCAGACCTCAATAAAGCAACTGTTACTCAAATCTTCAACAAACATAGATATGATTTTAATTTACAGCTGTAACTTCTAACTAATATAAATTACTATGTGTTTCTCTACTATGTTTAAATATATAGTTCTTTCTGTTTGCCCTGATGGCATGTCAAGTTGTGCCACAGTCATCACCTTCAAACCAGTTTTTAATCAGTTTTTTACCTGTAAAAGCATATTTTCTATCTTGCAATCTCTCTCATAGTTTTGCCCTGAGACTCTGGTTTTTCAATGCACTTTGAGGACATGAAGTGAGAACTACACAGAACTGAACCACTCATCACATCACTGACAAAGAGGAGAATGCTTTTCTCATCTTTTGTTTTCTCCCATGCACTTCCACTACACTAGCCCTTTTAACCACAGTGTCACAGTGGTTTAACTGGTCACGTGCCATGACAAAAAAATATTTGCTTTTGTCATACAGCCTTCCCAGAGCTGAGCTCTGCCTATGGTAAGAATCATCTTTATTCCTTGTCCACAGACAGCCCTGTATTTAGCTATTCTGAGTATTGCTAGATTGGATCCAATTTATTAAGTAATACAGCTTACTCTGTATCCGTGAACTGTCTTAATCATTTACCACTCTCCACATCTTTGTGTCATTTGAAAACTTCCTCAGTAACGATTTTATGTTTTCTTTCAGGTCACTGGTAAGTTATATAGCTTGCAGACATGAACCAATCCCTGAAGAACTATGCTGGAAATGCAAATCACTTCTCATTAACAATTACATAAAGAAATATCAGCTAGCCAGTTTTAAATCCACTTAATGTGCACCATATTGATTTTATTATCTATCTAGTTTATTAATCAAAATGTCCAGTGGTGTAAAATAAAATGCTTTAAAGAAAATCTAAATGTATGAATTCACCACTATCACTTTTTAAAGCTCAGTTGAAAATAGCACTCCACAGGTTGAACTTCTACCCTTTTTCTCTCTTACATGAGGCAGATTTTATTGTTCTGCAATAACATTCAGTGTATGCACATTTTATTTCCCTTAATTCTGTTTACTCTGGGAAGAGCCATGCACTTAGGAGTAGGGATCTGCTGCCTCTTAGCTTCTGTTTTCTGTTTCTACCCCTAGTAATTTCTGCTTTCCTTCACTCACAACTATTCACCTAAGCGCAGTAACACACATTCAACATATATCTGACTTAGAAAATTTGATAAAGAGGCATTGACAAGTTTAATTTCTGCAAGCAGATCTTTCCTGGAATGGTAGGCAAAGATAGATTTTTAAGCTTAGTTCCACTTAAAGGAGTTTCTTCAATAAGAATCTCTTCTGCCAGCTCTCCTCAGAAACACAAAATAACAAAAACATTGCATGAAAGAATGAAACTCTAAACAAAAGTTGCACCGTTTCATGGTGTCCCTTTATTCCCAGAGAGATACTGGCCACTATTAAAAAGCATTCTTAATACATGTATCTGTATTTCTAACTGAAACCTAACATACCAGTAATGAAAAACTAATTGATGCTTAAATGAATAAACAACCATAAAGCATATATCAAAAAAAGAGAAAAAGAAAAGTGAAGAGGTTTTACCTGTGGATCTTTGAAATACATTTCATACAACTGAATGGTCCGCCGGCTCGCCTGACTCCCATGATACACAACCACATTCAACTCTGTCCAGGTGCGGAACTCCCTTTCCCAGTTGGGAATTGTGGACAATGGTGCAATAACCAAGAAAGGACCATGGATTCCTTTCAAATATATCTCATAGAGAAACGTAATGGACTGGATAGTCTTTCCCAACCCCATTTCATCTGCTAAAATGCAGTTTCGTCTGAAAACAAGAATAAAAACTGTCTGAATTATTTATTCCCAACTTAAAACATAGAAAATCAGTAAGGCAATTACCTGAATAAAAGGTTATTGTCATTTTCTAGAATGAAAAGGCATCATAATATTTTGCATTTTAAATAAATGTTATGATTTGAGATGCAGTCAGCATGGATATATCCCGTCTATCTACCTCTCAAGTTCACATGGGGGAGGAAGGAGCAGCAGGAGCATGCATGAACCCAAAGCACTTGCCACAAGAATCTATCTGAAATATTCATGTTCCACCCCAAATTAGTTTGTATATGACTACTGCAGCAAAAAATGAGCCATGTAAATTATTCTAAAATCTCATTTTAACAGGTTACTTTAAAAGGCTGCTATTTTAAATAAGCTATAAAAGCTTTTCCAACGCAGGATTCAGCAGTAAGCTATGTTTTACGTACGTGTTGTACCAATTGAAAAGAAGCCAGTTTACTCCCTCCAACTGGTATTCCCTGAGTTTGTTATTGTTTTTATACTCCCTGGAACTCTCCGATTTCTTCCAGTCATCGGCAGGAGGTCGCTCCTGTTTCAAATACAGCAAATCCCATTAGTGGTTTCTAAAAGACCACATTACTTTGCTATTTTCAAATAAAATCCTCTATATAGAGCCAATTCTTACCACACGCTCCATTTCTGGCTCCCTAGACATCAGTTTCTCAAATTCTTCGATCTTGGCTTGGTCGATGTCTTGCTTGAGCTCCCAAGTGCTATCTTCGTAAGGAAGCGAGCACCACTTCACCAGATAATGCGTGACAGGCTTTGTTAAAACAAAAATTACATTATCTCACAACACAGAAAGAATAAAAGTGTACCCTTTCTTACAGGATATTTACAGGCTAGATGAAATTCAAAAAGCTTGATCAAACCTGAATGCCTGACTCAGCCAGAAGGATAAGCAAACAGCAGGCTGACACCCTGACAACCTAACCAAGTAATTTGAGAACCTGGAGAATGCAGGCTTACCACCAAAATGAGCATAACCCATTCGAAATCAGTAAGGTTAGACTAAAATTTAGAAGCAAAACAATATTCCCATTTCAGCCCTTACAATTCTATGCTTTACTACATATTTAAAAATTGACTGTTTTATCAGCATCATCATAAACTTCACAACAGTCAAGTGAACCATCACCATTCACTGACAGAGCAACATGGAAACAAAGACACTGCAAGTGAAGTTTTCTATTCTCCCAGGACCAAAAAGGAATCTCTTGGAAGACAAAATCATCTTCTTTGCAGAACAAGTCATTAACAATGAAGAAAAAGTGAGTTCAGGACTTCTTCTGTAACAGGTAGTCTAAACAATTATGATTTTAGCTAAGACTCTTTCTTGCAATTTTCATTTAAATTCTGCATTATATGCATGAACATCATATTTCTACAATATTTAAATATCACTTCTTTGCTATTGTTGCCCTTTGGTTAGTTGTTTTGTGTGCTTTTTTAAAAAATAGGTAACATATAAAAAAAGTTGGGCATTCTCAACTAACCCCCTCTCTATTTAAGGGAAACTGCTACATTAGCCAATGTTTTCTCAAACATGTTCCTATTTTTTATACATATATACTGTGGTAGTTTCTGTAAATGTTTAATAAATTCTAATTACTATATTAGATATTAATAATAATATTAATATCTAGAATTTAAACAATAAATTCTAAACACAATGTCGATATGACTAGAGATGCACTAAACAAAGTTTTGTTTACCTCTCCATTATCATCTGTGCTACGTGAAAAATCCATGATTCGATCAACTTCCACATAATCTGGATTAAAAAGCTCATCATCAATCTGTTCAAGGAGAGAGGCAAAAATATAAAAGATATCTCTATTAGCCCTTCCTGAGAGGAAAAATGATTATATATTTCACCAGGCAATAATATTTTGGGTCACGGTGACACAGAATTTATATTTGGCAAACTTCAACATGTTAATTGAAATGCTACAATTCAGCAAGATCATTCCCCGTGAGGGAATCAGACTTCTCAGACTTTGTTAACTGGGCCTCTTAATTACTGTGTGAAACCTTTTACTGTGAGAGAATGTTTAAGAATATTTTAAATGAAGTGTGAAATTACAATTCACTAATGAGCAATCGAAAAGGCTTATGGCATGCAATGCATTTAGCATTCTTGAAAACTACAGCTTGCAATAAAGAAATTAGAGCCTTATACACTAAGTGCCTTTGGATTATTTTAACTACAGGAATTGTCTAGCGCTTTACAAGCAAGATTTAAAGATTATTATTTCAAAAACAGAGAAAACACAATGCATGCATACACAGTTTCTCTAAAAATCACAATTTATCAGGTTCGTTTCTATGCATTAAACAACTTACAGTATTCTCTTCCATACTAAAGCATTGCATTTCATTTTAAGTTCTAAGATCCACTTCAACTGAAGAGACAGCCAAAAGGACTAAAGACTCTATATTTTAAGAGCTTTTTCTGAAACAATGACAAATTCCAAATATTTACAGTAACTTGTGATCCACTTGGAAATATATTAAGAAGAGAAAATGGAAACAATTCCAGCTATTTTGACTTAGAACAGGTGGAAGTTTTCAATTTGCAACAGGTTTTTTTTTCAGCTTGAATGATATAGTAAAAATAAATATAAATAAATAAACACAGTAGCTCATGAAGACCATTTTTTTTTCTTAAAAGACAGCATTTTTCTAAAAGGTAATTTTTCAGAGACACAAATCAGCAGATCTGGTCTTTTATTGACAGGACCCCTGCCACATTACTGCTTATGGCTCTAAGTGAAATTAAATTGATGATAAAAAGCTTTGAATCCCTAGTGAGCAGCAGTCCATAACATAGAAAAAAGGCATGCATTTCTTCTGGCATAATCAGCTCCTGAGAAAAAAGACATGGTACTGATTCAGTCAGGCTTACAAGGCTAATAACTAGCCACTCACTTCAAGGAAAAAAAAAAACAACCAAAAAACTAAAAACCAAAACTATAGGAAAAAGCATACAGTCAGGATAGATGACTTTCATAAACTTGCAAGACTTGCATCCAGAATGCTTTATGCTTTATACCAGAATAGGTGCTACTGATATATCACACAGTTATTCAAAATGTTCTGCTTGCATACAGAACAAGAATTCCTAAGAATATTCCTTAAACACCCAAAAGAAACAAACAAACAAGAAAAAGAAATCGTACTTCAGAAAGGAATTTATTCTGGCCCTGTTTTGCCTTAAACCGCTTAATCTTCTGCTGAATTCTCTTGTCTTTGTCCAGCTCTTCCACAGATGCCCACTGACAGTGAAGGTAAGAACTAGAAGACGAAACAGAAAAAATCTTACTCAAAACTCTGCTTCCATTGCACTCCTGATGTATTCTACTAGTACTAGATCTTTCCAGCACAGCATGGTGCTATGCTTGGAAAACTTGACACTATCTTCTTTACCATACAGGTTATTAACCAATCATCGTTACTCAAAGTAATTATACTTACTAATAGAGAAACTTTTCAGGAAATAGAAACAACTCCCACTCAAAATTTGAATACATAGCCTCTATACTTAGTTTGGCACAAAACCAGGATGATTTTTATTGGACATACCTAAAACATAATTACTATACAAGACACTTATGGTGAAGTCACTATTTAACATCATAGTCTAGCAAAAAGTAGTATTTTCATAAGTTAATCAAAAGACGCAAATATTTAAGTTCTACCATACTATATAATTTTTTATGAGAACAGCATTACAACCCAAAATTACTTGTGAGTCTTTCAAGACAGGCAGAGAAAAGAAAACCCCCTTGTAAATGCAGTTCCACAGTAACAACAGAGAAAAAGGAACAGTATCTCTGCCAAAGTGACTTGTCCCACTCCATAAATTTAGTCTGTCAAAAGCTCTAGTGCTAAGACAGCACAGTTAACACAAAAATTATGTCTCTGTAATATAACTAAACAAAGAATAATTAAGCAATTAAACATTATACAATAAACAATATAGTGCAAAGGATACAAAAATGACAGCATATTTAAAGTGAAGTCAACTACGTGCAGTTAGCTGCCACAAGCACCCTTAGAGCACATTTCTGTCTCTCAGACAGAAAATTTGGTAAAAATACACAAGGTGTGCTATTTTCCTACAAGAAAAGTGAGCTTATCCAGCTATGAAGTGTTTTATTTTAAATACTGATTGCATTGCAGTTTCAGAGTCCAGAAGTGAAACAACATGCTGCTCTCACCACAATTACATTCCTCTCATGGAGGGGTAATGATCTGCTGGAATATTGAAAGCCATCTCATTTGTTTGTTATCTTAGACATTTTGTTCAACATAAATCTTGTTTTTGATACAACATCAAGGGTTATGTTTGAGTACTTTGCACACACTCTGCAGTTGCAGTTAGACCTAGACCGCACAGGTGTGTGTTCATGAGCCTGCATGCATAATGAGTCTGTAAGTATTTAGTAGCAGAGCAATTTTACCTGTGGATTTAATTTTGGAGAGAACACAAATTAAAACAACACTGTCAAACCCTGTACCACCAATGTAAGCTATTCCCCTGTTTATTTGTCACTGTTTTGGATTAAACATTAGATAGGTTTAAATTTGATAATAATTTGTATCAATTACAAAACCAGTTTTGAATGTTATTTGGAAGTTATATGAACTTAGGATAGCAATCAAACCCATAACTTTACTTACAAGTTTTTATACTTTACATAAAATTCCTCTACTTCTACTTCCTCTCCATTCTCCATCTAAAAGAAAACAAATGTTGAAACATGAATTAAATCTCCAAACAGCCCAACTTATTAAACTATTTAAAAACTATCTGAGATATGGACTATGGTCCCCACACAGAGACACAAGTGGAGGTGTAGGAAAAGGTTTGTGGGGGAGGACATGGGTGAGGAGTTTCCTCCAGCTGCTTACCCAAGTACATACTGCACTGCTTACTACAACTTCCAAGACATGAATCATTTGAACTCCTCCCTAACCACATGCAGCTTCATTCACAACCTCACCCCAAATCTGGCTTTCTGCCAAACCCACAGTGTTAAGTAGAAGCCAAGTGTACCATTTTCTCAGGCAGCAGCCAATTAGCAACTGCACTCCTGAATGCCATATGTATTATTTTTGGCTGGCTCATGGCAACTTTACATTGTGGGTTTTGTAATGTTTTAAAAAAGAGTTTTAAAGGGGGTTTATTTCTCCATATAGTTAATAACTCCAAACAAGAAGCCATATAAAACTAAACCTTATACCTCTGCTAGAATTGTAGTGCATCAGTGTTCATGGCTTTAGTTTTACTCAATGGTGCAATTAAATTCACTCAGGCAAGATGTCTCACATACAGAGCAGCCAAATTAAATTAACACCCAAAAACTACATTTAAAGCAAGGTTAAAGTTGTGACATAAACCAGCAAATCCAAGGGCACTCAGTGCTAAGAGTTGAGCTACCCTTAACTTATCCCTGGTGCCAAAGTATTGCATAACATATGGCATGTAATACTTTGTTGAATGGCTCCTTAACCCAGCCACAGGACAAACTAAGGACAGTGCACCAGGCACACATTTAGAATTCAGATTATGTCACAACATTAACTGTTTGTTTTTACTAATGAACTTTAGGAAAATTTTAAATAGAGCAGCATTTTCTGGTTCAAACATTTCATCAGGGACAACATCATCTGTAATAAATACCGTGTATGCAGCATTAAACAGGCAAAACTCTTGACTGCTGTATAAATCAACAACTTTTGTATTTTTCTACATATATTTAAAATACTTACAAACACACACACACACAAGAGGGACTACTCTGAAACTTGAACTGTCATTTTTAGTTGCTGGCTAGATTTCACCTCCACAGCAGTGCAATTAAAGAACAATTAAAGTAGCAGCTGCATTAAACTGTGTTCTAGCACAGTGAAGTTCATGCATTCCCAGTCCCTGATTCACACAGTATTCCTTTACTTCCTGAGTAACAAGGGAGTTTCAGTTTAGCATTTACATCACTCCAGTACAGTCTGTTTGTATTCCTTCCTAGAGAGAGAAACAATACCAGCCAGATTCTGTCTATTTCTCCCTAAAGAAATGGAAGAAGATTCCTGGTGCTACTTCTTGATCTTGAATCTTCCATCAAAGAAGATAAGCTCTCCAAACCATGCTCTAAACCCAAACACAGGGGAGAAATTCTCTGACACTCACAAAGACACTGTCAAAGGAAAGGAATCTGAAGATCATCAAGATTCTTTTTAAAACAAAAAAAAAATTAGAAGAGTCTCTCTCAAGATGATATTAATATTTAGAGATCAAAACTGCGTTGAAAAAAAAAGCTGGAGATCACATTATTGGAACCTATTCGCTGCCCTGAGGCAAAATTAGTCTTTAAGAAGTCAACCCTAATTTTAAGACATTAACTTCTTTTATTATCTAAAATGCATTACATCCAAGTCTTTTTGATTACTCTTAAACCAGAATCCTTTGAGATCCATCAGTATTACAATGACAACATCATTAAACACCTTTACAAAGAGGTTTCATATTAACCAACTTCACTCCTCTCAGTAGCATTTCAGTCAAACATATTTTCTGTCAGCTGCCAACTTAATAACAATAATTTACAATGCACATCTTGATAAATCCTGTAACTCTCATGAGTAAAACACAATTTTGTATTGTCTAATAGGTAATATTAGGGTCTGGTCTATGTTATTAGATGTTCCATGAGAGTGCATCAAAGATTCACCTAAGCAAAAAGTATGTCAGAAAAAATATTTTTAAAATCTTAGTCTGCCATTCAGCAGTTATGCCCTCCTCCTTAAAATTAATCAAATTAAAATTGTCAGCACTCAAGCAGAGGTTAACAGTACATCACTTTAGGGTGTATGAGACAGCAGCTTATGCCTCTGATGTCACTGTGCACTCCTCACTACCTGCACACATATATTAACCAGGCAAAAAGGTGAGCTAGAACATTTATGCAAAATTCTCCCCAAACTGATTACATAGACATCCTAAAATAACATATGGCAGACTTGGGAATGCAGGACACTTCAAATTATCATTTCCAGGTGTGGCCAGGATCTGATTCACAGTCTCTGCAGATAATTGAAGAAACAAATGACCCCTTCATTCAAGCAAATACTTAAAAGCACATAATCTTCCATGCCATTGCCATTGCCACAGAGGTGATACAGTAACACTACTAAGGCAAAAATTAGTTGCATAAGCCACTCAGGTGTAGAGACAAAAAAAGGGAAAAAAAGCCAAAAAAAACCAACCAACTAACCAACCAACCAACCCTAAGAAAAAAACAAACCATGAAAACCCCCAAACCACCACAACTATCAACTACCAGAAAAACAGCAGACAGAACTCATTAATAACAGATGCAAAGCAACACACAAAACCCAACCACTTCAATTGATACAAAGCCCAAAAATTGTAAAGTAATTTGAGGAAAAGATATAGGTACCATACACATTTCAATCAGTTCTAATTCTCACATGTACTAGTAGGCAAAAAGAGATATTCACATGTTTAACATGCAGGTACAGGGTTCTACAAACTCCCTGTCTTTCCAAAATATGTGCTATTTCTGCTGGATAGCATAATCAGTTCTAGCTATTCCTTTTCAAAGTTAAGAAGCAGGAATTCAAAGGGGACTGAATGAAAAATTTCAACATCCAAACTCATCATGTTTGGAAAGAGTGATACACATACTTCATGTTTTCTGCAAGAAGAAAGAGTATTCAAGGGAATTCAACATTCCACATTAGGAGGAACTGTGAAAAACACCATCTTTTTTACTTCAAACAGCAACTCAGCTCTACCTTTTACTCAGTACGTTTCAAAAATGGCTGCAAGTAGAGTGCTGCATCCTTCCTGGTAACTCCAGAGCTAGACTAAGGCTATTTCTCAGAAAACCAGCATGATTTTATGATAAGAATACTGCTCCAAAAGCATACTCATTATCTAATGTCCTTCACTTGAATGCAACATCTTTGTTACAACCTAATCCACTGAAAGGTTTCCTAGTGAAGCCTCTCCTCGTGTTTATTTTATGCACTGGTCCTGATCGCAGCAATTTTGCTTTGATTAGTAATCTAACAACCAGGGTTTTGATGACGTTAGTAAGAGTGTAAAAGACCTTTAATAAAAGCACAGTTGGATACTTCAGATGTTAAATATTAACATCCTGAAATCCATTTTTTTTTTTTAAATTTGGAGAAGAGGGTTGGGGAGAAGAGCAGGGAAAGAAGAGACACCCCTGAAACCTGCAAATACAATCCATAAAAAACATTAAAGAAAAAGCTCAAAATAGAGCTTGCCTCCAGCAGAGCTTGCAATCAAAGACATGTAGGCAGCAGACCAACTACTTCCCACAAACTGCAGCAAAATACACACTCCCCATGAGTAATCACACCTTTGTTTGCAGGGGAGAAGAAGAAGGGAAGAATAATTGGTGAAAAACAGCTTCCCCTGTAAAGACATTTATGAAAGGACCACATCCTCCTCTCCTGCCTAGCAGACCATCAGGACAAGTAAATACTCACTTTATATTGCCTCAAGTTTATCTGAAAAATAAGCCCATGATTTGAAACACAAAATACAGCTCTAGACTTAAAAAAATGAACTGAAAAAACACTCCAAAAAGTCTTAAGAAACTTATGCTGTAAGATGCATAAACAGATCAGACTGAATCACAGGAACTCATGACATTAAATGAATGTAGATTTACAAAATTGTTGATGATGTTAGGACAGTAGTAATAAAATTGAACACACACACCTGCCCAAGAAAACCAAACAAAAACCCAAAAACAAACCCCAAACCACCAGAACATTGAAAAAAACATCCATTAATAAAAGCAAATTTCCTTTCTCCAATTCAAAAATTAACACTGAGGCAAAGATGAATTGCTGGTTAACAAAAATCAACATGATGCTGTATCAGTCTAAGTCAGACAGTTTTCTGTCCACCTGTAGTACAAGTCAGAGAATTAGCTCCACAAAAGGGTCTATAAATATAATCATGCCCTTTTTGGAATAAGTTCTTTTCTACTTCCTTCTCAAAGTTCCAATACTTGGGAAGTGCAAAGGCCAATCAAGTTGAGAAGCAGATTAGAAAAATCTGTAAGCAAAATAAGAACTTAACTACAAGGCAGGGCAGAATTATAAGGGAACCACACTGAACTTGAGTGTTTCTTTCACCATCTTAGCATATTGACAAGGAAGATATTCATCACCTGTGTATACATCATACTTGGTCACATGTAAATTTTTTTCAGCTGCTAAGCACAACTGCCATCAAAAGATGCAAAAATTATGAGCAAGGGTTTTTGAGCTCTCTTATTCCTCAAACTCCTGTGGAATATCACTCTGAAGTGAAGAGCACCACAGATTTCACCCAGGCATGTGTATTTGCAAAACTCAAATTTTTCATCCAAAAAAAGCAAGAAACAAGTAAAAGATTAAACAATCTGTTTTGTGTATGTCTACTGAAAAACATGTTGCATACCATCTGAATACACTTTCAGGGAACCTCCTCTGTTCAACAGAACAGTTTTTTAATTGGGAATATCCAAGGCATTTTAAGAACTCAGTAAGGGATTCAGCAGAAATATGCTTAGCCTATTTAAAATATGAGGGGAAAGGGATTTGTTTTACCTTTTTCTTGACTAAACGGCTACTCATGATTTTCTCCACAATAGGACCTTCAGCATCAGCAGATTCCTACATCATAAACAACATACAAGAGTTAGGGGAATGCATCGTTGTTAAAGACTTCATTTGTTAGAAAAACTTTAAAATAATTTTTTGTAAGAGAAGCTTAATACCAAGAGGACATTCTCCCCCTAGCATGAGAACTTTGAGGATTCAAAGAGATTTAATACCATAATAAACAATTGAAGGATACTTGTTTAAGCCCTATTTTAAGACCTAGGGCAACTCCAGCTGAGTTAAGAAGGCTGACGTGCACAGATAAACAGATATAATATGAACAGTTCCCCTGTCCTAAAATAATACATGTTTTCAGCACCATACAGTCTAAACAGCAGATGACATTCAGAAGCTCTAGCTGGCAGTGCAGGTGTCGACACGATTGCTCTCAAAACTGCCTGCAATTCTCTATTACACTAATTCACTATTACAACGGGAGGCAAACCATCCCAACTGTCCTTCTGATAAGACACAATTAACAATGGAGATCACATACAATATTTCATAAGGCTTAACAAATTGCCAAATGAAATACCAAAGAACACGGATATATTCTCCAATAGGTCATCAGTTAAATGAAGTAGTTCTTTGAAAAAGCACTACAAAACAATGAGATTTTTACAACAGTCATTCCTACAGTATTACCCCTCATCTTATTCAAACTATTTTATCCATCATTTACATTGCACAGAGAATAAAGTGTACCCTGCTGGGTACTACAAGGCAGTAATTTCATAAAGGAGTTCTTATGGTGCCTAGCAGCAGGGGACAAGATTGAGTGGTTTATTAAAGTCACAGAAGCCAGACCACTGAATTCACAGAACTACATTCTAGATTTCTAGCAGTACAGTTTTGGTTTCCTTTACGTAGGGATCACTAATTTCAAAGAACTCAGCTTGAACTTTCAAGCTGTGTATCATCAGCTTGCAAACAAAGCCATGAGTTGATATATTCTTTAAGAATGTAAAAACTAATGCCTTCTGGCACATTCTATCAATCATCTATGAATATCGTTCAGGAAAAAGGCCCATATTTGATCTCTGAACGCTGCAGTTATGGCCACCTTTCCAGCCTGTTCATATCTGACCTGTTGCTCTGACTGAGAAGTATTTGAAGGAGAGTCTCTTCCAGCAGCATCAGCATCATCAGCCTCCTCATCTGAAATCTTGAACTCCAGGTCTTCAGTATAACGCTTCCTCTTCACCTGCCTGCTGGAGCGTCGTTTCTGAACAGAAAACATTCATATTTTTCATAAGAAGCAAAACTGATGAGAAGGAGAATAAGCAAGAAAATTTCTCTGTGTGTCTCAAATACATTAGTGTGCAGTAAATGCTATAATTTCTACAACACCCTGGTAGAAAGAGTGGACTCAGGACACAACTGTTCTGAATTCCTGCCTGTTAGCCATTCTTAAATTCTGTAAGCAAAAAAACAACAGAAACCTAAAATGAAACAAAAAACCAACCACAACTAAAAACTGACTTTATGCTTTTTCTAAGCTGGAAAGTAGCGGGACATTTTTTCACTTTTTTTAACATTACTAAAACAACCTTAAAAAATTAGGAAGCCTATCTCAGAAAGCAATTAAAACCCAAGAAGCTGCACCTCTCCATTCACATCTGTAACAAACTTTGACAGATGGCCAATGCAGGAGCCAAACACCACCTTTCCACAGCATGGCCCACTGTGTTGCTAAGCAGTGACAACACACTTTCTTCCTCTCCCCATCCACCCAGTTGTACTGGGATTATCTTGTAGGGGAAACACAATGAAATACGATTTCCTCACTTCACTGACCCAGCACTGTTCAGAAAGGCATCCTGCAGCACAGCATGGGAAAAGACCCCAAACTAATAGAGGAGAATGGAAAACTTGAACCACCCCAAATTGAAAACATGATTTCTGTGCTCCCATACTCTCACCACCAGGATGAGAAAAAGCTGCAGCAGTATTGCACAAAACAACCTGTAAAATACAGAAACATGCATTTGACAGAATTTGCAACTTGATGTTCAGTGCTGGATATTGTTTTTGCAACAATAAAATTCAACTTCCCAGACAGTCTGCATTAGGTTATATATTTGAAAAGCTGTAAGCATATGTTGCTGAAGAAAACTGTCAACTGAGCTTCAAATATCTTAATGGAGTAATGTATACATTAAAATTGTGTTGACTATCAAATGTTAAAAAAAACCCATCTTAATGACTTGATACACTACATATTTATATATTTTACACTACTTATTTATACATCTTTCTCAGCCACTGCACATCTTCACTGATACATGCAAATACGCATGTAGCTTATTTAACAGACTTACACACCTGAGTCTCTCAATATACATAGACAAAGTCAAATACTTACTTTTAGATAACTAAACATTCTTTTTAAAGCATAAATACTTGGTGCACTTCACAAAAAGAGAAATTATTTGTTTGAATGAAAATGAAAATTTTGAGCAAAGGTTAAGCTTACATCACCCTGTTAAACAATGGTGACGTGACTTCTACATTTAATGCAGTAACTTATGGGGGTTTCCAGAAAACAATATTTTTATACTTCAAAATAGTAACACTTGAAAAATTTGCATCTTGATTTACATGATCACTGATGGGAAAATACCAATTTTCTTCTGACTCTGTAGGTAAGTTTTACCATTATTTTTGGGGCGAAAAATCTCTTCTTCCATTTCCCTAACAGAAAGAATACCTAAAGCATAATGGTAGCCTTTATTTGATATTTTTTCGACTTGATGAACTTCCTGTTTCCTCTTTCATTCATATGTGGTTTTGCAATTGTTATGCGCTGTTGACAGAAACTGTGCATGTATTTACCTGCACCAGATTATCTTTAACTCATTAACTGATCTACAGGTAGGAAGGTGAGTAATAGGTTTGATCATGGAATATAAAAAACCTGCATAACATACAAGTATTTCTCCTCTTTAAAGAAAACAATGTATCACTATGCATTACTGCATAATATCCCTACAGAAGGCTCAGGATTTAACACTAAGAATGCCACTGTGTCTTAGACAACTGAGTAACATCAATCTCAGTTGAGAAATACATAACAAGTTTGTTAACTGTAGCTGTCCCAGCAAACTAGTTGGAACCCTTTCCTAAGTTCATGCAAAAAAGTGCATTGTAGCACGCACAATGCAAGATAGTACTAAGAAAACACAAAGTTTCCTGAACTACTTTGCTATATTTAATTAAAGATTGATGCAAGTGCCCTAGCACTTCTATTTACAATAAAAAAATTAAAATCAAAACAAAACATCATGTTTATCACTCAATTGTGTTTGACAAAAAGAAAGTTTTTGTTCCACTAGAAAAACAAGCAATCCATGCAGAAATGTTAAATTATAAATGGAATACAATCACCTACAAACTAACCCAAAAAACCTGCCCAAAGCCCTGAAGTTTGTTCATCTTTTGCCAGATCAATCAGGCTGGCAGAGATTTGCAGCACAGAACAGAAAACCCCATTCTTCAAACACTTTAATATCTGCATGGTTTAACTCAACTTCTCTAATTCAGTCTGAAGGAGTCAGGAAAAACATGCTCTCATACTGCTTCTTTTGCTTTAACTAGAATATACTAGATCTCTCACATTTCATTATTTACTATATTCTTCTTGAAAACAGTGGGAGAAAGGGCATAAACCATGCTTTTGTAGGACAACTGTTTGCCAAAGTCTTCACTAGGCCACTTTGACCATTCCAAATCGATCATTGGTCTGAACATCTCTCATAACCAAAAGCAATCCATCCACAACCTGATGTGCAAAGGACAAATGCAGTGGATTTCATATACACTGGTATGACTATACAGGAGTCTCATACTTCCCCCACCACAATTTGCCTCTACCTCTTTCATGAGGGGATTTTTATTTTTAGTGCCCACTCTAAACAATGCCAGCAGAAGCAAGCCAGGAGCTGACCACTTCTTAACATGCCAAATGACAGAGTGCACAAAACTTGTGCTACTCTATTTCCAGATTTGCTTTACGTGAAACAAAGGTTGGACAGAAGTTGATAGGTGTGTAGCGGCCAAGAGAAATTAATCAATGTGACCCCTCCAAAAAAAGCCCTTCATCCACTAAAGCAGTGTAGCTACAAGTGCTTAATATGCATGTTTCCAACACTCTGCCCTGTCATGCCTCATTCTTGGTTTCAGAAGGTTTGCAAAGCCAATGCAAGAATAAACACCAAGCTTATAAGCAAGACATTGTAATAGTACATTAAGTCTACCGAACAGAACATTCAGCATCATAACTGCAACAGCAATCAAAGAGAATGTGTGAAAACTCAGCAGCCCCATACACGTATCTGCAAGCAACAAGACTGTAAAGCAAAATTATGATGAAAAATACTTGTTTCTGTAAAATATTCACCACAGTGATTTTCATTTCTCACCACCTTTGTAAACAACAAAGAAATTACCCAAATACCTGTATCTCTGTAATGAACACCACAAGAACTACTGTTTTATGCTTCTAAGTTGTCAAAGCCTATAATGAACTTCAACAATAGTGTTACCTGAACCCCTGGATCATCTTCATCTTCAGGATGAGGTGATGGTGGTGGAGTTTTTTCCAAATCTGAGTTTTCAGAACCTTCCTTTCCCTTGTTAACCTTTTTCTTCGCAGCACTGGCTTCTGAATCTTGCTTCTTGCTACTGAAACAGAGGTATGTTTAATCAGTTTTTGCAGAAAAATACAAGCAAGAGGTGCTTAAAAACGGTTGATCCGTGAGATGTTTGAGTGACTTCATTATTTTCAACTGCCTTTCTTAAGTATTTCAAAGTAACTGCAAAATCAGTGATGCATGGGCCATCACTACACATGCCTTAAGAACTGACACCTCCCTTCTCTCCTTCAAGACCTTAGACAGCGACACTCAATGTGTACTCAACAAGAAACTAAAAATGAGCTGGGAAAAGAAGAGCTGCTCTCTTTAGAACCTGAACTTTCTGAAAGCAGTGTTTGGACAACCTGACACCTGAGAAGAGAAACAGGATTACGCATGTGCTTGTCTTGTATTAACTGTGCAGCCCAGGTTAGTAGAACCAGAGCAAGCGTTACCAAAACAAAGGACTGAATTCATCTTCTTCTACAATCCCTGCTATTTCCAAGCAGGAAATGCACTTTAGTGTCAGTGCTGAGGGCACCCATAGAGATTCAATGCATGCAACTGCAGCTTGTACAGGGGGAAAAAATACCCAGCTAGCATCTCAGCATCTACACAATACTAGAAAGCTGTATCCACTGACAACGATGTTTTGAGGGTAGTTCCTTCCCTTCCTCCCCCATGAAAATGTTCATCACCTGAAGAGCTGGGACTGTCTCCTGCTGCACTCAGAGGGTTGGAAATGGGTGAAGACATATATATCAAAATACAGCTTTAAATACACTGTCACCAAACCACAAATTGAGATGATCTGCAGCATGGCAGGGGGAAATTTTTAAATGGCAACAAAAATCGATGGTAGAAGGTAGCATTTTGAAGTACATCTAGCCTTTGAGTCTGAGGCAGGTTTTTACTAGTTTTTTGTGGTCAGCTCCCAGCAGCCCATTCCCAATGTGAGGAGCTTGCTAAGGGAAGTTGCTGAGATGGCTGACACCAGAGCAGAGCTGTGTGCTGGTACCTGACACGTGGCAAGCACAGGTCACCAAGCACTATATAAGACACTTTTATATGGCCTGTACATTATCATCACTTTACTTTCATACCTGGGAAACTGCCCGGGTTTGTTTTTTCTTCATGATCCTCATATTTGTAATTTCTCATTTAAACATCAGTTTAAGTTTGTTCGTTTTGATCAGCACATTAGCCCACCAACAGTATATTTTGGATCTGTAATTTAAAATTTTCCAATACAGTCACAGGTCTCTTCAGGACTCCGACAACTTGGCTACAGCGTTATTTTCTCCTTGCAGCCTATGCGTAAACTAGCACTGATTTCCACGTTTAAAAAAATAATTTTAAAAAAATTACACATGAAAAGACTGTGAGTTTTGAACATGGATTTGTATTATTGTAAAATTGTCTCTACTTAGCCCTACTGAGGCCATATCTGGAGTACTGTGTCCAGTTCTGGACTCCTCAGTGAAACAAAGACAAGGAGCTAGTGAATAGGATGCAGAAGAGGGGCACAGTGATGATTAGGGATCTGGAGCATCTCTCTTAAGAGGAGAGACTGTGGGAGCTGGGCCTGTTTGAAGAGACAACTGAGACCAGATGATCTACAGAGGTCACTTCCATTTCTAACACTTCTGTGATTCATTAATGCATATAAGCATCTCAATAGCAGGTATCAAGAGGATGGCACCAGACTCTCTCCAGTGGTGCACAGTGACAGGACATGGCGCAATGGCCAGAAACAAAAATAGAAGTTCCACCTCAATACAAGGAAGAACTTCCTTACATTGAGGGTGGCAGAGTACTGAACAGGCTGCCCAGGGAGGTTGTGGAGCCTCCCTCTCTGGAGACATTCAAAACCCACCTGGACACCTTCCTGTGTCACCTGCTCTAGGTGACCCTGACTTGGCTGGGGGTTTGGATGAGGTGAACTCCAGAGGTGCCTTCCAACCCTAACAATCCTGTGAAATTAATAGGACTCGACACAGCTCAAAAAAAAGCCCACCTTAAACTGCGACAATTTTAAAAAGAATTAAAAATGAAAGGGGATGTGGGGGGAAGAGTTCGACCCGGCGCAAAGAGCGCGGGCACAGCGGGGGCAGAGTTTGGCACGGCGGGAGGAGCGCGGGCAGAGGGCGAGCCCCGAGAGGCGGCGGGGCCGGGCAGCGCGCGTCCCTCCCTCCCTCCCTCCTTCGCTCGGTGCCCGGCGGGCTCCCCTCCCTCCCCGCCGGCGCTTGTTTCCGCTCTGGCTGCCACCAATGGCACAAAAAGCCGCAGCTGAAGCGGGGCCCCCTTCGCCTTTTCATCCGCACGCCGAGAGCGCTGGCGTCGCCCCGGCAACCCGCGGCCACGTGACCAGCACCTGCTCCGCTGGCCGGCGGCCACCGAGCGCTGCCATCTGCTTCCCTCAATCAGCGCCCGCCCGCTCCCGGCACCTGCGCGGCCGCGGCACGGGAACCCCCGCCGCACACACACCGGCCTCCAGCAAATCACCGCCCAACCGCTTCCAAAAACGCCGGCTCAAAACCGAACGCCAAGCAGCCACAAAGCAAAACAAACACAAAACGCCGCTTTACGCGTTTCTCCAACTTTTTAACTGGAAGGTGACGGTCGCCGCCAGGTGAAGCGCGCTGGCAGCCCGGCGCTTTTCCCCCCTGACCCCCGTAAATCGGAGCGGGGCGCGCAATTAAAGCTCAGCCGTCGTGCCGTGCCCCCGGTGCACGGCCGCCTGTGAATAACAGGCTTAAAGCCGGGAAGAATAGCGTGGGCTAGGCGGGATAAAACACCAGCCTGCTGAAAGGCCGGGCAGCGCTAACGAGGGCCCGCCGAGCCGCCGACCGCGCTGCGCTGCCGGCCGGCCGGGCGCAGACAAAGGGCCCGGCGCTGCGGGCAGGTCCGCCCCGACACGGGTTCCGGCCTGGCCTCCGGGAGAGCTTCCTCTGCCCGAGCCATCGCTACTTCATGACCTGTATCTACCCCCGAGCCCTGCGCCTCGGTGTACACAGGCACCCTCGGCAACGGAGACGCGGTCGAAGCGATTCGGACGAAGTTTCAAATCACTTCCCTTTCCAGACCACTTATAAACACACACGTGAAATAGCGACCAGCTTGCAGAGAACAAAGCCTGTGTGCATCTCCATCAGGAATTTTTGAGTTCTAAATTCAGCAACAGAACTGCTCTTTTTAAATGCACAGCTAAAACTTCTTTGAAGGAAAGGGAAAGAAGGAAAAAAAAAAAGAAGTAGAAATAGAACAGCACCACCCCTCTAAAAGCAGGGACACACTGCTTCCCCAGTGCATCACACATGCAGGAGCTTCATCTGGCCAGTGAAAACATCAGCTTCCTTGCATTGCCAGCAACTGTTCTTCATGTTCCCACGGAGCCAGTGTGATTTGCTCCTGACAATTAAATGTACCCACTTTTGACTCAGCCTTTGCACTTTCCAGCAGATCACACTCAGCATTAGCCTGGAAGAGAATTACCTTTCCACATGAAGAGCAGGCAAGTACTCAGAGATTGTTCTGAGATTCTACCATTAGGACTCCCTGTCAGTGCTCAACACTGGGGGCACATGATCAGTGTGCCAAGTCTGTTTCCAAGTCTGGCAGCAAGGAAGGTAAACTGTAATATACACATTTAAACAACTATCTCTCATTTTTGTTTTTACACAGGCATGAATGCAAAATTTAGCCAAGGCCCACTAGTGACAAAGTAAGTGTCCAGTCTCAAAACAAGAACTATAAATCTAGGACAAACTGGAGCAGTATTTGCCACACACAAAACTTTAAAGTATTTAAAAACCATCAGTTAAACTCATCCCTCAATTCAAGTGACATAAATACAGACATTTCAGATTAGATGTTTTACAATCTTACTGTCCAACATCTCTTTCTGGTTTCATCCTCTTACCCCTGAGGACCGCACACCATACTGACCAGAGGGGATCAGTATGGAGACAACCTGCAGAAGGTCAAACAGGCAGACAACATGAAGAAAAAGAGGCTGAATAGGAAAAATGTAAGTAGGACAACTGAAACAAGAGCTATATTTACAATTTGAGAAAGATATCCAAATTCCGACAAAGTGGTTTTTTTGTATCAGCTCAGCAGCCCCCAAGAGAGCTAGATGAAACTCCAGAAACGTACAAAGGCAAACAATCTGATTTAAAAATTACCCCAAAATCAAGACATGCTTTGCAGGATTGAGGGGGGAATTAGCCCATATGTTTACCCTGTGTAACTACTTCACCTGATCTGGGTAACTGATAGATCTGTTTATTAGTATAATTTCTGACATGACAACTATCATGACTTGGATGATTTTTTTCTATAATTCTATGATCTAAAGGAAGTCAGATGCATCACTGATTTTTGTTTTACCATTTGGGAACACTGTCCTGTAACAGAATCACGATTGCATCCTAGCTTTACACATTCACTGTGGAGCATAAAAACAGTGAAAAACAATCCCACCTTCTCAAAATGTCAGAGATGTGAGACTTATACTTCACTGCCTTACCCAAGAAAAACAATTATTTTTTAAAGCTCCTAGTGTTATCAAGGCTTCTTTTAAAATCAGTTTTTACATATCACAAAAGTAGGAAAAACAATACACAACAAGGTTTTTTCCAGCCTGAGAAGTCAGCCAAATTACTAAAAGGCTTTGATAATAGTGAAGCCTACAAGGCCTGCCCTGCAGCACAAGCAAAGGTAAATATCAGGCAGCTGGGCTGGTTCAAAAGGGAGATGAGGACAGGTGTGAACAGGAACAGCCTCAGCGGACTCATGCATGGAAATCTCGCACGATTTCCTGTTCTCTCCCAAAGGCAGCCCCTTCCTGCCTCGCTCAGGATGATCTGACCTTGGGAGTGGAAACTACCACCACTGCCTCGGGACCTCTCTTCCTGTCCTACAGCTCCCCAGGGTGCTGTGTCCTGCTGTCTGCACCACTCCCCCACGCAGCAGCCTCTTCCCACTTCCGTGGCCAGGAGCCATCCCCTTTCCGATACAACAAACAGCCAAGCTGTGTGCCAAAAAAGCTTTTCTCCACCTCCCTCTAAAAACTTCAATTATGCTCATGTTTAGCACTCCCCTTGTAAGCACCAACCCACTCGCCCTACACTGCATCCCAGGCTGCTGCTCAGTGTGTGGGGAAGATGGAGCTTTCCCTGCCACAGGGAGGGGAGGAAGCAGATGTGAGCAGACCTGCAAAGCACAGCACACTGCTTTGAGGAGATGGGACAAGGCAAGAGCTCCGGCAAATAGCTGCCATTTGGCCCTTGCAAATAGTTACTGCTCCCGCCACCATACTCGGTGGCCAGTCTCTAGGGTTTCATAGGAAGCAGCACGAGAGATATCAGCTGTGCTGCAGCGTGATCTTCTCAAACAGGTGGTCCTCATCTCCTCCAGGGACAGGCACAGGAGGAACAGACATCTGAGCCATGACTTTGCAATTCAGTAGGATTACTTGCCTTTCCCTTTCCTCTACTTTTGGAAAAATCTGCCTGCTTTGCATGTGCCTGAAGCTGGCTTCATAAAGTTTAGAGCCCACATAATACTCAGTACCCGCCCAATTTAATGAAAACCCTTCACTTGTGATCCTAGTTTGCTTTCAAACTTGACTAGTTTGGTCCACAAGAGATTTGTTTTGCACAGTGTTATTTTTTTTAGCCACCACTATATTTGTCTTTCAGTATTGGTAGGATGGGGCTAATATCCATTAAAAGTTAATAGTACAATAAAAATGTGTGATCTTTCTTTCACTATGCAGTGTAACATACTAGCAGAAAATTTGGGCATTTTCTTTCTTTTTGAGATCCCATGACACAATTCAAACCCCTATTAAACTAATCAGGATCTTCTATTTTCCAATCTGATTTGTCCCTCCCATGAAGGTGCATTTCAGTGAGGCAGGCTGCTCATTTTGTTGCAACTTGCACCAAAGATAACAGAGATGTGAAGGATAGAGCTTCTGGGGTTTTGTTTTTATTTGTTACATAAAAGGATTATACTTTTAGTTGAAATTGGAACTAAAATAACAGGGTTATGAGCAATATTAAATTACAAAATGGTTAAGATAATTAAACATCAGATTTTTTCATCCATGTGTATGCTCTTATACAGCCTGTGTCAAACAACTATTAAGGACTCATTATGCTCTATCCAAAAATATTGCTCTTCAATAAATACCTAACTTTATTTACCTTAATTTTACATGATTGCAAAACTCTTCTAATGAAGCTGATTATCTTACTCATGAATGAGGATCATTAGTTACACACAGCATTTTTAGACTTCTAAACCACACTATTCCTTTCAATGCTTAGAAGCAAAATACTGAGCATTATAAGCAGTAAAGACATGGCAGACACTAACTTTATAAAAATATTTTACTTCTACCTAATGATCCATAATCTGTATTAACATGCATTAATCTCGCTCATCTAAGCTACTGTAATATTTCCTTTCCAGAGTTAGTGCTGCTGAAATACCATGGCTTATATGATTTAGACTGTTGATTTATTTAAAAAAACTTGATTCAGTGATCTGTCACTGGACAGGTTCCCCAGTCTTCGATGTTGCCAAAGTAAGCAAGTTTCTTTCACTGATTTAAAATTCTTTGGCAGCACAGGATCCCCACACAATCTCTGGGTTCTTCAAAGAAGCTTAATATTGAAGCTGACAAGACCAAAAAATGAGAACAACCTTGTTTTCAGCAGAGCACTTGGTAACAAGAGACACAAGCCCATTATGGCAAAAGTAGGACTTTCTCCACACCCCTGAGTAAGCACAAGGAACACCCAATGCTCTTGCTGCTGCTCCAAACGTGTTTCTCTCACAGGTAAAACAACAGAGCTTAGTACTTACTAGAATACAGTAAGTCACCTAGCCAGCCGGGGACAAGAGTCATTGCATGGGAAAGCAGATAAAGACTCACCTACAAACACAATTAAGCAAGCAGTGTTTAGTTCCTTCAGAGGAAACACTGCTCCTTTAATCTGCACTGCATGTCCCAAGATTTAGAGAAGATGTGCATAGAGGTATTAGGATGGAGTGGACAGGACAGACCAGCTCTGAGCTCTGATGTCCAGACCATCTGCCTGTTTTTGAGGCAGACTCCTTCTAACCATAGTTCATCAAACAAGGCTTCAATGTAGTCAATTGTGAAGTCCTGCAGAAATAGGTTTTTTTATTTTTTGGCAGCAAAACTCTGGGAAATGCTCAGTAACATTTATGATGCAGCCTGGTCAGCCTTTAAACCTGTGAGTCTAGGGAACTGGAGGACCTGTCTTTAGAGGAAAGTCTGAGGGAGCTTTGCCTGTTTAGCCTGGAGACGATTGGGAAGAAATCTTAGCAATGCATACAGGTATCTTAAGGATGGGTGTGGAAACAATGGGGCCAGACACTGCTCAGAGGTGCTCACTGACAGGACATGGGACACTGGGTACAAACTGAAACACAGGAAGTTCCATCTGTCTAAAAAGAAAACCTTTACACTGAGGGTGACAGAGCACTGGAACAGGCTACCCATGGAGGCTGTGGAGTCTCCTTCCCTGGAGATACTAAAAACCTGCCTGGACAGACCCCATGCAACCTGCTATAGGTGAGCCTCCTTTAGCAAGGGTGTTGAACTACATGATCTCCAGGGGCCCCTTTCAACCCCAACCATTTTGTGATTCTATGAAAAGGCTATTTTAGCTGATACAGTACTTTCATTTCAAAAAGACATATTGGATGATATATAACTTAAGAGATTTTCTAAGCTGTGAATTGCTGCTGTGTATGTAAACCCAATCCTGAGGACAGTCTGGTACACAGCCAAAGTAAATGCTGCAATAGGGATAGGCTGATCGACTGTAATTTACTGATCAGTTAATATAACCTGTACACATCAACACTTGATTTTACAAGCCAGTGTTTATAAATTCTTCAGGAAACACCATCTCTGCTAGTACAGAAACTTTTCTGTCTTGCTAAAGCAATAACATCTTACTGTCCATCCTCATTTAGCTATAGAGCTGTATCAAACCTAACCAATAAATAGTCAGTCTTGTAGAATATATGCAAAGCTGATTCATTAAGCACAATTTTAAAACCCTAATACAAATGGATTTTGCAAACTGATTTGGATTAACCAAGTCTGGCTGTGCTTCCATCTGGAAGTTATATTTTATAACTCTAGCCACATCTTGAAAAACAGATTCAGATGTTTGGAACAAATTCAGAACAGTTGTAAGAAATTCTAGGTACAAATGAAAAAAAAATATTGAGCTTTAATGTCTTTGTGGTCTCAGTTTTCTTCCAAGTAGGCATTTATAACCACAGTGTTTAGGGACTTGAGGGACAAGGAAAGAATCTGTGTTATTACCTATGACATATTTACTCATGTGTAATGACAGTTTATGCTTTCTTGTACTACTCTGGAACGTTTTAAGCCTATCCTGATAAAGGTACACGATGCTGAATGGCAAGTTAAAAAACCCAGTTAAGAAACATGGTTGAACCATCTGGTCTAACCACAAAGATTTTCTGCTAGGAAAATTGTTTTTATGTGAAATGGGAAAATTAATATCATCCCTAAGGTGAGGACACATCAATATCCATATAAAAAATGCCTTTTTAACAGCAGAGATTAGAGCCCATGAGTTGTGTTAGTATAAAACAGTGTCTGTAAGGGCTGTACAGCATACAACAATGTGAAGTACCTAATTTCTTTATTTAGGGAAAAACATCATCAAACCATTTTACTCTCAGTCTTCATCTCTGAAACCCTACATTAATATTGAAGCAGTTTAATTTCTCAACACAAAAAACACATGCAAAGACAGATGAGCATTAGAGGAGAAAGAGTTACTTTTGAAATCTAACACATCCAGAAACTTTTCTGCCTTGAAAGGAAAAACTACCCTTCTGCCTTTCCAGCTTACTTAAAATAACTGTGAAGCCATAAACAGGAAAGTCAAACAAGAGAAATGTGCCCAAGCTTCTCAAAAACATGATGTTGTAGATGGTATAAGGCAAACGACAAAACAAGATTTCCTCTCCACCCACGCCATTTAGCACAGATGCTCTAGAAATCCCACAAACACACTGTTTATCTCTTACTGCTTATACAAGTTTCCTGACTTACCTAGCCTTTTTGCTGGTCTTGGGTTTTGGTGTGGTATTTTTTGCTTTCTTTTCCTTTGGCTCTTTAGGGGTCTTAGGGACTTTGGGGGTCTTGGGTTCCTTCTTTTCCTTGGGTTCTTTAGGATCCTTCGGTTCTTTTTTTGCCTTGGGCTTTTTCTTTTTCTTCTTGTCTTCTTGGGAGCAATCTGAGTTTCTGCTTAGATTCTGGCTGTCAAGTCCCCCAGGAAAGTCTTCCTTACCAAAACCTTTACTGGGACCTTCTGCAGCAATGTGATTGTTTTTCTTTTTCTTTTTCTTTTGCTGTGGCTGCGGCTCAATTGACGGCAGATAATCATCGCTTTTCACTAGCTGGGTATTCGGTCCACTAACCTGAGTCATATCCGGCACTGGTTTCTCTAAAAAGGGTTCCGACGGAGAATGCTGAGAGAGATAAAGAGAAATAAAAATTGGAGATCTGCAACTTTGATTTCTAAAACTTTGCTCTTTTGGAGCATGAGGTAACAGAGGGAGAAAATATTAAGCGTGAGATTAACCTATTAACAAGAGTCAGCATATCTGAAACACTGTGCAGTAATACAGTAAAGAACAATGCTTTTTGCAGTAGCAAAATGACCAGAGATTCTTGATGTATCAATGGTAAAGTTATTCCAAAGCTTGTATAAAGTGGAAATACAGAAAATATTTAGTCTACAACATGTCAATACAAAATAAAAGCAATTTTTGTTTCAGACATTTCAAAATAGTTGTTAGTAAAACTATTAACTTATTAAAAATTATTAAGCTGCACTGCAATTTTGTCCTTTGGGGAGAAAATTGTTAAACTTTGTTTCTAGACATTTGAAGGAGAATAAAAGTGTATTCATAGGCTATATTGACAAAAAATTAAGACAATTTACATTGGTTCATCTGTGATAGGAGGTATTTTGATCAGCAAGTGAAGGATTAAGCCACTTGAAAATGTAATACAAGGTTACATTTTATGTCCAAGATCCACTGCTTCCAGCTTGTACTTGAAACAGATTTGTCCCTGCTCCAGACTGGACAGAGAACTACATTAAGTGCTTATGACCCTGCATAAACATCCTATTTCAAAGTCTCTGTAGCATATCAGGTTTACACCAAACTTACAAACTACAGGAAAACCTATGTATAATTACACAAATGTTAAATACCTAAACTAAAATATTTTGGATATATTGACAACTATTTTCACTTTAATGGTTCTGTTCTACACAAAGATCCATGAGTCTGCAGTCAAAAGATGTCTAAGCTCCACCATGACTCTGCAGCCTACCAAAGCTCTGACCTGCTTCTCTCTGCCTGCCCAAGGTTATAAATGCAGGACGACAGTGCTTTTCTAGAAGAAAAGTAATAGCATGACACTGTACTGATGCCTTTCTTGCACCTACATATATGGTCAGATCATTTTACCCACCCTCTTTCTCTCTCTGTTTCTCCTCCTTTTCTGTTCCCTAAAAATTAAGGCAGGATGGCTCCAGGTGGATTAATCATGGTATAAAAGGACAGCCATTTGAGATATTTGATCTGCTGAACTGTAGAGAAAAGTTAATAACAAATAAGAATTTTACTTCTACAAAAAGCAGTGCTAGTGTAACTGCAATGGTTTTTTGCATTTCCTTTTCTCCCCTTTTTTTTCCCAATGGCACTTACTGAGAAGTGGAAAGTGTGCAAATGAATGACTACAAAACCAATCCCTAAGCATGAGGAGAACTGATGGACATATACTGATAATCAACTTCAGCCATCTAGAGCTAAATAAAAATGCACTTAAGATTTAGGAAACAAAATTCTTGACACTATTACATGAGAAAGTGAATGCATGTGTATATTTCCAAATATATTAATACAAATTCCTGATTGTAAACAAACTGAACCAGTACAGTCCCAACTACTTCTGCCATTTCTTCACAGTAACATAAACCCACTGTGCAACAAGCACACTCAAATACTCAGAAGCAAAAGGAGCAAGGTTATCAGGAAGGTAAGACAGGAATTTTTTCTGCTGTCTGAGAGGTCTGAATGGTACATGTTACACACTACGGTTCTTCATGGAAGAGACAGAACAAGAGGGAAGGCCTGAGTGACAACGATTGATGGTCTCTATCTCTTGGCTTAACTGAGGACTTCCAAGGGTGATTTCTGCATGTTTCTGTCCTCCACATGTTTATTAAGATCCTTTTTAAAGCAAAAGAGCCTAAGTTGCAATGGAAGTCCAGCTGTAATGAAAGCCCCATGCACTCATTGCATTAGCACTGCATGCTTCAGCCCTACTTCAAGACCACCTCATGCTATAGGCATCGTGAAGTACCAACCAACACCTGTTCTAGAAATCTGTAGTCACCACTGGCATGTACAGCTCTGCGCTGGAAAGTTCACAAAAACTGGGTATCTGCATAGAAAACACCACCCCACAAAGTCAGTGGAAACAATGAGTTCTGCAGTCCAATTATGCATTACATAAAATGGAGATCTTTTAAAATGTTGACTGGTTGTGAATTTGGTTGACTGAATTAAGTGTCTCAGATTTGTTATAAGACACAGAATAAAACTGTCTTCTCTGTACCTCAGACTGCTATGTGCTTGTACTAACCATTATTTTTAGGTAGGAAAATACAGGAATATTACTGAGATCATCTGTAAATACTTCTAATCCCTGAGTTTTCAAAACAGTACTTTTAACCCGTATTTTTGAAAGATAATCAATATTTTATGCATTACCTGCTATTTTGTATCTCATGCATCCTACATTTTGCAGAAATTCCAAGTGCAAGTTTCACCGTTTTTTTCACTGATCTGTTCCCTACCATAATCAATCCTGTTTTAAAATACTGCTCACCTGCTATATATAACATACAAAAACTCCAGGGTTTTCTTTCCATTATTTGTAGATTTTGTATTGAGCAAATACCTTGAATTTGTCACTACTTTATTAGTTTGCCATATTAAGAAAGACTTTTACAATTACCTAGAAGATTATGTATAAAGCACAACTTTCGAGAACAGCTCAGAATCAGTAGTTTTATTTTTCTTCCTCTTATGAATACAAAACAGCCAAGGCAACAAATATTTAAAACCACAAGAAATCCAGCAATGCCATGTACATTTAATTTTACAAAATTTTCAACATTGCAACTTCATTGGTGGTATGACCATCACTGAATAAATATTATATTTTATAAATACTTCCATATTAAAAAAAAATCCTTGCTGACTTTGTAAGACTTGTGGGTTGGTTTTGTTTGTTTAAGTCTGAACAACAACTTTCAGCAGAGTCACAAGCAAATCTTTCCAATCTCCGCAATAGCAGTGTCAGCTCTTCGTGACTTGACATTTCCAGTTTTAATGTTAGGTCTGGCCAGAATGCAAGGCCCCGAGAATGGCAGCAATTGCTGTGAAATTTCAGATTCTTACTTTTCAGAAACCTTATCCACAAGAGTCATTCTCAGGCTCTAGAACAACTATACATTAAACTAAAACATTATGCCTTAAACAAATACTAAAAAAACCCCAAACTTACTGCCTTTTATTTAAAGGATCAAGTTATGTGCATTACCAAGAATAATAATACTATGGTTTTGGTTCATATAATTCAGAATCTCTGGAACTACAGCTACATTGCTGGAATTGCAGCTACAAAAAAAGACAATTCTACCTTAATTAGGCTTTGTAGGCTGTATTTGCTATTACTTGAAAATATATTACTTTTGCCACGTGCCACTCCCCTTGCAGTTTGGCACATTTTGTAATCCACTTACACATGATTTTCTAAATTATAGCACTCTTTCAAAGAAAGAGCTGTGAATACTTTTATTTTTCTAGGAAGTCTGTGGCTGTACGTCTGCAATATGCTAAAACCGTTTATCCCTAACTGACAACCCCACATTGCTCCCTAGTGTGAAGCTGTGTAGAAGCAGCACAAATCTACTGAGAAGAGACTGGAAGCAGCTTGAAAGATGCATTTTCTTACCCCAAACCAGTTGTCTGCTCTTTCTTAAGAAGGGAGAAAAGGACGAACAACAGGCTTTCACTATAAATATTAGATTAAGCCTACCACAGGGAATTATTTCAAATAGTTCTACTTCTTTAAATCTAGAAAGGATTAGCTCTAGTTACAGGGTCACAATTTCTAATGAAAGAACCCCATTTTCCATTTATAGAATTTTAAAAAATATGTATATTACAAATTTTTTATCAAAAGATTGAAAAAAATTATCTGCATACTTCACAGAAATTGCTTCTCCTGCTGCTTTTAGTAGTAACAAAGCCATAATTTAGTATGTTAGTACAGAATTTAATCTTCCATGGGAAAGAAACCAGTGGAGATTAAACACAAATAGCTATTCATCCTATTTGATATTGCAGCAGAATTATTTTTGGTATTATTTGGAATAAGGTGAAAAAGGTGCTCAAAAATATTGGTGTGTTTACTAGACCCACATCTCTTTAAATCTTTTAGAGAAAAGCTGTTTTTGTAAACATTTAACAAAGAACAGATGGCCTGTTTTAATCATGTGAAAAAACCTGGAGCTCACATTAATACTCCTACCAGCGACTACTGGGGCTAGTCACCTCCCTAACCAGCAGCATGGCACAGTCTTCAGTAATTCCATTTAATTTTACAATGGACATTTTCTCATCAGTTCCCACTGCTCGACAGTTAATCAATGCTATTAACATGCCATATCACAATGCAGGACACTCCTAAATATTGCAGCTTATTAGAGAAAAATAGATTCTTCAAGAACTCCAAAGTGTTAAAACAATTTGTGGTACAACAGGCTATACAGTATTGTCAGTAAGAGCCAACAACACCCAAGGAAATTAAAAATGAAAACACTATTAGAGAAATAGAATTGTCTAATTCTAGACTGCAAAATTTCTGGAATTCAAACCTATTTTTGAGCTTCCAAACAGGTATCATCAAGGCTTGAAAAATTAAAACCAACGTGCCTGTGTTTCACAGCTGCTTACATTTTTAGTGAAAGCTCATTTTCCCCAGCCCAAAGCACTGAGAGCTGTTTCAAACCAGGCCTGTTACATGAAGTAGCAAGATGGACGAGATGTAGGATTAATCCAATGAGGGCGAGTGGCAGGGAGGGAGGTTAAGGAGGAGAGCCTTTCTGTTGCTTGAACAAGGACTGAACCACAATCAACTGTACTGAAAGCAGCTGAGTGTCACTTGCCTAACAGAGCAGCAATTTGAACCAACATTGAGCTTTACAAAGTATGAACCAAGAGCAGCAAAGTACGTGATGTGACTCAGCTAACTTTGCGAAATTCAAACATCAGCACAAAACAACAAGCAATTTTAAAAAAACCCAACTTTTTATCAGGAGTACACTTTAATTTCCCTTGTAAGTATTATTTCCAGATTCCATGGTCTTTTCCATATTTAAATAAAGATCTACAACAACAACAACACTTCATTTAAATTTTCTTGCATGTTGGTTTACTAAGTTGTCTAACAGTAAAGCAAGTGCTCAGTCAATCCCCACTGACTTCATAATACGAACCACTGTGGTATGATCTCCATACAATGGATAATTTTAGTTTAGGTAAATCATTGCAGAATATAATCGACTGCAAGCATGTTGTTCAATTACCACCTTCACTTTGGAGAAGTTTAAATAAAAACCTGTGTAAATTCTTTGAAAACAGAACACACACTACAGCATGCTTCCAGCAGCAGCCCTACCTAGTGCCACAGAGATCATTCATTTTGAATTTGTATCCTTCCTGATGAGACAGCCCAAAAGGTGTTAAAAGCCACCACATAACCAAATTGATCTGGGATTCTTCCTTTCAAAGGTTAATGACAGGATTCATCCTCCCTCTGGATTATTTAGAATGAACTACTCATCTTGACTAATTTGGAAAGTTTCTGAGTCATGTCTCTATACATTGCTTTGTCCCTGCAATTCTCAACTCATCTCATGAATACTTTCAGAATTAGACATCTCTTAGTGCCACCTCAGTGTGAAACATGTGTCACCCTTTCTAGACCTTCATAAATACTTTCCTGACATTGTCCATATGCAGACCTCACCCATCAGTAAAACCCTTAAACAGGAATCAACACCATCACCAAAACTCCAGCCAAATGCCAATCCCTACATTCAGCAAAAGCTGTACAGTATTTTTTCTATACTAGGTGAAGTTCAGCAACATCCTCAAGACTACATTCACACCTTGTTTTGAAAATGTTTTACTGATCAGTTTCTTCTCCTTTATTGTGAGTGATGATCCCTTCCATTTTCTGTGAAACTACTACCTTGAAGATGTGTAAATTTCTTTTACTGTATTATATGAAAATACTTAATATTAAAACATTTTGGGGAAAATGATTCTGTTTAGAAACAACTGGTATCTCAGTAATTCAGAAACCCTAAGAAAATTGTAGTTCCAAAGTGACAACTGGGATTTATAAACCAACAAGCGCTGTCATTGATCTCTGCAATAAAGGGAAAGACATCACACCACATGAGAATGCAAGTCTATTTTGCAAATAGGCTTGAAAGGAATCTAAATTTCTTGACATATCTCTTCAGAACACAGATGAAAGTGTACAGAAAACAGAAGTTCTAGTAATACCTTTCTAGAAACACAAAACTACTGTGCATAAAAAAAGGTAATGTTTTAGCAAAGTGCTGCTGCAATACCATTTCTTAATCAAGTCTTAGGAGAAAACAGAATAATCTAAGACTATTCTAAGTCATCCCACTCTGTTACTGCTCCTGGGAACCTGTTAAAATCAGTACAATTACAAACAAGTTATAACTTGCTGATTTGGAATTTTTTTTAAAACTCTGGATCAAAAAAAATATAAATCTGATGCCAACAGCATCCTAACAGTTAAGTGGAAGTGATGAAAACCAATGTTAGTGCCCTCTGATACCACTGTAAAACTGCCATAATTTCTGATTTGGTGGAGCTGAAAATATCACCCAATTACACCATTTGGAGGAATAAAAACATGCTATGCAAAATACAGTTTCTTAATCGAGTCTCAGCACTGCTACAGTAATAGAATTATTTATTTACTGGTCATGTACTCTGTGAAGAAACACAGATTAAAAAAGACAAATGTTACTAATATGGCCATCCAAAAAGCAAACATCTCATTATAATTCTACAGCAATTACATGTAGTGCTTTGCGCTCATAGAAAAAGTGAGACCTATTACTAAGCTATGAATATCAGCCAGTGCAATGAGTGCTGACAGTTTGTTCACAGCTCAAGAAACAACTAACTTGTCCCATAAGAGATGTCCTAGGCTGCTGTCCATTGATCAGAATTGATCAGAATCAGTGTTGATCAGGCAACCTCAGACAACTGCCACACCTACAGTAATGAAACATGCATGCTCCAAATTGTTTTTACATGTAAGATATTGCAACAGCTACCACAAGGATTGTATGTAACTGGTGATGTGATGGTCAACAAGACAAATGTTTTGTTAATACTTTTTTTGCTAGAGATTACTTTGCAATATAGACTGACTTAGCAGTATCCCTAATGCAAGCAGGGCAGGTCCTAAGTATTACACAACAGAGCCTGACTCTCTACTCTCCATCATCAACTTGTAGACTGGTTGAGGACTCATGATTTTGGCAAGTTTTTACTAGCTCTAGCTGCAGAGACACATAGAAAGAGGTGGGACAATTAGGTACTGAATCCTACTGGTGAAAGCTTAGTGCTCATGTTGACCTGTCCACCTCAAGTCTGCCCTCCGTGCATGGCCACAGTAAAAGGAAACTTCGCTTTGCACAGGCTCCACTATCAAGCAGAAGACATGCCAGGACATGCCAACATGTTTTACCACAGAAGTTGCTGACTGTCAGACTTCAGGATCTTAAAGGTCTTTTCCAACCTTAATGGCTCTTTGATTCTGCCATGTAACATTTGTATTTAAAAATGTGTGTATTCTCTTTGTGAAATTATGTCTGTGAAGTTATTCCCAGGCACAGCTATCAAGATACCTAGTGTTTACTAGAGAATTCCTTGGATTAGAGAATATCCAGGAGATTTACCATCAGTCTTTTCCAACCCCTCTAAGACAAGGCTGCTCACCACCAGGCAAGATAGGGAAATCACACAGTAAAGTAAGAATGTGTCAGGATGAAAGAGTCTCCACAGAATCTAGTACAATACTCCAACTTCTCCACTAAAGGGGGAATAAAGGGGAAGAAACATCTGCACATACTCAACCAAAACAGTACTAATGAAACTATTATTATTAAATAAATTAGCATTACAAAAGACTACCCAAACATTTTAGCCTATATACAGGCTGAATTGTTGCTCTTGGGCCCACATCCATGTTCCCCACAGCCCCTTTGCTTCAAATGTAGAGGCAAAGCAGTTCCTCCAAAACAGTCAAATGCAAACAGCCTCCTACTCTTGGGCACAGCCATGCTTTGGATTCAAGGTCCTGAGGGGAGAGACAAAACTGTACTGCCCTGTACATGCAGCCCCCTCCCCCAACCAGCAGAATTCTCTCCATTCAGCTACCGAACGTCAAATGCATGGAGATCCATCCTCTCTGAAGGGCAACCTGTTCCTCCTACATCACATTGTATTGCTATCACCATAGTTCATGATGCTCTGGTACCAACTATGATTTCCACTAAATATCCCATTTCCTACCCAGAAAAAGAAAATGCAACAGAACAGTCCTGGCTGACTTGGTATATTAAGCACTTAGGGCTTGCCCACAGTAATAAAAGCAATAAATGCCCTCTAAAACTTTGCTTTTTCTACAGAAGACTAAAGTTGCTCAGAGAACCATTTTCAGAGGGATCTTCAATAGATCATATCTACTGATATCAATAATCTTCCTGTTATCAAATTTAAATCACAGTGACATGCAGCACACGGCACTAGGTTTAGAAGAAAATCAAAGACAAGCATACGTGGCACAAACGCTGGTTCTTCTGACCACAGACAACTGAAAAAGTTCCATCTGTGCTTTCACTGCTGCAATAGTAGCAGTAATAGCATTACACACCAGAACAGCAAGAGCGTTTCTATTCTGGTACTTTTTTCCCCCCACCCCTTCTAACATCCACGATTTACAGAAAAACTTGCTTAACAGGCTATAAATGTAAAAAATATAAGGCGATGGGTAATAAGATATTATATTGTATGTTTACTTGATAAATACATACTATTAAAAAACTTAAAATACAAGGTGTATATGTTAAGTCAGAAGCAGTATTTCTTTTTTGATTTGCCAAAGATCTAATAAAGTATTTTTAATCTGAATTCAGAATAAGTACACTTCATCTTCTTGTAATTTATAATAAAGTTTACTTTAGTCTAAAGAAAGGAGAACGACTATCGAGAGAAGGGCAGTATGTTTGCGGTGGGTTTTTTTATTAAATTAAGCTGAAGACTTGCAGGCCAGGAAACATTTTTCTCTTGCCTGTTCTGCAGCACTTAAGGATCAAGTAAATACAAATGAGAGAAATGTCCACCTGTCTGATGAACATCCTGTGAGCTCCAGTTCATTACTTGTAAGGACAATACTAATGCTTTTTAACAATGAATCACTGAATCATGGCATATCCTGGCTTGGAAGAGACCCAGAAGGATCACCGAAATCCAGCTCCTGACCCTGCACAGGACACCCCAAGAGTCACATTATGTCCGTGAAAACATCCAAATGCTTCTCTGTCAGGCCTGTGGCTGCAACCACTTCTCTGGGGAGCCTGTTCCAGTGCCCAAGCACCTCTGGGGAGAATCTCTTTTTCCTAATATCCAAACCAAACCTCCCCTGACACAACCTCATACTGTTCCCTCAGGTTCTCCTACTGGCCACAAGGGAGAAGAGGATTAGTGAGTGCTCCTCCCTACACTTCCCTTTATGAGGAAGTTATAGACTGCAAAAGGACCAAACTGCAACAGAATGTAAGGAAATCCACTAGGAGCAGATGGGCACCATGTGGCTACAACTACATACTGCCCCAATCTGATTACCTGGCACCACTACATGCCTCTGTACTTTACTACAAGGTGCCTGCACCAGGAAGTCCTCAAACTCAACCTCCAGGGTGTCCTGCTTGTGTACGTACACCTGAGTGGCCCTTTCTTCTGGGCTTGTCTTCCAGTCTTAGGAAGCTTTAGAAAGGCACCAGTCACAGCCAGTCCTTTCAGCCTTCCTGATGTAATTCACACTCTGTTTTGCCATTCTTACCTGCCCCAGGGCAACCTCTCACCCCTCTTCTGAGGGCACACTAATGCAAGGGTCTTCAACAGGACTAGCCCACCTCTGAGAAAGCCATCCCAGAGACAGCCTAGGGATCACAGCTGCCCAATAAGCCCTCACTCACAGACATGACTGAGCTGCTCTTCAGCAAGTGAAGAGCACAACATTCATAAACAGTAAGATACAGCAACCACCAGTAAAATGCTTTCAAATACATTTTTAGGCCATTACATTTATTATTGTATGATGTTTATTCCAAAATAGTAGGAATAGATAGAACTTCTCTATAACTTTCCTATCCCCTTCCTTATATACCTAGGAATACAAAAGCCCAGCATTTTTCTTTTAAGAGCTCCCTACCATCAGCTTCTTGTTAAACATCCATGTTTAAGAAGACTGCACATATAAAAAAATAAACCAGTCACAATTTAATGACAAACATGCATCAGATGACAAGGCTGGTGAAAAGAGGATGCAATTCATAGAGAGTCATTACTAAGAACTTTATCACTTCCCCTATCTGCACACCCCAAGAAATAACAAGTTTCCCCCAAAGGTATAAATATGTATATCACATTCAAGGAAAGGCCAATGGCCTTAGATGTTAAAGATTTCAACAAATGTGAAAAGGACTAGAACTCCTGAGTTTTTACTCCTGTCCATAGAAAGGAGTAGTCCACTGAAGTCCCAAGATACTTCCATAATACCACCCCTAAGTATTTTTATTAAATAACACAGTACTCTGAATGTTCTGTGGTTTGCAATAAGGTATTTTTATCATTTCACCAAGATATCTTGCAGTTAAGAGTGTACCAGATCAAGAAAAATTAGCTGAAAGCGTTAGAAGAAACACTACCAGCACAGATGGTTTGGTTTGGTTGGAGGTTTTGATGGTCCACACTTTGGTTTCAGTTGGAGCTGACAAACATTCACTTCAACGATATTTTATCTGGATCACTGGAAGAGACCCACTAAGTAAATAATGCAATACTCTTTTTCTCCCTTGCCATCTTGCCTCTCTGCAAGGTGAAGTTGTATCCACAAGCAAAAGATTAAATCCTTTTCATTCATTACTTGTGCTGGTGCCCTTTAAAAAAAAAAAACAACTACAACTTGTACTCAAGTCTTTTCTGCTACATATTTTAAAAAGTACACAGAATTCTCTGATCACATGGACTTCTAATATTGTAAAATACTAAGGTACCACCAAAGAAAGAAAGTTAAACCACTCTAAACCAATTATTATTATTATTTAATGATTCTAATCTTTATATTTGCTAACTTGTTCTGATTAGAAGAGGCTCATCTCAGAATTTTCTCCCAAAAGACCATATTTGATAAATGTTTTCTGATGCCGTAAGATTACATCCAAAGTATTTCAATCAAACAGTCTCTACTGTTTATGCCTACACCAAATCTCAAAGTGTTTAATTGCTGCTGTTTCAATCTCATAGTAAAGGTGAGCACATTTAATACTAGGAGATTCATAATTTAAAACTGTAAATTTATGTTTTGACATTATAAATGCCATTTCCTTAATCACAAAGAAATACCACATCATGAGAGAAAAAGAAACTCCAAAATCCCACTGCCACCATCATTTTTACTTCTATTATATGTCTCAAATAATTTGGAATTACTTTGCTAACCCATTTTTATCCAATATTAAATTGTTCTTGTCCAGCAAAAATTCAAAACCTTTTTTCAGGCACTGACAAATGAATCAACCTGCAAATGAAACAGCAAACATGCAATGCTGTCTTGAAAAGCTTACTTAAAGTTCACTGCAACCCTAAGAAAACACACTGTAAATTATAAACATATTTTTTTTTTTTAAATTACATTCTAAATTATTTAAATATTTCAGATACTAGAAAACAAAGAATAATTGTTGTTACTAAATGGATTTTATGCCCTATTGCTTAACTCTCCACAAGAACATCTCTAACCTACAGCATCTTCCCTAGTTACTCTACAACTGCTGCCTTGTGCAGTTCACAGGATGGACAAGACTTCTAGATTAAATCAGATCTAAATGACTATGACATTAACCTGAAGACAAGGCTCATGTTACCTTGAGAAAGACTACAAGGAGTGATGAAAGCAGTGAACATCAGGAAAGATAAGTTACTTCTTCCTACCAGCCTCAACTCATTGTGATACTTTTTTTTTTCTTCCCTAAATGGGCTTTTGTTTTGTTGGGTTTTGTTTTTTCCTTTTCTTTTAAATTACATACTCATTTCTTACTAAGAGGGTTTCACAGCAAAGAATTTGCCATGGACCTTCTTCTTGAAAACTGCTCAAGAATGACTGCAAGAAAGCGCCTACTTGGATAACTACTGGCTTCAGTTTCAGGGCAATGCAGGCCAGCATAACATACACAAAGAAGCCCCAAATCCCATTACTATCAGTCTTGCCTCAGGCAATTCCCTATCCCTCTGTACTGGTTTACTCATATGTAAAATGGAGAATATACTCTATAAGAGACTTAATTTGATGAATGAGTTAGTGGCTGGTGAAATTTTGATGCCTTGAGAAGGCTGACCTAGAACAGAGGCTGGACAGAGTTAAAGAATAAAGTAGGTATTTATTAGAAGGCTTTAATGGATACACCTTGGGCAGTACAAGAACTCAGCCAGCACTACCCCCAAGATGAACCCAAAATGCTCACAAAATGGACAACCAGTCAACAGGGTTTCACACTTTTATAAGTTCCAGCTCATTTGCATATTGAAGTTAATTGCGCAATTATAGCTTTAGATTATGAAGTCTCATCCTTCTTGATTTTCTCTCTTCAGTCCACCATTATTTACGCTCTTGGGCCTGAAATTTGGATCATTTGTCCTTGGTCCCAAGCTAGAGAAGGAATTGTTTTGTCTACCTACTCTGTGAAGAGAGCTTACTCTCCCCTGATATGAAGTTCAGAGCTACACACTAAAGCAGTACAGAATGTGAAAAATACAAAAGCTAAAACCTGAGGCATCAGTTTAGCTATTTTTACAAAGATATGAAGAGAGGCACTGTATATAGGAAGAGGCCGCCTGGTTCAAGGGATTCAGTGATATTCATTATCGGGTTTACTGGATAATATACAGTCAACAAATTATCAGGCCATACCTCAAACAATAAAACCAAAGTCATTAAAAAGCTACTTCTATCACAGAAGGTTACATACACAGATTAGATCCTATTATATAGGCATGAGGAACATGTAGCATCAAGTCCTACTTCAGATCTATTTTAACTACATCTTTGTAGCTTGATATCATTCCCTAAACACGATCACGTAAATTTTGTTTTAAGTAACATAGTTTAACATTTTCTGTCACTTACTTGAGTCTGTTTTGATACTTACTTTCAAAAAGTATATATAAATGTTACAACCAAACCTTCTTGCCAACTGGAGATACAAGAAGGCAGACTCCTCAGATGTAAGAAACAATTACAGTTTTCCAGCACTCTCATCACGCTCCTCTTTCAGAGCCACTAATGCTTACACCAACAGAAATACTGAAACGTTTTAAGTGTCCTATATTTAGTATTTGGGAAAATAACTAAAGAAGAGTTAAAAGCTGCTATTGTTCCTCATATACATGCATTTACTAATATATACATATGCATTCAAACATTTAACTTTCAGTGTTTAAACTGTTTCTCATGATGTCTGACTCCCTCCCCAAACTACAGCTGTTTCCACATTCACTTTCCAATATAGTACAAAAAAACCCCAAACAATCAAAAACCTGCCAAACCAGCCTGCAACAGGGAAAAAAATCAACTACATCAAGCCAGTTCTCCCCTGGTTATATATTCAAGAATTAACTTCTCCCATCCTGTCATGTAGAAGATACCCAGTCTTCAAGTTAAATAACTTCTATGAAGATAAAACACAATGCAAAGACAGTTTTTTCCTTTTTCCTCTCCTGTGTCTAAATAGAAAAGGAATAACCTGGAAAGTAATGATTTGAGCAATAGCTCTCACATTTTGTTTTCAATACACTCCCAAATAGTTAAGCAGTAATTCTAAAAAATTCTGATTAACCAGCCTTTAAACACCTATGGTTGATCAAGTCACAGAAATCAAAGAGCAAAAGGTACAATATATCTTCAGCAGTGATGCATTTTATACCAATGACACCTATATATTACAAGAGAAAAACTACTAAAGATTTAATGGTGCCAATTAAAGAAGCCAAGAGTTTGCATGGCTCAATGGCTGAGTCATAGACCTTTTCCCCATAATAGGTTCAGTTATAGTCCTGAGCTCAAGCTGTGGGAAGAGGATTACAGATGAGTAAGAGAATTAGTATTTTTAAATGTTATTGCCAAGGAAGGTGTCCTTTAAGCATTACACAGCTGAATGTCTCTCCTAGCAGTAGAGCAGCTTGTGCTTACTCACCCATCCTAGCTTTAAGTGAGAGCCTCAGAACTCATTTCAAAACACTAACACAGAAATTAAGCCCATCACTGTAGAACCCTCTCAAATTTAATCAGTATTTCATATGCATTCCAAACTTAAAATATTTCAGTACTTGTAATTTTTGTGCCATTCTATTACCCCGATTTTTTAAAATTCATATATACTTACATAAAACAACGTAAGACTGTGTAGCTAAAGACCAAAATAGTTTGTACTTAAGCCATAGGATTGCCTCTTAAGATTGCTTCCAGTAAACCTAGAGAAGTATTTGTGCCAGAGTACAAAACATTGCACAAAATTCTGATCACCCACATCAACAACAATCACACCTCAGGTACAACAACAGATTATCCTGAAGAAGTCCAAAGGGAATTTAACTTACTTTAGATAGATTGCTATTTATCAAAACACTGACAGATCCTAATACAGTAAATTAAAATAATTAAGATGGGTAAAACTGACACCAGAGAAAATTCAGTATGAAACCAGCATCTAATAAATTCAGGACAGTCAGATTCCTTTTCCAACATTCAAACTGATTTGGGTAAGAATTTCGAATAACAGGAATACTGGAAGCAAAAGCCAACTGCTCTTTGACCTTGATGAGGTTTAGAAAAGCAGTTCATAAGATAGCAGATGTGACAGCTAGAAGCTCAACACAATGGCCCATACAAGCTTTACAAGTACTTTGCTTCTATTAACTGGGAACAGTAAAAATCAACATCAAAATCTTGTTTACATTTAAAAATAAATGCATTTTAACAAATCCAATTTGGAACATAACAAACATCAAACATGGTAGTAAACGAGAATATTTAACTAGAAAAGAGTTAAATATGCTTAGAAAAAACATTTATGTTTAATTTTCTTGGGGAAGAGAGCATCTAGTAAGCAGACTAATAGGGCTGGTAAAACAAGCTCCTACTCACAAGAATTTTATCTTCAAAACTGAGAAATGGGGTTGGTTATCCAAAAAGCTTTTATAACTACACTGGCCAAAACAGTCAGAAAAAACCCTGTAGTACTACCTGGTTTATAAGCCTTACATCACACACATCCTGAAGTGATCACAGCTATGAATGTGACTGTTCAGATACCCCAAAGAAAATCTCTGCAATTTCAAATGTCTGTTTTTGTAAAATTTTTTCTTTGGCAAGTAATTGTCTTTGCATCATGACTATCATGCGCAACAATGCTGTTTAAAATAGAAAGGATTGCTTGTTAAATAAAGATGCCACAGTTACCAGTGGTTTTTTGCAATAACCTTTCTATTCCCTGGTTTGGACAATTTTCCACAAACATTGCAGAAATAATTTTTATTTTCAAGTACTCCAGACAACAGAAAACAGAAGTATGCAATTTATTAAATTACTGGTCGTCCATCATTTGTTCATTTACTCAGTTACATCATTTCAGTATTAGTGGTATACTTGTAAGGAGTGGATTAGTGCAGGAGGGAGCCAGTATCCAGTTGCTGGGCCTGTGTCTTAACCTGCCAACCAAAATTTTGCAACTAAAAAGACTCCTGAGAGAATTTCACCTCTTTCTAATGCTGTCTTGGAAAACTTGTTTTTCCTCAAGAGCTTCCTACACACATCCCTAATACAAGAGATCAGAATCAATGAGGATAAATGAAGGTAGAACAAATTCTTCCCTCAGAAAAAGAGGAACTTTTTCCATAGAAATTAACCCATAGCTCCCAGTCCAGAAGTCCATGGCCTGCTTTGAGGACTCTCCAGACTAGTTAATCAATAATCTAAAAACCCTTCTTCTATCCCCACCCATTGGGGAATTAAGGGGTTTATAGAACTGTTTTGGTTTAGCCTAGGTTTGATACAAACTGATGTAGAGACACTTAGAAGAGACAGAAAGGAGCAAAAACTTCTTTTACATCTACTAGTTAAGTCTTACACAGTTGATCACTGAAAGAGCAAGACAACCTGCAGATCATACTTCAACTACTTACAACCCAAGTTTTCTTAGATATTTGTTTTCTGCCCCACAATGTTTTCTTTGCTTCATTTATGAATACAAGCATCTACCTCTTCAGCAGCTACAATTTACAGGCCATATTTCTGAGTTAAAAGAAAAAGATGCTGATCAAGATTTAAGTAATTCTGTGTTTTAACTTGCAAGAAATAAACTAGTGGTTTTCTAGCATTGAAGCAAGGTAAGCATTTTCCACATGCACTGCTAGGATGCTTTTTATGTACCAGTCTCTACAGTTTCTGCATGAAACTTGGAAAATCAAAAATTAACCAATTATATTTAGTCAGTAAAAACCCTTTAAATGCAAGAAGTCACATACTGAAGCTGCAGAGGTTATATTCTAGATCTATTAGAAGACAAAGTAACACACAAGACACCCAAAGGCTTTTTTGACAACTTGTAAATCCACAGGAGAAGTCAAGCTGACATTCAAGAAAGCATGCAGGAGCTGACAAACAAGCAGTGCTAACTCAAGGTAGGGCTCCTGAGGCAGGCACCCCTCAGAGCAGAGCTCCAGGCAGATGTGGAGGATCTCACCCAGGATGGTGGGGGCGGAAGACAGAGGAGGTTTGTGGTCACCTCCATAACCCCAGGCGCGTTACCATCTACATAGATGCACCCTTTGAAATGGAAACAGTGATCGTGTTTGTGTGACCCACCAACAAATTCCCACTGATGCAAGTTACACAAAGGTTATCTGATGGAAGAAGTTAACAGATATGGAGGGTACATATCACAGGCTAAAGCCATCTTTTTCTAGGTGGCTTACTAATACTGACCTGTCAAACTCGGGTAACTTTGGTTTCATGCTGACACTTCCAACTACAAATCTTACAATCCCCCAGAAAAGGCTCAGCTATGTCCAGATCCCTTCAAAGCAAAAGGCAAATATAACAACAAATATAACACTAGTCCTTTCATGGCCTTTCCAAAATGGTGGCACTATACAATCCCTAACTTTCAGGTGAGGTGGGATACACCATCAAGAGCCAACAGAGAACATCCTCCTGGAGAGATAATAGAATGGCTTGGGTCAGAAAAGACTTTAAAGGCAATCTAGTCCAATCACCCCTGCAAATAAGCAGGGACATCTTCAACTCAATCAGGCTGCCCATTCAACCTGACATTGAACATTTCCAGGGATAGGGCATCTACCACCTCTCTGGGGAACCTGTTATATTGCTTCATCACCCTTACCATTAAAAAAGTGTTTCTTATATCTAATCTAGACCAGTCCTCTTTCAGTTTAAAATCATTCCCCTTTGTCCTATCACAAGACCTCCTAAAAGGTCTGTACCCATCTTTCTTTTAAGACCCTCTTTAGGTACTGAAGGACTGCAGTAACATCTCTACAGTGCCTTCTCTTCTCTGGGCTGAACAACCCCAACTCTCCCAGCTTTTCCTCATAAGAGAGGAATTCCAGAACTCTGATAATTTTTGTGTTCTTCTCTGAACTCACTCCAAGAGATCTATGCCTCCCTTGTGCTGCAGACCCCAGAGCTAGATGTTGCACTCCAGGTGGGGTCTCACAAGAGCAGAGCAGAACAGAATCATCTCCCTTGACCTGCTGGCCTCACTACTTTTGGTGCAGCTCAGGATACAATTGGCTTTCTGTGGTGCTAGCACATTTTGGCAGGTCACACACAGTCTTTTATCCACCAGCACCTTCAAGTCCTTCTCAGCAGGGCTGCTCTCAATCCCTGAGCCCCCAGTCTGTAATTGACACCCTGATGGAAGTGTAACAGCTCACACTTGGACTTGCTGAAACTCATGAGGTTCACACAGACCCACTCCCCCACTCCTCTGGCATGTCCAGTTCTCTCTGGATGGCATCCTGGACCTCAGGTATGTCAACCTCCATACCCTGCCTGGTGTAATCTACAAACTTGGTGAGGATGCACTTGAGCTCCCTGTCAGAATCGTTGATGAAGACAACTGAGCAGTACTGGCCACAATACACTTTCTGGGACAGGCAGTCCCTGCACTATGCTTTACACTGAGATGCAACCACTGTCATTTCAGAGACCAGCCTGAGCAAATCCCATTAGAAGTGAGATTTATGTTACACCATAGAATTCTGTCCTGCCAAATTTCCCTCTTCCCGCTTTTTTTTTTTCGGTTGCCAAGATCTGCAAGCTTCTAGTACTGGACATGTAATCCTCCTAATAAACTTCCCACATGCATATTGCTGCTTATCATATAAACCTGCTCTCCTTAATCACCTTTCCCAGGCCACATAAAAGTAGTCTGCAAGTGACTCCAGAGGTAGAACAGACCATGGTTTGGAAATACCAGCTTAAAGAAATCTTAATAGATACACGTGATATAAAACTAGAAGTAATCAGCAGTAATCAACTCTATTTTTCTTTTGGGGTGGGAAGACAGCAGTTCTCCATATGGCCTTTTCATTGCACTATTGTACTAACTTCAGTATGACAAAATGGGCTTGAGATCACAGACTTGATAAAAATCCACTGATGCTATATTTGCTACTGAGAGCCATTCATGTCAAAGAGCCCAAGATATTTCTCAGACCCTATAGTCAGAGCAACAAATGAAAATACCCTTTGAATATGTTACCTATGGCATGTCAAAGGTAGGCCCTTTCCCCAGCTCCTCTAGTGACTGAACTAAACTGATAATTAAATCAGAATGCATCATTAGAACTGGAGGGATGATGGGGAGGATGGAAAACAAAGTGCAAAATAAAAAACAAACAAAAGAACTCCAAGCAAACAAACAAAACCCCACAAAACACACACACAAAATAAAAAAAAAAAAAAAAAAAATCACCAAAAATCCCACACTTCATTTTCTGTGGACAAATACCTACTTCATTTAGCAGCACCAACTGAGGTAACTCTTAATTTAGATTCTCCAACCAGTTTGATTAACAGAGTTCTATGAAACACCTCATCTTTAGTGCAAATATCTTTAGTATTCTTGCTCCAGACATTCTTTATACAACCTACAGTAAAATGTAAAAATCTCTATAGGCAGATCCTAAACCAGACATGCCTACAGCAATACCACATCTAGATTTGGGGTTATATCATAATATTATATTACAGTTGCAGAGTTGTATCTAAAACAACACTTTTAACTTATCCCTGGCTGCCATAACAGTTTTCTGAGTTACATTTTTAGGTGTTGCTGTACAGAGCAGCAGGGAACTGCAGAAACTCACCACTGCTGCAGGGTACCTCAAGCACACCCACCAGGAACACTGAAATACTGACACCAAACAACCAACCTGTGTCAGTCAGCAAAAAATTCTCCCAGTCCCAGTCTAATACCCTAGGTACAGCATTATTTGGTTTTCAACAAGTTTTCCTGAAGTACTTCAAAGGAGGCCTGCAGAGAGAAACACAACCAAGCAGTATTCCAGTACTGCAGGCATGTGTCCCTATGTCCATCTGTGACAATGCTTGCCCCAGTAGACAGCTTCAAGATCCCATTAACAAACAGACACAAATAACTACCAAAACACCCAAAGTTTTGGACCAGTTTTAATGACTCTGTATTTCATACACAGCTGTACAAGTAAATTGTGATGTCAACTTTTTAGGGTAAGGTGTTGCTTTAAATTCAAACATGCACTGTGTATTATAAGCCTCTCACTATATTTAGCAACAATTGGCTGGTACAGAAAGATTTCTTCCAAAAATAAAATTAAGGACTTCATATCATCCAGTGCTCACATGTAAGGAAAATTACAGTATTATCACACTTATCAGCATCTTGCAGGGCCAAAAAAGATACCAAGTACCAGAATGCAAGTGGATGGAGGGCCATCTGGAGAGAAAGGAGATGTAAAAGCAGAGTGGAAAAAACAAGAGTTCATATTGACTACTAGACATTAGAAAGTTTGTTATGAAGCTTGTTATGAGCCCTCTCTCTTCTACCAGGAAAATTACATCCAAAAAAATCTGTGGAACTATTAACTTCTCAGTCGCTGTAGTCATGTTATTTTTTTTGTGGGAGTTACAGAACACAATTTAGCTAGCACAATTAACATGGACTATTTTTTTCTGATTCAACCAATTAAATTATTCAGTCTGTTGTAAAAAAAGTCAACTGTGAGTGGGTATACATTGGGAACTCATGTATAACATGAAAATTTTCTCTATGACTACAATAACAAGAGATTACATTTAAGAAAATATAAATAAATTCATATTTTAATATAAATATTTTTTAAAGTGGAAGTTAAAGCCTAAATAAACGTTTGCTAAATAAATGTTTGGCACCTCCTACAATGTTATAGCAATATATCAGTGGCACATTTGGGTTTGCGTACTGAAGTATAAGTGTTGCATTCATGAAGACAAATACTTGCAATTTTCCAAAATGAAAAGGTTAATACTATGCCATGGAAACTTGCCAAGATTCAGAAATCATGACTTTAAAAAGTTAAGATTGTGGACTTTCAGTACTTAAAAGGGGCTTATAGAAAAAGCAGTAGAGCAACTTTTTAGACAGGCAAAGAGGAATTGTTTTAACTGAAAAAGAGGATTTAGATTAGATGTTAAGAAGAAATTCCTTGCTCAAGACAGTACAGAGGCACTGAACAGGTTGCACAGAGAACTTGTGCATGCCCCACCCATGGAAACATTCAAGGCCAGGCTGGACGGGGACCTGAGGAACCTGATCCAGTGGGTGGCATCCACCCAGGGTTAACCCACTCCAGCATCCCTGCTTGTGGTAGGGTGGTTGGAACTAGATCCTCCTTAAGGTGACTTCCAATGCAAGTCATTCTATCAGCCTGCAATTTCTTACCATTGAATGTCTACAGCAGCAACCCATGCAATATGAACACATTCCCACAAGTTAATATTTTGCTTGCTCAGCCTAACACAAGAGCTCTCTCCTAAGCTTGGCTAACACAGTAAAATCACTGAGGAGGAGTACAGGAAAGAGCTGCATCCCAATCCTTGGTACTGAGGAACAACAAAAGCAAAGGAACAAAGATTCCTCCCAGCCCAACAGTGAAAAATCAGAGATCCACTTTTTTCTTCCACATCTTGTACAACTGCACTACTCTTACACTAACCTCTACAACTACCAAATTCCTATACAAGAAGTGGGATTTTCTGCTTTTAACTGTAGTCTCAAGTCCTCTTGAGCTGCACTCTAAAGCAAGAATAATACTGGAAGGAGTGACAGAGAGCAAAGAGGTGGCACATTTTAGAGTAACAGATATCTGAGTAAGAATTTAAATTGGGGTTTAATGAATTTCAGTTTTGAATAAATAACAAAATTTAAGGCCATCATCTCTATGTTCCTCTTCATAAACAGAGGCAACACTATTGGCTACACCAATCTTGCCAGGAAAAGAGGTAACTAAGAAGGTAATGTATAAAGTACAGTAAAATCAAAAAGAATGAGTTATAAACTTTGGAAAGAACAAACATACACTCAGATCACTTAGTCATCCTATCTCTCAGTTCTGTTTCCTCATAGAGATGACTAAAAAAATAAATCTGAGTTTTATTTCTAACTTGCCATGCTTTTAAACAACTCTGTGCTAGAAAAAAAATCCTATTCAGTACTCAAGACAATTCACTAACTGGCACTGGAAGCATCCTCAATACAACACACACTGAATGAAATTGTGCCAAGCTCTTTGGTAGAAAGGAGATATTCTTTCACCTCTTTAATAACAAAACAGTTGCAAATACTTTAGTTGGAAAACAGCCCCACTTTTCTAAAAAAGAAAACACTCCTGAAATCAAATTAGTCATTAATATTTGTGTGGAGTAAGAGGGAAGTTGGGAGAAGCTGGAATGTGGCCTGTTTGTCGCTAATTCAATAAAGACAAAGCTTTCTAGGACTTTTAACAGAAATTTTAATTTGAGGGAGGACTCAAACAAATGGTTACTGAGGGCAGGTACTATAAAAAACAAGCTGTGCAAGGGTATTAAAGGGCCTGAAACCTCACTGCCAGAGGAAGAGGCAGTCCCCATTCTGCCCCAGCAAGCATTCCCACTCCTACAGCACCAACTTAGGTGATCCTGTGGTCACACAATGGAGAGCTGCCAGGAACATGACCTGGCCAGATAAGCCTGTTTACCAAATGATCAGGCAGGTGCAAGGAAGCAGCAAAGGTTCTGTATCCCAGACCACAGCCACCTTCATCTGCACATTTTTTGGGTTTTTTTTCTAAAGCAGATTAGATATTGGGAGTTATTGAGTTCAGACAGCTATCTATGCTGGGAAGCTGTCAGTGGGCTACGTGCCCACAGCAGGGTGACACAAAGGTACACCCTGAAGCAGTGAGAAGAGCAGTAACAGGCACCACTGTACCAAATGGCTGCCTCTGGCAAGGGCTCAAGAGGCAGGTGACTCAAGCAGAGAGAGGTGGAGTGACTCCCTAAACTTCTCTGTCCCCATTTTAACACAGACGTTGGCCATTTCCTCTCTGTTCCTGCTGTTCAGCACTGCTCTGTCAGATCAGCTCGGCCTTTCACTGATCATTGCTTCCTGCCCACACTTCCTACTCTGCTCCTATCAGCTTCCAGGAAGCAGCTTCACCATCTTTACACCACACTGGTGAATTTGAGAATATTTTAAAAGAACAGATCTATAAATTGATGCTTAAACCACTCACAGGTGTCAAACCTTGCTCTTTAGCTACCACACTTTACAACTCCCTTGAGAAGTCTATAAATATTTACAGATAGCGTCTCAAAAAAATCAAACAAGTGTTTTGTTTGGGTTTTTTCCCCCAAATCCAGACTACCTTGTAACGAGTAAAACACATGTATCATCATACAGTTAAAAAGAACTGAAATCTGAAAACTCAGAAGTGAAAAGCACTGGCTTACTGAACTGAGAGAGAAAACAACTTCTACAGACAGAAGTTACAAAACACACTTCAAAGTGATGGTGTCCCATCATGGTGGGAATTGACACTCCACAGTGTCAATTTACTCCACAGAGGAAATAAGAACACTTATGCAAGTTTGCGACACTTTCATTCAGATACAAGCAAGGACAAGATAGCTTAAAATAAATGGATGCCTCAACTTCCATGAGAAAGAGCAGGACAGAATCCCAGGAAAAGGATCCACACTAGAAAGATAGGAAATTATTTCTTCACCTGCAACTTGTTCTTTATTAAGACTGCCACTGTATTTAACAAAATTAAAAAAAAAATCAAGAAAAAAAATCAAGCATTTTCCTTTCATTTGCCTGATTTTCAATCCTTGTGTCTGTAGGTCGATGATGACAGACATGAGGGTTTTTATTAGACTATCAGCTTTCAATCATGAATAAAAGTTTCTCTGAAACAACAGATTTAAATTTGTTCAAATAAATATAAAATAGGACAGCATCTTCAATCATGGGAAAGTAAGACAGCTGTCAAGTCCCACTGGAAGTAACCATCAGCAGCAGATAAGAACCCAATACTGAAGTACTAAACAAGCAGCATAAATTCAAAAACTTTTCTAGTTGGGTGATTCCTCAGAAAATGCTAATGATTTCAGGAAACAATACATTCAGGTCATCTACATCTCACCTTCAAAACCTTCAAAATACCCACGCTGAAGAACAAGCTGGGTAACTCTTAAACCTACAAATCACTATGCTGATGCAGACTTATGTTTTCATGTTAATGCTACAAACTGGCTTTACCCAAAACTTCAGAGCAGACAATTTAATGGCACAAATTATTTTCATCACAGTCAAATCATGGCACCTGAGGGAAGAAGTACTCTTGAAGTAGCTTGTGCCTCCTCAACAGTAAAAAAGACCAAAAAGTTCATAGCAAAACCACCTCAAAACTACAAATCTTTGGCCCAAAGGCCTATTCACTGAAAAATCACTGCAAGCACTTTATTTACAATGGCACACATAGCCTTTCCAAGGGTGAGGAAGAAATAAGCCTTTGGATATGTTAATAGTAACTGTTAGACTGGAACACAACTCCAAAGTTGTAGAATATGAATTTTGTTGGACACAGTACTTCATAATATTATGAACTTTGAGAGACCCGCATGGAAACTCACTCACAGATGGATCAAGTTATCAGTGTAACAGAAAATTCTACTCCACAGGGGTGAAATGCCTTCAACACTTCTGACCAAAGGTAGATTTTACGGTCTGTTTTTCTTTTAGTTGGAAAATTTTAGTTAATTACATTGCTTACATTGCTCAAATACAAGAATTCTTCAGGGCCCCAACAAAATACAGCAGAAGCTGTAAGCTTTTAAGAAAAAAACACCGCTATCAACCTTTAATATGAATACTATGGATTTTCTTTCCTTTTTCTCTCCCATTACTATCCACAACCTTTATTTTGTCTACATTTTCTCCATATATATTATAGAAATACACACACTCATGCTTATCTATACATAAAATTAATATACAATTGTAGATAATAAAAGTTCAGTATTAGTGGATTCTTAATTCCATTTAGTCCGGCAGCTTCAAAAATCTTGCCAACATCCACTGTTTTCCTGGCCTGTGAAACTTGAAAAAGGAAACTAGAATTTCCAGGGACAGGCAGCCACAAGACTTTGCTGAACATGCAGCCTACACAGTACCCCAAAAGACCAGCTAGCAGTCATGTGAAATAGCCTCTGCATCAAAACAAAAAGTACCCAATAGTGTTTCTAGGGGTTTTCTAAAATAAATTCGATTTGTTCTACTTATCAACAGGAAAAGAGTCCAAAAGTTAAATACTCAAGGGATTAAAAAGCCAGCAGCTCTCTCTGGAGATGTGGGAAATTGCTTATGAATATTATTTATGGGAATAATCTTAACTATTCAAAGTGGCATAATTCGTTACTATGTAAAGTTACAGGAAACACTGAAAGATAATTCATGAGAAGACAGTAAGGAGTCAATCACTTCTTATTACTCTTAGGCATTAAAACAAAAACCCAGGAGAGAATCAACTTCATTTTAGTGTGCCAGCAGAAACTGATTTAACCTCTACTTTCTGCCAGGTTAGAATATTGCATCAAACCAATACAGCTGATTATAGTTTTCATTAACATCCCTTTCCATTCAGGTATATCCAAGTATAAATTAAACTGAGGCAGCAACACAGAGTTTGAAATTGCAGGAAGGGCCTGTGAAAGGGGTGACCCAGCTGGTGACTCAGCAGGACTTTCCCTGCCTCCTCCCCTGCAAGGGAGGGCAGGAAATTTCAAAAGAATGTGTTCATACCAAACACAGCTATGAGTTATGATTTAAAGCAAAGTCACATGCCCATAGATAATAAGGCCAGAAGAACAAACCTGGCAGTGAACCGGTAACACACACAAAATTAGTTCCTTCTCCACCAGAACCTGGACACTGCAACCCAGAATTCTTCAACACTGTGCCCATTGTGGAACTCTCCCATTTAGTCAGGCATGGAGGCTATACCATACTTGTTTGTCATTTAAATACTCCTGTGTTTGACTATAAATAATGTAGATTGCATTTGTGGAACATGATTAATGAACATGACTCGAAACTTCAGCCCACACAGTAGCTGTGGGTAAATAAGTTGTGTGTAACAACACACCCAGGACAGCCTATTCTTGGCAAAGAAAACTCCTACGCTTCCTCTATCACCAATAAAATGTTCTGAAAATAACGATACGTAAGAACAACTGCATAGCATTAGGCCTCCAATGGCCTGTCTAACCTGATATCACCTCTGATAAAGTGTGTGGAAGAGGACAAGAACCAGACATGCATACAGGAGATGCAACCCAGTAACAAATTCTCAGTCACTTATGTATGGCACAGATCTGCTGAGCCAAATGTGGCGCCTTTATGTTTATCAAATGATGATGCATTTTTCAGTGAAACATCTCAGAGATCAGCATCTTATTGTTCAGTTCTGAACTCACCATTGGACAACTCGCTGAATACCTAAAAAGAATTCCAGGAGACAAAAACAGGTGACTAACAACCCTTACTTCACATTCATCCTCTTCATGTACCTGTTGCACTGACAATTTAGAGGCTTTCACCATCTCTCTCCTTCCTTCCCCCACTAAAACACCAGCCTGCCCGCCCCAGCTTTTTCAAGTGCTGCTGTATTTTCTGAGGTCTGAGGAAGGAACACAAACTTCACAGCATTTGCCTCACCAGCATACAGGTAATAATCTTTGTTTTGTTCTCCACTACTTTCACTACAATTCCTACTGATTTATTTCTTTAACTATTATAGCTCATTTTCAGACAGCCATCTAACACCCAGACCTGCTCCTCTAAAGATGTTTTTCCCTGCCATTTCACTGCTCAAGCACCACAGAACCATAAAATCATTTAGGTTGGAAATTACATTTACGATCATAAAGTCCAACTGAAAACCCAGCACTGTCAGGTCCACCACTACAGCATGTCCACATGACCCTAGGCACCACATCTATATTTAAATTAAACATTTAAATACCTTCACAATGGCAACTTTGTATCTTCCCTGGGCAGCCTGTTTCAATGCTTGATAACCCCTTTTGTGATGAAAATTTTCCTAATATCCAATCTAAACCTCCCCTGGCCATGTCTTGACTCACACATCTTAGTGGCCAAGTAATTGACTCTTCTATTATATTTCTAACTATTTTATTTCATTCCTATTAGGTTCTTCACCACATCTGCATTTGGTACTCTGCTTTGGGTACATCAATAGCAAGCAGCAAATTTGGCCATCTGACTTTTCACTCTTCTCCAGATCATTTATGAGTATTTTGGAGAACACAAGCTCACAAGCCCAACACAGATGCCTCCACTGTGAAAACAGGCGATGATTTGCTCCCTGATTTGCTCCTTGGTGGATGGCCCTGTCACAGCAGAACCAGCCTTCCTACTCCATGGCGACCAGGCTCTTCCAAAAACTTTTAGTGAAAAGTGTTTCAAAGGAGTGCCTGAGAAGCCAAGCACACTGACTGTACATCCCAACACTGCAGTGGTTCTTATGGGTCTATCAAACTCCACTGAAGCCAGCAGCTCACTGCTAACATGGTCCTAAATAACCATGTCTAGTTTTCAGCTATTAATCAAAACCAGATGAATTGTCAATCACCAGCTTCATCTCACAGCCAAAACAATTTGCAGATTTCCATACAAAAAAAAGAAATAACAAGCTTTGGAATCAACACAGCAATTTCTTTCGACTTAAAAGCAAAAGAACTTCACTTTCCTTCCAACATGTCTAACAACAAAACTGTAATTTGGTTAACCACAAGTATTACAGTCTTCCCATGATAAGGCTAGCTTCAAATCACTGAAAAATAATTACTAAGATTACTTCTGTTGATTTTAAAGTACATAGTGATTTCCATTTTCACTGACTATATTAATTTTGTAAATTCATTTTATACTAATAAAAACAAACCAGTCATTTAAATAACTGCTCTTTGGTGAACAGTTTTCTGCCTACTGACATGAAAGGAAAACCATGACACAGGAGAGCTACCAACTCTGTATTCAGGCTTAGGAGCAGGGGTTTCACACATCTGCATTTTTTCCCCAGGGGGTGGGGAGGGGTTAAGTTTTCGTTGATTTGAACAATACTCATTTCATCCAAACAGTTTTCAAGGGGGAAACGCCTGCCTGTTAAGAGTTCATTACTACAGTCAGGGCTCAAACTAATTACTTAATGGGAAGGTACATGAACAGTAACTTTTACCAGATAAAAACTTAACAGAAATAAGCTAAGAGAGAAGTTACTTGGCTTGCTACAACTGTCTGAATTACTGATTTTAATCAAGTAACTGGAGTTATCATGTGGTTTTCCTCTAATTATTTTGTTTCAGCACTTACCTTTCTTCAAGCTATTCATTTTCAGTTCAGCACTCTGTAATAGGTTGCTTAGCTTATTTAAGGGTTGAGCTGTCTGTGTTTAACCTCTTCACTGATTAAAGGGGAAAAATGTCCCAAAAACATTTAACATGCTTGTACATTTTTCAAGTAAACTTTCTTCTCCCAAACCACCTTTTAATGCCAAAAATAGTCTTACTGGATGGGCAGATGAAAACAAGGAATTCATGCTGGTGAAGAATACCACTGCTTTTTAGGGTACAGTCCACCTCAAGTATTTCCTCCCACATCTCCACCATCATGGGTTATGAAAGATCCTAGTGACACTGGTTTTTGTTCCTTTACTGTCTTAAAAGTCTTACATTACTACTTCTATCATTTTCTTTCAAGTTTTTTCTACTAGATGCTTCAGCTCTCATCTTTATAGTAAAAAATGTGTCTTATACTTCTTTTTCTCATTCCTACCATTTCTGTACTGATTTCTCTGTGCTGTCATTACCACCTTCCCAAACACTCACTCTTTTTTTTCCACTTTTTCCCTATAGTCTTGAGCTCTCTCCTTTTCATCCTGCTTACCCACACAGTTGGTAACAGGAGGCACTGGCAAGAGCTGCTGTCTCAGACAGGAACACACAACTCCACGTGCATGCAAGAACTGTAATTTAAGTTCCACAAACAAAGTCTGTGTGTGGAAATGCAGGGAGAGGAAGGGCCGACACAGGCATCTAAAATTTCAAGCCAACTTTGAGGTAGGCAGGGAAGAGAAAGATGGTCTTGAAGATATATTTGACTCTTCAAGAAAGCCTCCTCCTCCCCCAAGAAAGACAGCGCACTTTTCCCCTTGCCCAGCTTAGTCCCCCCCTCCTCCTCTCTTCCACGGGGAATGTGGAAGCCTGTCCCAGCTGCTGAGCTGCTCCATCTAGCACTCCTTGTCAGCTGCCTGTCCGCAGAGCGCGCGTCTGAGTGCCAGCGCCGGCTCACGCTGTGCGGGGCAGCGAGCAGGAGCAGCCGGCAGGCAGCAGCGGAGGGCACGGCCGAGCAGCTGCTCTGCGCACAGGCCCGGGACACTGCCCAGGACAGCTGGCTTTATCATTTATTAAGCGTATTGTAGCATCGTGTCCTTACAACTGCATTCCGACAATTGTCTCCAAATATTTATGGGCAGAGCTACTTGGCATTAACTACTGACTGATTGCAAAAAAAAAATTAAAATTGGTAAATCTTTGATATCTTGACCACTAGTTCATCTGGTACCAAAACCTCTTGAATTCTGACTGACTCAGTCAAAGGCAAGCAATGGCAAATGTGAAGATTCCAAAAAGCACTTTTTCGGCTGAAGCTTAACATACTAGCATGTAGCCAAACCTGTTAAGCTACAGAGGATCGAGATGTTTTCCCATTTTTAGCTTCTAATTGAAAAATTACATGGAAGCAATATATGGCCATCGAAACCTGGCAGATCAAAGCCTCAGTAAAATAAAACTTGCATTCTATTTAACATTTCATTTGAGCCTAAGAAGATCTAATTTCAGACTGATTCACATTGTTGTCTTCTCCTTGTATAAACTGTTTCCCCATCACTTCTTGGTTTCATTACTTAGTGCTAAAGAAGTTCACGCCAGAAATTTTTTTCACATGTAACAATTTAAGCTTTAATTTAAAACCACAGAACATTCCCTTAGGATTTAAAAAAAAGATCTTGGTTTGGCCAAAACAAACACATTATAACACACACTACTTTCTCCAAGTTGCAAATACAAAAACTGAATAATTAAATGACAATTCTCACACGTGCTTTCCATCTTCTCCCCAAAGGAACCAACACGAAAAAAAAATAATACGTATTCTGCTTGTCCTGTTGTCGTATCACATTATGGTCTATCCATAATATTATGCTATAACAATTACCATAAGGATGTTAGAAAGATACCTGAACATCATTTTACCTTCAGCCTCTGTACACCAAAAAAGCCACGCAACCAATAACAAACAAGTGAGCTGAACAAGGGCAACAGTTTTGAAACCATAGTTCTTGTGTAACCTGAAAGGCATTTACAGTGATTTAAAACATTTTCTACTAATTGGAAGTAGCTTACCTGAAGGACAGGCACTTTTTGTGGTGTGTTTTGTGGTGACTGGTGAAGCTGTGCCCAAGGCTGATGATGAGGATGTGGGGGTGGTGAAGACTGGTGATGGATCCCTGGATGAGGCTGCATGGGAGGACAGGTTGGCATTTGCTGTTGAAAAGACTGCTGTTGACTAGGAAGCTGCTGGCCAGATATTAGTCGCTCTTGTATTGCTTGTGGATCTGCAAGGCCAACACCTGGACAACCATTTGGTCTCATGTGCCCACCCATCTCCCGTGGTGTTGAAGACATACCCATAAATGGACGATTCTGTTGCATGTTTCTGGGGCCCATATTCCTTTGTCCAATTCCCATGGCACCAGGGGGCTGGTGTGACGGCTGAGGATGGGGTATATTTGGGTAACTGCCAACTTCCATTGGTATTCCAGCACTACCGGGTCTAACCTGTGGAGGAGGTGTACCTGCTGGATTACTCATTGCTTTCATAGGTGACATGGGAGGTGGAGAGGCATAAGTTCCCTGAGGCTGTGAAGGGTGCATAGTTTGCGTGTTCATTTGGTTAAGTGAGCCACTAGGGTGGATGGGCTGCTGGTGCATTAGTCCTTGACCACTGTTTGATGGAAATCCGACAGCATTTGGGTATCTTGGTACAGATTGATTCATTGGAGTGTTATTTGTAAGGCCTAAATTCTGATTCATCCCTGTATTATTAACTAATCCCTGATTAAGGTTACTGTAAGGATATCGAGAATACTGCCCTGAGTTGTTTATAGTAGGTGAGGGTACCGTCTGGCTCCGAGAACTAAAATTAAGTGTTTGCGGCCTAACAGCACCCTGCTGGGGAGGATTAGGGGAGAATCTGGGACTGTGGGCTACTGATTCCCCATGGAGAGCAGTAGGGGGATGGTGGTGAAATTGCTGGACTGAGTGTCGCAAAGAAGGTGCCATACTGGGATTCTGCTGGGGCACATGAGACAAGTGGCCAGGTCCTGAGGTGGCAATGAAAGGGTTTCCCTGATTGAGGCCTTCTTGGCCTTGAGAAAACTGGTTCATCCTCTGCTGCTGTGGCTGACCATGCTGCTGCATTGAAAAATCACCACGAGCCATGTAGTTTCCCATCTGCTGCATGTGCTGAGGATGGCCCTGCCCAGGGGGTCCGGAGGGTGCCTGTGGCGGCTGTGTGGGTTGCGGCTGCTGCTGCTGCTGTTGCTGCTGGTACGGTGCTCTTATCTGGTCTGGCACTTGAACTGCCCGTGGCCCCCACATGGAGCCACTGTCTACGAAGGGCTGGCCATGTCTTTCATTCTGCATGCCGGGATAGACTCCCATCTGACCACCAGCACCACTGCTGTGAGGAACCTGAGGAACTGGAGGGTTGTGATACTGTGAATGAGGAGACGCTATACCATTCCCAGGGGCATTGCTTATCATCCTGTTCGGCTGATCCATCAGGTGCATTTTCTGCTGTTCGTACTGATTATAGTGATCAAAATGGGTCAACTTGGCTTGGTTTTGATTTGCTGGAGGATGATGAAGAGATGACTGTAAAGTGGGAAATCCTTGATCCATGGGCATTTGCTGACCCATAGGATTCACTGTATTTTCAGGATATCCACATTCTCCAAGACCTTCCAACCCTTCACTGAAAATATTCCCATCTTCTCCAAACAGACTCATCATTCCTGGATCTGCCATCTTTTATCAGCACGCAGCTCCTTGGAGCTACAACCAGAATGTTAGTCTGTGCTTCACCTCAGTGAGGTGTTTTGTCCTCAAAGCCTTTAATCCTCAACTAATCTCCTTCATGTCATTCCATATTTCCTTAATTCTTTTGGACCACGCAGTGTCAGGCAAAGTCTGGTTACTGCTCCTAGAAAAAGCAGGGGAAGGGGGAGAAAGAGAAGAAGATATTAAAATAAATAGCATCAGGCAACATAAAGAAAACATATTTGACTGTTTTTTAAATGCTAGCTACTTTCAGCCCCCTGAAATACATCTTAAAAATCTATTTCACATTACGAAGGATTCATTAGCTTTATCCAAAGCTTTATTATGATAGAGAATTAGGAAGCAAGCAAAACACTAGTCTTAACCTTAAATTAATCCATTCACTACACTTCCTAGTGCTCCTTTCTTGGGTGGAACAGAACAAAAGAACACAACACGCAGCAGCAGCAGCTGCCACAGCAGGTAGGCAGATGTATGAATATAGCTGAGCAGCCCATCTGCTGAACTAAAGCTCTGAAAACGCTCTAGTTACCAACAGCATGTCCTTAACCTTATTCCCCTGAGCTGCGTAATCAGATGAGCAAGCAGAAGCACCAGGTCCTATGATGAACTAAAGTTAGTTATACACACAACAGATTTTTCAAATGCATACAGAGATGACCCACTAAATACAGACCAAACTCCAAGACTTTGCCTTTAGGAAGGGATTTTTAAATTTTTTTTTAAACACACAGTTTAGCCTAATATAATGAATTTGTACACTGAAAGATACAGTACTTCTCCCCCTTTCCGCAAAGCTATATGCTCAATTTGTGTAAGAAAATCAAATTTACAAGCTTCATCATATGATAGGGTGGATTTCTCAATCCTTCTAATCTCCTTTATGATGGTAACACAGAATAGTATCAATGAAGTTCATTACTCATCTTCAGGTTATCATGCTACTACTGCAACTACAGCACTCTGCAAGACCACACTGAAGTTCTGTTGTCTCCAGAACTTGAATACTCACTCAAGAGAATTAGTAATGGGAAAATGACTTAACAAAAAGCTAACCTAGCAAGGTACACATTTGGACTTGGGGAATAAAAAGCAAAAAGCAACAACACAGTAACAACAGATTCAGAAAAGTTCTCATTCAGGTTTTCCACGGGGAAGACTGATCTATTCCGAAATGTGTCCCCTATCCTCTTCCTGCAAGAACTCCTAAGATTTGTTTGGATCCATTTTTTATGAGCAAAGGCGGTCTTTTTCTTCTTAAAAATCAAAATTTTGAACACTGTGTCTTACATGTAAAATAAACTTTAATACAATAGTCAAGGGAGCCCATACACTTAGCAAGTAAAACTATTTTTGTATCTTGGTTGTAATTCAGTGGCGACTCTGCTTGCAGATACCGACTGCCCTTAACCAGCAACCAAAGTAAAGAAGATTTACAAGTTTATGCTTTCACATCTTGCATTCTTTTGTGGAGGAGAGATGCTTTCAGTCACCCTGGACACAAAATGCCAGGCCAGACTGTTTGACTGAAGGTGATTTGTCCCAAACAAGGGACAAATTTTTAGGGAGAAAAATATCAGCACATTTATTACCCTTCTTGTAGCCACTGTCAAGAGGACCTTCTACAGTATGAAGCAGAGGGCAAGAGGAAAGGCACAAGCATTTATCACTCCTCTTAAAATAGCATTTGAATGTCACCTTTAAAACCACACACTTAAATCTCTTTAGTGCTCGGCTGGGATATTAACACTTCCTAAATCACTTGGAGGTAAACTCTTATGAGCCATCTTCATATCTCTAATATCTATTTGGTTTTATATCATTTCAATTATTAGGCAGAAGCCATCTGTAATATTTACCACCTCATTCAGTTTATTAGAGTACACCATAAGGAGGTTTCAACAAGGTGAGAAGGAACCCCCTTCACCAAAATAAGCTTTTGCTATTAGACTGCTCCAGAGCAGACTGCAGTCATGGTGAAGATCCCTGATGGCTCAAGGACATTTGGCACTGCGACTACTGATGCTCACTGCCATCAGGAGCTGTTAAAGCTGGACTTCAGTGTGTACTGACAGTCTCCAACAGAACAGTCTCTTTGCCTGGAAACGCTAAAAAGCAGAGCACACAGATACTGTTACCTCCCAAGCACTGATGTAATCTGGGCAATATCAAACTGGAGCCGAGTAAGTCTCACCCATCCACTAGAAACAGCCACACAGTTAAGAACATGTAAGAATTTCCACTCATTTTATTATATAAATCATGCCTGCTAAAAGAACCATTTTTTAAGACAAGAAGGCTCTACTCTCCTGAAGCATTAATGAAACTTTATAACAACAGAGCATCTTCAGAAACAAGGTTACAAGCATCAAGCAGGCATTTGACCCTGCTTTGTTTACAGTTTTTCAGCTGACAAGCACCCAATAAAATTCAGGCACGTCAGCCACTGATAACTGTCAACATCAGCTCACAGTAGCTTGGATCTGCTAATATACCCAGAGAACCAAATTAAAATAGGGTAAGGGTTTTGCTTTACTAAACACACTTTGCTCAACTCACACCATTACAATTTGCAGGTTTGGGCCAAGTACTGTCCCTCACAATTCAGGAGACGTGCTTCGGGAACCTAGCACTCACCCTGCTTCCTGAGCACACACTCTTTCTAAAGAAAAGTAACCTTTAAGTTTATGATTAAGCTTGTAAACAAACAAATCCATCATCTAAATTAAGAGCAAAAATGCTGCTTGCCATTACATGACTTTAGATCTGCATTTTTTATCTGAGGCATGAATCAACTTCATGTTTGAGCTCTGGATGCTAAAGTTACTGCATCTGAAACACAGCATATGTCCACAGTAAAGAACTCCCAGATTTTAGGAGTATTTCTTCAGATTTAAGTCCAGCCTCAAATTTAATGACCACAGCCCTTAACAGTCAGTTGCGCTCTCGCCAAACCTTATTCTACTTTCCCCAATAAAAGTCACACCTCTGATGTGATATATGGCTAACAGCAGCTGTTGAAGCATGAAAGACAGTAGCAGCTACAGCCTGATCAAAATAAATTAACCACTGTTTTGATAAGGAAATAGTCAATACTGGAATTACCTACTAACCTCTCAACCTTCTATTCCAACAGAGTAGACGTTTAGGTAGTTAAGCAAGTCACAAGAGTCACAGCCTTATTTTAAGTTGCAACTATGTCTGCTTCTTTCAAAACAAAAGGAAGCCAACACATAAATAAAAGTAGAACCTGCATCAAGCAATAATTCTACTTAAAATACTCATTCAGCACCACTGTTCATTTCCCCATAAAGGCAGACATACTAACAGCAAGACTAATGGTGATAAACTCAGCTTATAGTCTTTTTTTTTAATTAAATAGTTTAAAATAAGGGATGACACATCCTCTCTACATTCCTGCAATTTAAAATCAACATACACAGAAGCAGTGTTTGTTGGGTACAAAGTGAAGAGTATCTGAACCCTTAGAAAGGTGGATAACTGAAACAAAGTATGAATGTATGAAAAGACAGTGATTATTTTTTATTACCATCTTAAACTATACTGGTTCTGCTATAAAATTCTATCACTTTTCTGTTCCTGAACATGAAAGATGGCTCCAAGAAGACTGACCTAAAGAGTCAATGAATATATTTTGTTAAGGCTGCCTAGGCAGCCTGTTTCTGTTCAAAGCAGTGGTGTAATCCCAACCACCAGGACACAGTCAATTGCTTAACAACCCTGTTGTCTCAACAGACAAAGCTTACATTTACTCCAGTTTGCAACATTCCAGTCTTAAACAGCTAAATCCCAAATTTAAGTAGTAGTTAACCATTGTCCAGCTTAATATTCCAAAGCTGCATGCACTCAGTTGTCTTCATCAGCTTCCCACTTTTATAAGTAGAACTAAACTGGCTGCTGCATACACATAACTCATCTAGGGCTGCAGACACTAAAAACCTGAACTTCATTAGTTTTGCTCCCAAAGCAGCAGATCTAGGCAGTTAAAGGCAGGAAGCAGCAAGGGCAGCACATGCCCATGCCCTCCACACCATCCTCACATTCTGCCATTCAAAAGAACATTTTGTAAATCAACAGGTTTCTTGATTCAGCTATCAAACCTTCTACAGAAGAAATTCAGCAGCATTTGGCCGTGCAGCAAATAAACTGAATAAACAGAAGGTGAGAAGGCAACTAATACTGACTGCTCCAAGCTTGAAATGACATGTGTCATGCAGAGTTGTATTTTTACAGCTATTAGTTGATACCTCTGACAAAACTCTGAAGTACTTGACAGACACAAACAAACCAGCTACTCACATAATGGAAGTATGCCCTTACATACAATGCAATAAACACCACAAATACCATGCTATTTTGAAGAACTAGGCTAAAAAGACCTCTTGTGCTAAAAACAACACAATGCCAAAGGTCATTTTGCGACCAGCCTCAAAATGTAGGATTAAACATTAGGCTACTAAATCTGCATTTAAACATTGCACATTTAAACTGCTTTTCAAAACTGCTAAGCTCCTGCTGGCTGTTAGGGGTAGCAATTTAAGCGTTTGCCGCATGGGAAGGACATGACATAAATGACAGCAATGAAAGTCACATTCTTATTTTACTCACAAAGTTGAAGGAAAACATTCACCAAAAACTTCATAAACACATGTAACGCCATGACAACATAGAAGAAGTCACGACAAGACATTCAAATTGAGCAAGACGGCTGGTGAGGCTTCTACATTTCACCTCATTCACCTACTGAGCACACAGCACTGCTGATGCCAGGACAGTTATGCAAGTGCCTGACCATGTCTATGGGAAGCATGCCTCATCTCCTACGTGCCTAATGCTTACTTTTCATTGCTGTCACAGACGCCACGCATGGTATGCTCCTCCTGCATATAGATTAGCCAAAATATAAGACCAGACCTGTAAAGTGATTGCAACATCATTTCTGACTGCAGGTTCCAAAGAAACTTGGTTTCCTGAATGCCTGAAGACCCCTTTTTTTTTAATTCACTTAGAATGCTTTCCTACTATGCACTTCACACAGCACAGCTGTGTTAAAAATTAAGTTCATACAGTTCAGACATCAAAGGATGGCAGGAATCTCGTTCCCCCTTGTCCCAGGAAAGGAAGACAGGACTTGCAAAGATGAAAAGAATGACCTGATGCACTTCAGGAGTATTCTGACTTAGTGGGAAGCATCAGCAAATATTACTTAAGCATTTCTTAAGAGTTTGGTTTCACCTGTATCTCAGTAAAATTCCATTAGTTCTTCACAGAAATACACCCTTACAGGAATTTGCAGTAGCAACTTAAAGGCTGTCAATGTCTGTTGTTAAATTAAGAAAAGGCGGGGAGGGAGGGGGTAGAGAAAACCTTAGGTGCCTTTCCTCAAAGGTCACAGGTTTTGCCAATGTGCAATCAGCTAAAATGCCAAGAGTGATATTCAGGAACATTTTTTTGCCAAGAAATCCATGAAATTCTACATTTCTTATAAAATCATTCCACAAAAGCCAGATTGGATTTTATTTCCCAAATGTATGATGTACGTTGGCAAAAACAGGCTTTCACCGAGGCAACTGAGGGCACTACAGCCTTCGAATATTTGGCAGCTTGCTGCTGTCAAGCAGCTGATGCAGGAATGACCAGCCCAGAGTTCAGCCTGTGCCACACATTTGGAAACAATATCCTACGTCATTCAAGTTCACAGGAGCTCTGATAGGAGACCACAAAAGCGTCACTTAGGAGGACTCTGATGCAAACCCACTGAGCCTCGCTGTTACATCACACCAAGGCATTCACCACACCAGTTGGGCTGCAAACTCTGCACCCTAACATGGGAGCACTGCTAATTTCAAGCCAGCACCTACAATATCACAGAAGAAGCTCCAGCATGTCTTTTCTTTCCTGGTAACAAGAAAAACAAGAAAGTTTAGAGCTATTTATTAGAGCATGTACTTGAAGGCCTCAATGAGGTAACCAGAGGAATAAAAAAATTTAAATAAATTTTAAAAAATTTTAAAAACCAACAAAAAAAAGGAAGATTTTTTTTACATTTAAGTACATTACAAACATGAGGTGAGAGAAGAGGGAACAAGCTTAATCTAGAAATACTTCACTTTTAGTGTTGCGTAACCTGGAATTTTAAGAGGCCTTTTTCATTGCATGACCACCCTCTCTCCCAACGTAACTTTAAAACACAGATGTGAGATGGTTCATCTAAAAATAGTCCCAGATAAGTAAGAGAAACAATTGCGGTCACAAAAATATTTCAGGAATACTCTTCAAAACATTTGACAGAGGTGCTAACCTCACAACTAACTCCATAAAGGGGAGCAGTAACATGCTTAACGTGAGCCCTTAATGAGGCTTGAGCATGACAAGGCAGCAGTGTAGCCAACATTAATAAAAAAATACGGAAAATTGTATGTGCTGCGCGGCTGCCTTGTTTCGGTGGGCTGGGGACAGTGAGCTGAGCGCTCAGCGCTCCGCGGCTGTGCGATGGCCAGGCGAACACAAAGCGCTAGCAGGGCCAGCGGGGCGGTGGTGTCACGGAGGAGACCTATATTGTCGCCATCAGTCACCCAGAAATCTCCCCGCAATTACATTCCCTTCTCAAGCTGACACTAAACCGGCCCGGGTGTTCAAGAGGTGGGGCCAGCGGCGACCCCGCTGGGGCGCTGAAAAAACACCCCGTGCGAGCGATGGCTCCGGGCTTTTTGTGCACCTACTGCAGTTGTCACTGATTAACCAACTGATCTGGCAATTTCCTACATTCTTTTGCATTTAAAAAGGATCTGAGAGGCCCGAGAGTCATCCCTTTGCATATTCCCGGGAGAGTGGGAGGCTGCGCCCCGTCCTGCTGGGCCGAGGCGCGGAGGGGCCCCGCCACCCTGCTGCCCTCCTCCCCCAGCCCGGGCCTGCAGCTGAAAATAATTTATCTGCTCGCTCCGCCGGGCTCCCGGCATATGCGATTGGGAGGGAATCGTATCCATCATGGATAAACTTGAGCACAAAGACAGGCTGAGTGTCACAGGATACAAAAGGGCAGAGGTCGCCGCGGCGAACGGGAGGGTTTGCGCAGGGCAGGGCAGGGCGGCATGGCCGCCGCACCGCAGCGCCGGGCCGGGCCCGGCCGGGCACGGCCCCCGAAGTAAACAAAGCCCGAGCCACCAAAACCGGGGAAAAAAACCCTGAAAACAACGGAATAACCGGAGGGGTGACGAAGCTCTAAGGTACACGGGGTCTTTCCCTGCTCCTTTCGCCGAAAGCAGCTCGTGGTGTTTACACCCAGAAAGTTGGGAACTGTAAAAATTCATGAGGTGGAGACTCAAATGTTTCCCAGAGTTTCTGAACATGTGATTTTCACCGAAATGCATTTTTTTAATCACAGTCAGGTTTTAAGACTTAATCGTATCCCAAAAGACTATTTCCAGCCATAGAATTATGAGCGCTTTAAAGTAGCCAGACCCTATATTTTACTTTACCTGTTACAAGGCCAATACAATCATGTTTCATTCATAGTTTATGAAGTCTGAAAAACCACTTGATGAAATTACAGTCTACCGATACCACACATGGTATATTTGCCCACGTATATTCTATAATCATTTCAATTTATGACTTGTACTTAAGAGTCACTTTCCTGTACATGTGTTCTTCATAAATAGTGGTAGATCGCAGTCTGCGCTCGTACGGGAACCACATATCCACACTCATTTCTGTGAAGATAAATACACCCTGTGCACCCAAAGTGAAAAGCCGGTTTTCACATGACTAAGGAGAACCCATTCAGAACTCAGGAACAAAATGGTAGTTCCTCCCTTACACTCTTTACATGTGGCAAGATGAATTATCCTACATCTGAACTTAAGCTCTCACTCACCTTCCAGTACTGATGATCCTTTCTGCCTCATACACTTAAGCATACCGTCTTGACCCTTTCAGCAAAGAAAAAAATTATTACATACCACACCAGGAAAATATTACAAATTGTCTCTTTTAGAAAAAGATAATATCAGCATTTCCTAATGTATTTTAAATGAAATCACACAGTGAATGGCTTGGGTTAAAAGGGACCTTAGAGACCATCCCAAGACCTAAACACTGAATTTTACAAATTTAAAATTTCCTTTTTTTTTTTAACAGATTTTAACTTAGTTACAAAAAAGACCTGTAGAACCAAACTAATTGTGGATTTTATCATATGCTACAGACTATTTAAAAGAAATGTTAAATTATTTAACAAACTTAAAATCAGCCACAAAGAAGAAGGTTTGGGGAGGGAGGTCAGAAGACAGACAGTACCCTACAGACAGGATAGAATCCAGTATATGGAGTAAATAAATTTCAGAAACCTTCATAGGTGGGCCCAGTAACATCCCACAGAATACAGGGGACAGCTGAGATAAAGGACAGATACCCAAATGAACTTTTACAACTACTTTTAATTGGACTATAACTTAAATTTGAGAGGTTTGTTTGTTTTAACAAAATCAACATATGCACCTTGAACATTCTATTGTTTTTTTTGGAGAAGGATATGTCAAAAAAAGAGGTTTATTCTTGGTCAGTGCAATGGAAGCAGGCTCTTGCACATACAAATGAAGTCTGAATTTTTTTTTGTGGTTTTTTTTTGTTTTTTTTTTTTAATATAACACCTGGCTCACAATGATGATCTTTAGTACTTAAACCACAACATAAACAGCTATACCAAGCTGTTCTCCCCAGTGGACAATGCCAAGGGAGGAGCTCTCAACAGCTTTTAGTGCATAAGACTAAGATACTTAAGAGTAAGCTCAAGCTTTTTCACTCAGACCGGGAAAATGGGTGCCCAGACAGCATAAACAATAGTGCCAGAAACTTAAAAATTGCACTGGGGACTGTCAGATGAGTGCAACCCTTGTCAGTCCTCATGTGCAGTGTGGCCCTTCTGTCCAAGCAGGACTGAGCTCAATGTTTTTCCTCTATAAAAAAAGGTTCAAAGGGAAGACAACCAAATTGCCTTGTGCAAAACTTTATTGGGACATCAGTTTTTTCTTCACACAGAAGAAAACCATGGGGTGTTTTCAAGCATTTTGCTTAATCAATTTGCAGGTCTAAAATTACTCCAGGATAGTTAAATTCAAATGAAAAAAGAGCCTTCCAGGGGAAAATTTGTCATGTAAAATTCTAGAAGTATGCAATTTCACTCCTTTCTCATCAAGATTTTGAAGAACTTGGAACTAACTGTCTTTTGATGTGTAAACTGCTGACCCAGAACCCAGAGCCAGAGTCATTCAAACTACTGCAACCAACAGGAGCAGCTGACATTCATCTACCACATTTTTTTACCCCCAACAGGGAAGTTCTTGAGCTACCTTCAATTCCCCACAAGCTCTGCAGAGATAAATTATGAACATACGAGAGCAGTGCTGCATTCACAGATTACATGTGAAAGGGAATTTTTATTCATCTAGAACTGAACTTGGAAACCTTCTCTCAAAAAGCAGGGCTAAACTTAATTTTCTAATAGAAAGCACTATCTTCACTGTTCCTAATGTTTCACAGCCTATTTAAATTACCTGTTAATCTTATCAATTTTACTGCAGCATCTGCAGAAAGTTAGAATTTTCAACACCCTTTTCAGTTAAAATAAACTTTAAAAGTTAAAAAAAAATCTTTAAAAGTTTAAAAAAAACTAAAGCCCCCAAAACCCAAACAAACAAACCCAAAACAAAACTTTCCACGTTTCTGTCCCTTCAACAAACCAAAAAAAATTTATTTCTACTCATGAAAAACTGAGGTTAAAATTTAGGGCAGAGGGTTGGGGGGTTTTGTGTGTTTTGTGTTATTTTGTGGGGGTTTTTTTTGTTGTCATTGCTTTTGTTGTGGTTTTTGAAGTGGGAAAAGCAAGAAAATTAAAGGAGTGGGCAGGCTGCCTAAAAGATTATAATATTATTTTACAAGTAGGAAGGCTTATTTTGATAATTTTGGAAGAGTTTGATTGCAAACTTTGCTTGGCTAGCAATTTCTTTCATGTTTGTAAATACCTGGAAAAGTGAAAGTAGGACCAAAAAAATGGCTCATTAGAAAAACCCAAGCAAACCCATTTAAGTAGCAAGGATCCCAGAAAAAGAGAATTGAGGACTCTTCACCAAGTACTATAATGAATACTCCTACCATACAGGTTTCTGTATACAGCCAAGTTTAGAGCTATTTCACCTACTATTCAGAGTCCATTTTCAGAACAAGACCTACAATGACTGGTGAATTATCCATGCAGCAGTGCAATGTAGAAAGATTGTTAGGAAAATGTTTTTCCTATCAAGAGTCAAAAACCTGCTAGTTAAAGGTGAATAAACTCCAATACCTAGAAGTGTATTCCTTTGCTTATCAACTATGTAGTGAGGACAGTTAGAACAGGTACAAAGAACTCTGAATTTCCAGTGCTAAACATTTTCAAAGTTACTTTAGCTCTACAAAAAAAAAAAATCACCCCCAAAAAACCCCAAAACCAAAACAAAAAAACAAAACAACAACAACAAAAAAACCAGCCTCATCCAGAATAAGACAGCCACCAAAAGACTGAAAAATTACACTACGTTTTACTTAAGCATTATAAATGGCATTATTGCAGCATAGACTTAGATCACCTGAACCCAATAATCAAATGCACAGCTGAGGAAAAAGTATGGATGAGGTTCTGCTAGAGATCAATTGATTCAGAAGTCACAGGAATTAGTGGCAGATTAAATACTTACGCTGTATTAGCAAATATTATTTGGATCTACAGCTGAGACTCAGGTAACTGTTTAATTAATTATGCTTGCAAAGCAATAAAATCTAGCTCCTTGTCCCTCCAATTACATTTACTATATAAAACTAGTTATGAAAGTAGTACATAAAGCTACTTGAAAGGGAGGATGAACTGCCTGCTGTCACTACACAATGAGCTTTCCTCACCAACATTTTACAGTACTTTTTAAATTACTGTATCTGATCACAAAGCATCATCCAAAAATCTGAAACACATAAAAACATGATTCTTCCTTTCCTATCCTGCTCAGCACCTGAAATCCATGTACCTGTGTTTTCAGGCAACAGTTATTCTGAAGTTTAGATCTGAAATAGAAGCAAGAGAGATCACCCCAGAGATGATCACCATGTTATGTCCTCAAGTGAGACTGCCTGCTTTGCTTTGAAGCTGCAATGAACCAGCACACCTCAGCAATAGCCAGACATCAGAATCAGGCTCCTCTGGACACTGTATACCAGTGTGCCAAGCTTGGACAGGAATGAATTGTTCAGGAAGAAAATGCTATTTGAGAAACTTCAGTGCTTAACACTCACAAATAAATGAAGACTTAATAGACTGATCTTCTACCACTTGATCTCTATATGAACTGTTAAAGAGGCTCTTTTGCCTGCATTTCCCTCAAAGCCAGGTCTTACTTCCCAGAGCAATGGACACCAACACCAACTGCACCCATTGCATCTCCACAGCACTCAATACATTCTGCACAGCTCAAAAACCAAAAGTGAAGAGTCAAGCAAAAGGTACTGGAACCAGCTTCACTGAGATGTCTACAAGGCAGTAGCAATAGCAACAGCTGTCAACCAGATTTGCTCATTGGGACTGTCAGGAGTTCCAGCCTCCTTCTGAGCATCCAGGTGAGCCAGCTGCCACCTTCCCTTTCACATGCACTCCTCACTAGTGAGCCAAGCCTCTCACAGCATCCCAGTTACACAACAGGCTGCAATGTGATCACATTCAAAAGCTGTTGCTACCAAAAACTAGAAGTATGTATTTAAAATTAAGACTTCTGTGTGTCTGTCTTTTTTTTTTTTTTCCCTCTGGGGAAGGCTGCATTTGTGTTCGATTTGTGGCTACTTATAAATTAACTTTCTAGGAGCAGGCTAAGTGAAGGTTTTATTGAACAAATTGTAAGCTTTAGACTTGACAATATTGACAGTCTCTTATCAAAAAAGAGTATCTATTCTTATATGCAAAACCATAAATGGCATCAGACATTTTTCTGATTATTTAATACCTGCATTTTTAGGCACCTGCATTTATAAGTGCACTGGTTAGGTGTTAGTAACACTAAATGCTAAATGGTGTATGTATTCTAGTAACTCCTCCTGATGCCTCCATATAAAATTGATTCTTTACAACGAATGGAAGATGCTACAAAACAAGAATTACTGTGTATTTATAACCTTTTCAGTAATTGAAGCATTAGGTAAAAAGAAAAATCATCAAGAAAACCCAAACAAAACCACTTCAACATCTGTGTGCTTAAAAGGAAAAATTCCCCTATTCTTCAGGGATCTCAAGATTGTAAACAGCATCACATACAGGAAGGATTATTACATTTTTCACAACATCAAGATGCTCTACAAAGAAACAAGAGAAATCACTTTTTCTGTCCGCAATAAACATGTAATTCAATTTAGTTCATTTAAACCAGAGGAGTCAGCTCCACAGTATCAGCCTGGTCCACAAACAGCCCTTGTTGATAATCTGAGAATTTGAGATTGTTGCTATGGCCATGACATGCTACTTTACCTGAGGATCAACAGTTAATTTTTCATGTCTCACACCTATGCCCTATGTCTTCTTCACAACAAGGACAAAACTGAGCTCTCTCTCACACCTTCTAAAACACTGAGTGAGGTACCAGGATTAAAGCTGGAGTAGATTTACAGTAAGATCCAGAGGAGTACTAAAAAAGCCTTTTTATGCAGAGTTGGAGCCAACTAAAACAAGTTTAAACCAGAGTTTCATTTGAGAGGCAAGGAGAAAGTATACATCAACAAAGCAGCGATGCAAGGAACATCTACAAGATAGAAATCTATGGAGCACCTCTATTTCAAACCTGTGATGGCAATATTGTCCAATCATTTATACTTTGTTGGAAAAGCAGTGTCCATCTTATTTCACCAGAGACATGCTGCCTTTTAAGGTAACTGATACAAATTAAACAGTGCTATAGAACCCACTGAAATCTTTCTAAAGTTTTGAGAACTAGATTGAAGATTTCAGCATTTATCACAAGCTCCACATTTCACAGGAGCCAGAGACCATCCAGCCAGTTTCCCCCACTTTTCTGACCTAGGCATCTGCAGTTTTGAATGAATTAAAACCCAGATAACTACTAAAGCATCCATTTAAATTAATTTCCTATTTCTGCTGCACCGTACTGTAGCTACTTAATCTGAGAGCCTTATAGCCAGACAGACTAGCATACCAAATAACCAAACTCCTTAAACCATCTGTAGACATTTACTCCACTGTTTGTGGTTCCCAAACTTCAGAAATCACAAGCTGGATTCCCCTTGACCCTGATCTTGTGTCTTTCCTAGTAATGCTCCAAGTGCAGAACACAGGGTGGGGAAGATTCTTTCCAAAACCTTGCAGAGCCTTTTCCCTGACTTCTCCATACACACTCTTACTGTTCAGCTGAACTTCCAAGCTATTAACATGTAACTGCTCATGACTGAGCACTGAGAGGCTGAGTTGTGCAAATGTTGTGCAAATCAATGAAAACACTTCTCACAAGTCCTCCCCTTCTTGGTCAGTGTTTCATCTGCTCCATGCTTTTCAAGACAGCAACACATCTCAGGAGCATAGTGCTTCTCTTCTCACAGAGCTTCCCTTCTCACTCTGCCAATGTGTGGCAGCTGCACTTGCACAGAAAACCCTCCAGAAGCATATTACTCTTCTGTTAATGCAATACATCTATCATCCCGAAATGCAAACAGTTGCTCCTATTAGCAACTCTGTAATATTTTATTTCTTCAATCAGTTTCTGCCAACATGAAGCTAATAAATGCATGATCCCTAGTTAGAAATCAGTGGTTAAGTTACATATACTGTATTTGCCAGGGTGTGGGGGCAGAGGGGGGGGGCTAATTTGAGAAATACATAGAAACCTGGCTTTCAGGAGAATGAAAATTAGCACTTTTAATGTGCTCTGGGATTTCAAGTTGAATGTCTGAACCACTTTTAAAAAATCACTTTACAGTAATTTCCAACTGGTTGCCTAACACCCATCTCTAAGTGACTATCATCAAAACATAACCATAACACTAGCAAAGAATTAATATTAAAACCCTTCAGTGAGATCACAGAAGTCCTCAAAAAACAACCCAAGTTGTCAGAGCACATTTTTCCCACACACTGAGTAGTAGTCAGGTTCTGGAAATAAAAGCTTTGTTCAATTACTAAAGTGGGTGCTATGTACACTTCTCATTTACACATATAATTTTGAAATCCAAATCAATTTGATGATGTCTAAACAGATTTTTAAAAGCCAAGAACAGCTACTTCCAAAAAGATGATGATGCAGTAGTCAGAAAAAGGGAAGATACGCTCACACACCAGGACAGCTTGACTAGCAAGGGGCTGCTCTCTGACACTTTCATATACTTTGGCAGGGATAATTAATGAAGTTTTGCAGGGTTTCTGTGTACCATCAAGTCAGAAGTGGCTATAGTTCTTCACTTATGAAATGGACATTTTCTTATCCATCTATTTTGCTTTACAGAAATACTATGTTGCAGGCTTGCATTGCCACTCTCTCTCTGCTGATGTTGGTAACTCACCAGTGTCACTCACGAGAGAGCAACAGCCCAGCGATCTGTGAAAGGCATAATCTAAGCAACTGCAAAATGGAAGTGCTAAAGACAAGAGGAGCCTAAAATAGCAGTCTGAGGATGGGCAGCAGGCATATGCCTGCCAAAAGCAAAACACCTCACAGGGTAAAGTTCCCCAGCTGCTGGGCCAAGAGGGTGATGGCCACTCCAAGGTTTCTTAACACCTCCCTTGGCTCCCTGGTACTTCTCACTAGTTGCATATTTTTGTCTTCACAAATGAAGCTTCTGCTATTTCTCTTGTCTGTGTGCTGCAAGTTAACATTTACCATTGCTGAACATTTTGTGAGCCCAGCAGAGAGAAGCACAGTGGCCTCCAAGGGCAGGGGGCAGCTGCCATGTCAGGCAGGTCTACAGCAGCACATACATAACTAAGATGAGCAAACACATTTGCTACAAAGAAATGAAAATGCACCTAACAAAAGTTTTTCAAAATATTAGATGTGCATGTGCTGCATGCCAGGTTTCTGAGAAAAAAGGAAAATAAGAATGCAAGCCATTTTCTCCAAAACCACAACCCCTTAATTCCCCAGGTCAGCGCAGTGTCTGGTCCTTCAACATTGCACTCAGCTCGGCAGATGAGGAAACAGTCGCACCAGAAGGCCCTGTAACAGATGGAAACCAGAGCAGCTGGAGAGCAGGGAAATGTCTGTGTGTGTGGGTGAGGGGGTGGGGGCAGAAAGCCCATCCCTGCTCCCGAGCTCTAAAGCTGCGTGCAGCCATCACGCCCTACTGCAAACTCAGCCCACAGATCTGCTGGGGAGAAAGTTGAAGGAAGCAGTATGTGGCCAGATGATTTAGTGCTTCCCAGACTTCCCATCAGGAGAGCAATACTGAGCCATGCAACACAGGGCTGCAAGCACTGAGTGTGAGCACCTCAGGGGTGCAGGAGATAGTGGAAAAGAGCAAGCTGAGCATTTGCCTTCTTCATGGAAAGCACAGCAGATGAAGAACTACCAGCTGGAGAAAGCCTAGAGCTGGAGCAGTAAGGAAGAAAACAAAACTACAAATGCATACTGGAGAAACGAGTAGGGAAACAGTGATATCCAAACCTGCCAAGGTTTGAGGGATCTTTTTTTAAGTAAGAGGTATTACCAAAATGGCACAGAGATACATTTTTATAGAGGAAGAAACATGGTAAATGTGGAAGAATAAGAATTGAAGATAAAGCTCCTGCCATATGGTACAATTATTCCACTACAGTTTAGAGTCACAGCTTTACAACACCTGCGTAGTTAATAACCATATTAAGTCATACATGATGTCACCAGTATTTCCTTTCTTTCTCAACTTGGTTAACTATTAGGGAAATACATCTAACAGGGGTTTCTGTACTTTTGGAAAGAAAAATGACTGTCCATGATTAAGATGCCCATCCCCTGACACAGTCTGGAAAGCAGCCTACCCCCAGTTCCCAGTTGAGAGAGGGAAAGGGACCAAGGCTTGTGAGGGAAGTCCAGCCATTAAGCAGGGATAGTTTATTATAAACAGGATGAGTAAGGTGGGATTTTTTCTTCTTTCTTTGTTTCCTTTAATTTTGGTTGGAACTACCTTCTGCAATCCTTTTGGTTCCTCAAGTCAGGAGACAAGAATCTAAACTGATCAACTTGTAAGACGGAAGTCCTCATATTAGAGCAGGAGATTAGAGCGTTAACCCAGATAATGCAAACAAGGTCAGTCAATGCTTGTAAAAGGCACGCAGAATACTCCATTATATATATACACACATATAAAACTGTTTGTTACCTGGCCTGCCACGTAGAATTAGACTTTGAACATTGATTTCCAGCAGCTGTGAGCAACTGTAAAATTGACAGGGCAGTGGAAAGTTTTCATGATGATTTTTCCTCCTTAGTTATTCCTCTTCCTAACCACAAGCATGATGCTTTTGTTCTACTATTACCCCAGACAAGGAACTGTTCAGGTGCAGTCTGGCACCAGAGGTAAGCTGATCTAACCATTAGCTGCCACCAGAAGATCATTACCACAGTGGTAGCTGAACAGCAATGACAGCACAAGGGAAGAAGCAGGAGTGGTACGGCTGATTTCAAGCATCACAACCCATTGGATCAGCTTATTACTATACTATGCATTCAAACTGCCTTCAGGCCACAGCCAGGTGGTTCAACAACTTAAACTGAAAAGCACAGCAGTAAAACAAGCCACACATTTGCTGTACAGAAAGATAGGAGAAAACAGTGTCTGCTGATATGATTTGCAGAAAAAAAAAAACAAATTCTAATTTGGTCAAATATGTGAAAAAAAAAATTTCATCCAACTGATGAAACACACAAATCAACACGAAAGACTACACAGAGTATGGAAAACCTTGCAGTTACCTGTAGCTACTCCTGCTGACTGAAGACTTCTGACTTAAGAGCTATTTCCTACCAATGTACAATTCCAGTGAAGGATGCGCAAATATTCTGGGATCTGGCATTAGAATTTCTTTTAGACAAAAAAAGTTATATCTCACTGTGATTTACAAAAATAAAGGCCATTTGTGAATACTAAGGGTATTTGTCAAGAGACTCAAATTACAGGTTTTAGTTAAGACATTCCAAAAGCAATTAATCCATGGGTGCTCAGAGGACAGTCTCCAGCAGTTCAAGCCAAGCACACACACAGTCCCTCAATGAATGGCTGTGATGGATAAACATACTACTTAAAGGAAGAATATTTCATTGCTATCTATTCAACACCTAAGAAGCCTTCTGGACAGAGAGGTAAAACTTTCTTAGATTTTTCATTACACTTCTCTTGCTCACATTGAATTTGTCTGCAGTCTTTCCTAAATCCCCATACCAGAAGTCCATTAGCATAAGATTGGATTTTACATATTTGGGGGGGGTGTTAAAACATATTCACCAGAAGAATTTTTAAATATATCCCACTATTTGAAACACTTTTGTTCCAAGAGCTGACCATTACAGACTATTTTCTAGATATGGCAGGACAAATTCCTTCCTGTCTGAGAGTTTCCATGGTAATAAAAGTCCCCTTTAAACACATTCACGGTGGTTTGGGCAGGCCAAACAGGCAGCCTTTGTACTGAAAAGCTCCCTCTTTGTACTCCTCTGTGCTGATCCTGCACAAACTACCGTAAAAGTGTATTTTAGTGGAGGCAGAGTAAAACTAAGGCTCACATCAGTTTCACACGACAACTGTTTATTCCACAGCACACATACAATCCTCTGGAAGATTCTCTTCCCCAAAAATTTTGAGTGGTTGGAGAAAGCAATCTGCAGGACAGTCTAGGGTGTATTTCAAGCAGACCTAACCCCAGAAACTTTGCCACTTCCACTATTAAAAAAGATGAACTGAAATAACCACTCTCCTTTTCCCATCCCCCCTCCCCACCATGGAGTCTCACTGGTATTTGGAGATGGCGTATTTACACCAGAGCTGGCATCTCTAGTTAAACCACGTACTGGTCTCAATTGACACCTCCACACCAGCACAGAGATCTGTCATGGAAAGGAACTGGGAGAATGACCTAATGTGGCTCAGAATGTTTGGAGGAATATATGGAAACAAAAGAAAAAAAGCTTTTTCTAATGTTCAACAAAGCACCTCTCTCTCAATTTCTATCTATTCATATTCACACTTGTGTTTCAGCACCTTTGAGTACTAGCAAAAATTTCAGCACATTTAGGTCTTGTTACAAGTGAAGGTTTTTTTTTATTAGGAGTTTACATTTCTGTAAATCTGTAAATAGTATTTCAAATTTAGAAAGACTTTTTTTTTCTGCTACCATTACAGCAGACCTACAGATGCCAGATCAACTCCAAGATTTTCTTAAAGAAATCTTAAGCAAAAACATGCAACTTGAATTCACTAAGAATGGTTTCATAGCCATCCCTTAGATTCTTCTTTTATTAATTTTCAAAAATTTGCATGGAGATCATTTTAGATAAAAGATCTCTACATCCTGGTCAAGTTTGTTCACTAGAGTTTTCAATGTTGCAGATGTCTCAAACTCTTAAGTGCAGCTCAGTTCCCAAGCCACTTTACTTGCTTGTAACAAGAGAGAGGAAATTTAAGCATCTAATTTGCACAGTGAGCTTTTCTCCAGTGCTACCATTAAAATTTGTGGGGTTTTTTTCTACCTCATCTAGTGGAAATTTCAGCATAGCACAGTTAGTGTAGCACAGAACTCTCTTATCCTCGTTTTTGAGAAAATGTATGAAGAAAGAAGAAAGAACAGCAGGAATAGCTCCAAGAAACCAATGTAATGCTTCATTATCTCTCATCTCCACAGTTTAAAACACCCCTCAAACACACACATGCACATCCCCTTTCTCAGCTCCCACCCCTGCAATGTAACTCATGCCCTACTGGGTGCCACTGCTCCAGAGAAGTCTGATCTTGACTGTGGACTCTCTCTGCTTCCCAAAAACCGAAGCAGTTTGTATGGAAAGCATTATCCAGATGAGTAAAAAAAAAAAATCAGTCTTGAGATCACTTTCACATGCATAAGGATGAAAATATCTGATCTTTGTCAGATCCAATTTAGAGGCATTTGGAGTACCTTTCTGGCAATAGAGGAAACAGCCTTAAAATTACAGCAAATTTTAAATTGTGGGAGGCAATGCAGTAACATTTAAGGCAAGCAGACAGAATAGAAGGTGTGAGAAAGGCACGTTATGCAGAACTATGTGACCCATAAACCCAAGCTACAGCTGTAACTTTCTGGAGAAGCTTTTTGGTAGGCAAATTTTAAGAACAAGATCAGACCAGATACAGGAAAACCAGGTGACAGCATAGTATTCATTAAATGCTTCTCAAAAGAACAGGTCTAGTAGCTCACTGACTACTGGCAACTGAAAAATTATGGGTTCAGCTTCAGCAAAGCTAACAGCATTTATTTCTTTCCAATAGAAAGTTTCAACTTGGGAAAAGAAACCGAACAGAATTTGTTTTGGTTGCCAGCAAAACCTGGTCTATCGCTTTCCTTGAAACTAGTCCAATTTAAACAAACATCAATGTAACATCCCACATTTCTCGTGCTAGCAAATCTTACAGGAAGACTTTCCATAAACACATGGTATTGATCAATTATCAACAACAAAATACTCATATGCAGTCCTTAAGGATCATTTGTAGTAAATCCATCTACTTCAGTAATCTAGCCATAAATCTATCTCCATAAACAGACGCAACACATTAGATGATTTTCGCTGTAGGTTGTAATATTTCTGAGTATGTTTAAATTGCTCTCAAATTATGCTATATCAAGCCATCATGCTGATTGTAAGATAAGTGAATATAATCAGAAAAGGTAAACTCTAGCTTCTATTTCTTATGCACCCTCTTCTTAAAATCAGAGTCATTGTACGACAGAGATTTCATTACCACCCTGTTCTGACAGAAACCAATATTAATTATTATTTGAATTAACCTTTGAGCCATAGTTTTCATCAGTACCCGGTAAAGACACGGACAATTTCTAATTACATTCTACTCTCATTATAAGTCACTAGGCTGTAAAGCGGCATCTGACAAGACTGCTATAGTTGGCCTTGAAATGCTTTGGACTTCACTATAAATCTTTCAGAAACATCCAAGAACTCACTGAATACAAGAGCTATCACACAGGATGCTTCTCCAACAATTTAGAGGCTGCTTTAAAGGGATAGCAAGTGTGATATGACTGGATTGCAATACTATTCCTGAAGCAAAACAAATTAGCAGTGTCTTTATCATTCAGCATCACTACACGGATGATCTTTTACCAAAAGTTAGATACAGTGGATTCACTCAGTCTATCAAATGCAATTATTCAGTGATCTTCAACTAACTCATAATTATATTCAACAAATAGTATAAGAGAATTAAAAATGTATAGACTGAGAGAAATCTGATTCCAAAGCTTACAGCAAGTATCTACAACATAAGCCATATTTATTACAGACCAGAGAGAAAGGTTTGATCTGCTAAAGAGTTATTAGTTCTCTAGCAGGAAATATGGATTTTAAGGGTCATAAATGAAGAATAACCTGTAATTAATATACAAAAATTAGTGCAAGTGGGCAATTTTTCTTTTGTAATTTTTCAGCTTTCCCTCACATAATTACTTCGCTGCAGTCAGTTATCTAGCCAGGAAAAAATGAAATATACACATGGATTTAGGGAAAGTGAACACTATTCTGGAGAACAGGTTTCTACCCTCGACTATGCCAAATCTCTTGAACGAACAAATTAAACTTCTAACAGAGTGATTTCTGGCTCTGTAACCCGAGCCTCACTTTTGCAACTTCACAAAGCTCACATCTATGACTAACTCCAAATGTCCAATCTCTAAGCAAAAGACAGTTTTATTTGAAGGAATACCAGAGGCTGGGATCTATCAGGTTTCAAAACCAGAACTTGACTTAGCTGCTGACTCAAGACATATTTCAAGATAACAGAAGCATATTTCAAGATACCATTTTTAACCTTCCACTGTTGAAAATACCTGTATCTTAAAACAGAAGCTTGAGTACGTAATCAGTCTAATTCCAGTGAATGACATTTCATGTTAAAGAAACCTTGACTTGGACTAAGTTTCACAACATGTATTACTTTAGATTTTGTTCGTCTCAAAAAAAAAAAAAAAAAAACCCAACAAAACCCCAACCAATGATCTTTCCTTCAGAGATCATTTTATGGATGCTGTTAATTACACAGAAGATCCAAAGTCCTAATTCCACAAACATTTTAAAGAGATACTACAAGACACAAAAGAACCTAATATGAAGTTTGCAGATTTTAACAAGGAAAATGCCAGCTGTGCATGTATTTAAACATATTATGGATTCCATTAGGTAATGCACAGCAACTTTGTAATCTCACAGGGTAATGATGTTCCAAGACTAGAAGAATAGCTAGGTTTAATCAAATTTATCACAAGACAGAATATGGTAAGAGAATTCAGGTATCTTGATTTTTTAGAAATGGCTAGAGATGATGGATGGGACTCCAGTCTATAAAAATGCAGTGTTTGTAGCACTGGTGTCAACAGTGTTACCAAGTCTAAACATGCCTCCATTAATCCTGTCCACATTTTCTGAAACTGTCCAGGCCCTTCACCTTAAGGCCCCAACTTGCCTACCCACTCAAATTTGCCATACTGTTTTGTTGCCTTTTTCTTTTCCTTGCAATTAGATGCTTTTCAGAAGTTACTCCAACATACAACTTCTCTCTATTACATTAGAATCTACTTGAATATTCAGATAATAATTTTTATTTTATGCCCAAAACATTAAATGTCCCAGATTATTCTTCTATTGTCTATGAAAAACATTTAACTGGTAGTTTGACTATTTCTTTTCTAGACATACATGGTAAAAGGAGACTAGAGGAAAGAAAAATCATCATTCTTGACCATACAGAAACTGTGCTTACACAGAAACAGACAATTTAATTCCTACTTCTTATCCTTACCTATCTCATTACTAGAATATGTGGTCAAGTGATGGGCAAATCTCTGATTCAGATCAATAATCACATGGAGAAGATGGAAAGGAGGCAGCAGACCCATGGTGGGATTGTCCATCTTCATGAACATTTTCCACATAAAATTTCCAAGAGTTTGCTACTGTAGTTAAACTTAAGGGTAGACCAGAAGGACAAATATATATCCAGGTCTTTGAAAAAGCAAAAGGAAAGAAAAGGAAAACTGACAAATTTCTGTCAAAGAGTCAGTTTTGATCTTATCCTACAACAAATCCTACATTGGGACTCTATTCTGCTAAGGCATAAGTGTTTCACAGATCACAGAATCATAGAGTAGTTTGGGTTGAAAGGGACCTTAAAGATAATTTTGTTCCAGTCCTCTAAAACAAAGCACATGATTTCATCTCATGCCACTCATCATCAACACATCCACCCTTTTGATTAAAATTAAGATAATACTAAAAGATTAACATCACCAACAAAATGTTGGTGATGTTGAAAAATCATCATCACCAAGCTTATTTAAAAGATATATTTGGAGAACAGAAAGGTGGTATTTTAAAAGGCCCCAAAAGATACTGCCTTATTACTGGGGGGAGAGGGAGCACAAGTGATATATGCCTTTGAGAAGGATCAAAGAAATAGGGGCAAAAAAAATCTAAGATCCACAGCTTTGTTCATGCTGCTAGATTAAGACCTTCTTCCCCTTCCCAGTGCCACTTTCAAAATCCTGTGTGTGGGGGGGGACAAGGAGGTTGAGAGATAAAACAACATCATTACAGCACCTCATTTTGCTTATCAGCTATTCAAAGCCCATGACAAACTCCCCAACAGTGCTCATGCCATTTTTTCACATCAAATTTACTAGTGACATTTTTCAACAAGCCTATAAGCAATGCATTCTAATAAATCAGCCTATAAAAGCACCTAGTCCATTTAAAACTCAGTGCTAAATGACTGATAGCTTGTGATCTTCCAATAGCAGAGATACATCCTACTATTGCACAACTACTCAGCTTTTACACAAATTCTAGATTTCCCCTCTATTCTTCATGAAAGTTACTTAGGAGGCAAAATTCAAAATGCATTAGTTAGGGAAGAGATACAAAAATGAATGGCAAGAGCAGCCATTCACTAAACACCACCTAAGAGAATTTACCATGCCAGAACACGCTGCTTTTAATTGTGTCTAGGCTGGATTAGTTTCAACTCTTGTTACTTCAAATTCTGTTACCAACCTTTTCTTTGCAAACAGAAAACCACCTCTCCACCTTCTTTGAGGTGCTTTGCTTGTATTAGTTGAACTAAGAAATGATCACATCCTAAAATTCCTCTAAGTTCTTCTTAAAACAAACCCTGTATTTCTGCACAGTTCCTTTTCCTGTTACCCTCCACAAATTTACCTGTACAGACATTGATTGCAATTTAACTTTTAAGTAGAAAATAAAACAAATGATGAATTAATTTTGTACATATGGCATGCTATCTAGAAGCTATAATAGGTTTCATGACAAAGCTTAAATATTAACTTAGCAAAGCAGGATCATGACTCCTCAACAACTGAAACAGGCACAAGCCTTTCACCTGCATTCCTGTTAAAAAAAATTAATTTTGTAGGATCTCTTATAAAATTCTGTTTATTTCTTCATCTTATGAACTCATACTTGGCACCCTTCAGAGCATCTATTTTGAAAATGTAAGTGCTGCTTCTCTATAAAACCAGTTCGCCTTTCATGACCATGAGTTCTTAAAAACTTCATGTCCTTAATACAGCCAACATTTTTCCCCATTACTTCAGTATAAAACTCCTCAAATTTCAGTTGCTTGTGCTAAAATACTGTGTGACTGCATGTTACAAAGTACCTTGAAAGAGCAAGAAACTTTCAGGAGAGCCTCTTCCCTAACACAAGTTAGAAAATGAAACACAGAAGTAACGGTGATGCCCATGACTTCAGATTTACAGACTTAAGTCTTTCCAAGTCATTCTCAGCTAAGCAAAGCAACATAATTCTCAAAAATCTTGCAGTACCAAGTGGTCATTATTTGTGCAAAAGTTCTTCTAAATATGGTGCTCACACATCTATACATGAAGACATGAATAAACTCTTACTGTTCCACCACTGCTTCAAGCACCAAAGGCTTTTATACAGGGTGGTACTGGAGCATGTCACATACTATGATAAAACAGAGAGACCTTAGTACTAAACAATTAAATAATATACTACAGTACAGTTTTTTACACAGGGAGCCAAGAAAAAGAAAAGTAGAAGTTATGGCTCCCATGATAACTGCAGCTTGATTGTAATACTGTTTTATACTGTATATTTGAACAAATGCATCAATTTACAATTGATGGGGAATTATAACTGAAGGACACAGGCACATACTTTGTCTCACTCCTAAATAAATCAGTGGCATTCAGAATAAATTTCCATCCCATCTGTACAACTTGGTAAGGTGACTGGTTTGCTGGCAAGAAGAATTTACAGTAAAAAAAGCACTTAAACTGTATGTATCAAAGTATTTATATTAAGTTACACTGAAGCACACAGGGCAACACTGCCACATTTTAACTAAAACGTGGACTATTTAAACATCCACGAAATTATATTATGATTCAGATTTGTTCCTGTCATATTTGACTTAACTTTATCATGATTCATGGCTACTGCTAATGAAATCCATTAAATATATTTAAGCTCAGCATTCCTAAAACAGGAATAAACAACAAAAATGCATCGTTGGTGTGCTTAATTTAAAGAGAAAAAAGCATTAAAATGAGGAAGAGCTTGGTAAGAGAAACAAAATCAGGCAGTTTGACAAAATATTTACAGACAACAGACAAAAAATACTATATTGAAAATGCAGAGACACAAGGAAAAAAATGCATCACAGCTAAACCTCCAAAGCTGGGAAGGCTATCAGTAAGAACATTTCTCAAGAAGAGGGGAATAAATTGGACCAAAGGAACTAGCAAAAAATTGCAAAGATATGTTCCTAGAGGAGCAAAGTCATAAAAGGTCCTTTCACAAATGCCAGGTATAGGGAGCCTGCTAGGGAATCCACTGGACTAACATATAACCAAGATATGAAAGAACTATTCCAAGAAAATAAAAATTACAAGTTTTCTGCATCTGCTGTCATTGAAGAAGCTAAAGCAAGCTTTCATTTTTTTTGGCACATTAATCCTCAGAGGCAATTTTGGTCAAAGCAAAGCAAACAGCAGCAGTCACCAATGCACTCACCAACAGCTGGATGGCATTCACCAAGCTGAAGGATAAAACAGCCTATCTGTCCACTATGCCACTCAGTATCTCGGGTTCCAACACTGCCTTGTTGCCAGTTGTCCATCAGTTTTGAAAGGTGGTCATACCTCTAGGCTGCCCAGAACTACAGACCAGCAAGTCTCATGTCCCAGCAGGGCAAGTAAGTTGAAAACAGAAGAAATATGGGCACATACCAAAGTACAGACTACAGAGGTGACACTGATGCCTTCCCACAGCAAAGTCCTGTCCCACCAGTACAGGGGATTTCACTGAAGCAATTGATAAGTGGCCAAAGTCTGAGCTAACCGGGATGACCAAATACATCAGCCAGCTGCTGAACAAAGGTCCTCCAGCAGTGGTTCCTAGGGAAACTAAGCTACAACAGCAAAGGAGGGAAGATCTTCACACAGATGAAAGTAACCAGTTCAAATCAGGAAATGAACATTGGGAAACATCACCCAGCCCCTTTCCAGACCTGCACTGACAGCATACACATAAAAGATCTAGAAACAGGCCAACTTTGAAGTGAGTTTGCTAATAGTAATAACAAGTTTATTTTGCTAAAAATTAAAATCAACTATGCAGGAAGCAGCAGACCTTCATCACGTCCAGTGAAGGTGTAATAAACTGCAGATGAGATGCAGTGAAAGGAAATAGGTAGCAGTGCACATGAGAAAATACTGTTTTACATACATTTTACTGAGCCCTAACATGATTTGGGAGCTAGAATAAATAGTCTAGGAAAACAAGATTTGTAAGAAGAGTAAAGAGAACACTAAGAATGTTTAAGAAAAAAGAGAGGGGGGAAAAAGCACAGAATTGCACAAGAAATGGCATACACAAGTTTATGAGGTGCTTATACCTTGCTGCAGTGACCACGTTTGCTCTTCTCACCTCCACTTCAAAATTAAAATTACTGATGGACCAGAGAGGGGTGACAGGCATTTGAATACCCTCCAGAATCTGCAGCCTCAAGGAGGGCCAACCAGGGAGAGAATAAAAAAAATTAAAAATCAAGCAGCATGGAACAGGTACACAGTGAACCACTGTTCTCCTCCTCTTTTAACAAGGAAACTAGAGAACAAACAAAGCTAGCAGCTGGTAGGTTCAAAATAAAACAAATAGAAGGAAGCAGTTCTTCATACAATGTGTACTTAAGCTGCAGAACTCTGCCACTATCCCACTGGCAGCCAAGAGTTTACACAGACCAAGAGAAAACTAGATGAATTCATGCAAGAGAAATTCATTAAGCATTACCTATCACTTTTTCCAAGACAATTCTGAGCAGCAGAGCTGTGGAGGCTAAGGGGTTTGCTCTGCTTCTGGATAGCCTCCACCTTGGTCACTATGAAACAGGATTCAGACCTCGGATACTATAAAAGAAAGATGATATTCACAACATGGTTTTAATAGGTGTTGACAACTACGCTACTTCAATAATACACCATTTCCAGTATAAGATTTCGCCTCGTTTAATGAAGATACTGTATTTCAGTCCATGTTACCAGTACTTCAAGAATATAAGTGAGACTACAACACTTTAGAGGACCACAATATGAGAAAGACAAGGACACCCAAAACTGCATTAGTGTGCTGAAGTTCTACTGATCCTATATAAAAGATTATCCCTATTCCAAGAACAGAAAATTTAGAGAGAGTCTATGATCTGGTTGTAACCCCTTAAAGGAGTAAAAAAAAGAAACAGAAACACTGATAATACTAAACACTATAGCACATCAGTACATCTCTGGACACACTCAGTACCTACAGTGGGTTTTAAGTTCATTTTTTTAACAACTGAAAAAAGGTTGGTTTTAATAAATCAAAGTTGTGTTATACACTGAAATATTAGGAATATCGAACTTTTATTAAAACAATCTTTTCATGTTTGAAGGAAAAAGACTTAAAAACAGCACTAAGTTGAGAAAAAATTAAAATATTCATACTTTTCCTGATTTAAACAGCAGTTGTAAAAGATAACATCATCTCAAAGCATTGGCCTGAAGCTTTACAACTGTTATAAAAAGATACTTAAAATAACTACAACATATTTAGGTTAAGCACTTAAAGGAATTACTGGAAGACTGAATTCAATCCTTGGTTCCAATCCACAAGTCATTGTGCAACATCTTAGCTGCTGAAATCAAGCCCTCTCCATTACCCATGAAGTGAGGACCATGCCCATCTCCTGAACTGGGGGTACAGAATTTCCCCCCTGCAAACACAGAAGGCACAGCAATTGCTTCTGTAAACCATGGAAGAACCCAGTCTCTCTGCACCTTCCAGCCTAGCCCTGCTCTCTCCAGTCCATGCAAGGGGCCACTGCCATTCTGTGCTGAGCCCAGCCCAAGCTTGAAGGCAGCAGCATATTCCCTATGTAGAACAGACCTTCTGCTGCACCTCTGTCAGAGGCACAGCAGAACATGCCAGTGGTTTATTTTCAAGGACTCTAAATGGTCAAAGTTATCACAGGTCCAGTAAAACCCCCCATAACCCCCAGATCACAGCCAACAGATAATCTGCTTGGCTTCAGTTTAGTTCAGTCAGGTTAAATACCTGACTTGATATGGAAGAAAAACCTGACAGAAAATGTGAGAAAAAATGGCTACTAGCACAAAGTAGACAATACACTCTGAACTCTTCCACTGCTAAGCCAAAGCTCAACTTTTTATGGCAGACTGTTTGGCAGAGGTTGTTTAAGAAACTGTATAGGACAAGGAGGAAGCTTATAGTCCCTGAACTCAATACAAAAAATACAATTGTTTGGAATTTATTCCTAAGAAAAATATTTAAAGGAAGAAGATAAATTCTGAAAAATAGGCTGTTCAGACACAAACTCTAAACACTTAAGACAGATTTTTCTTTTTTTTAAGTGCTGAATGTCTGACCAACTCTCCTTTTAAGGATGGCATTTGTCTACTTCACAAGAGCAGTAGCAAGACAGAATTAATACTTGGTAAAGAACCAACATCCTCTGCTGAGTGCTGCTTGGTAATCAGCAATTATTACACATCCCAATATGGCGGACACAAACCACATCACTGTGAACCTGGCACACCAGTTTGGAGTAGCACTTTGGGTCCTGCCTTCCAACCACCTGCTCAGGTCACTGATCTTGAAAGGAAGAAAACCCATCCAAGCACTCAGAGATGCATGAACTCAACAGATATTTTGCCTTCTAACACTTCCACGTGTAATTAAGACAGGGAGCATCACATTCACTGGAAGTGAATGTACTTTTTCTTAGTACAGCCGAACTACATGCCCAAAATTTCTCCTGCTCTTTCAGAGCAAGGATTGTCCATATACCAGCAACAGCAAGCATCCCAAAGTGGAAAAATACCCTCACTGCTCCTATTCCAACACCTTGGGTTGGTTTTTTTTTCTGAGGCAATGCTTAAGTTCCTTTTAAGCCCTTCCTGTAGCAATGCCTACCACACCAGACACCTCCAAATGTAATCCACTGGAATAAGCAGCCTTTAAATTAAGGTGTTGTAAGGTCATATAGCAACAAGATCATCGGATTAAAGAGGAAGCGGAGTTAAGTTAATACTGAGTCACTATTTTAAGTTCTGTGTTCAAGACAACAGCATGATAGCCTTTCAAGTACAAACCAGTCTTCAAGCAGGATGGCTGAAGAACTTTTCTATTAAAAAAAAAAGTTTTATTTCTTGTGTAAATCTGAACATGAAATGAAGGACAACAACTCATCAGACAGACAAGATCTGGTCCCAGAGACAGATGTTTTACAGCTGTGCTTTGGGCTTCCTAAAGCCCATTAGAGCTAGCACATACAACTCCTAATGTAAACAAGCTGCTTTTAGTAACTACAATATTCACTCTGAACACACACAACGCTAGTCAGGGCCACCGCTCCTCACAGTTTGCACCAAATGCAGCTTACAATGCCCATAAGATAGGATCTGTAAATCCCCTCTCCTGCACCTCCTGCCATCCCCTGTAGACCCTGAAGAATGATTTTTTAGATGTAAAACCCAAGGCAAGGAATCTAGAAGGTGCACTACATGAAGGTTTGGGTTTTTTATAACTATGGCAAGAATTTACCTTCTATTAACACACACACAATTGCCCAAATCTTGAGAAAAACAGGAAGGACAGCATGAGCCTCCACTCTTCCACCTGCCAAGACGTCCCTTTCTGTCACACTGCAGGCAATATACACAAAAAAGCCAGGGCTCTCCAGAAAGCAAACAGCTTCCCATGGCACATTGCTGCTATGCTGAAAGAGTCACCTCAAGCTGACAGGTGGATTGAGCAGAAGCTGCAGTCAGAATCCCAGACTTTTTGTAAGGTGTTCATTCCTCTGCTAAGCTACACAATGTAAACTGCCCATTTCTCTCTCTGGAGAGCAGCAAGAGCACAGTATTACAGAAGTGACTAAGCAGCATGTTATTTGACTTGCGATGTACTTTTTTTCACCTATGTTAACAAGGAGGAGTGCATTCATTTCACTATCAGAAAGCTTAAGAGTATGATAGGAAGTAACAGCCTCACCCACCTACTAGGACCAAGCACTTGCTCCATCTCAAACCAGCAGGAAAATGTAAATAGTCGGGAATACTCTGAATAATGGAATCCACTGACCGATGAAACTTGATGACACTGAAACAACACTGACTTGATAAAATTTGAGACAGACAAATTGACTCAAAGCTGATGAACCTAATGGAGGATTTCAAGCTTGAAAAAAACCAAAACCAAAAACAAACAAAAAAACAAAACAAAAAACCAAAAAACCAAAAAAACCCCAAATTAAACAAAAAAAAAAAAAAGAAAAAAAAAAAAAAAAAACCCCACCAACCCAAAACCAACAGCCCCTTCCCCTCCTTTCTTGTGAATAAATTGTTTCAAAGATTAAATACTTCGCATTTGAAAGAGCAAAGAAGTTATTTGTATATTAGTAAATCTTTTAGGCTTTTGTTTTCCTACCTGAAGAGGGAAGCTGATTTCTCGTCAGTGGATTATTAATTTTAACCAATTTATAGCATGCAATCCATAGCATCAATAGAATAAACAAATTTTAATATCCATTTTAACTCAGGCCAGCACATTTTTCTTTTCGTGTCCTTTGCTTCACAGATGATTACTCTATTTCTCTTTCTCCCATGAAGGTTCCCAGGCAACTGATCCAATCCACTTGCTCACTGCCACCAAAATGAAAAGATGAAAAGGGCTCGCTGCTCTCCAAGCCAGCGGCCCCCCTCGTCCTTAGTACCAGCTCTGGTGTTCATCAGATCCTTTTATGAGCTAGTTTGATTCATTACAACAGCAAAATGCTCTCCATTTTACAGAGTTATTTTTCTGCCATTTTGGTGAACTAAAGTGGCTCACAGAAGGACCTGACAAGCACTGCTGCCAGGAAAAAGTAGCCGAGCCATGTGGTTGTGAGTTGGGGTGCAGGGGGACAAAGGCAGAGAGGAAACTTCTCCTTTCAGAACAATGTCCAGTGAAATTAGCTCACTGCATTTCTCAAACCATACCCTGACTTACACAAGATTAGAGGGACCACAAGACAACATTCAACAGCTTCCAGATATCTTCAGAGCTACAAAAAACTTACCATACCGGAAAAAAAGTACTCTTACACAGATTAAAGTATAATACTCCATCAGAAGAAAAAAAGTTCTTACAAACATAATATCAAGATAAGGATACCCTAGACAAGGAGGGTAAAGAAAGCTTGGCAGATTTTACTCTAGTTTTTGGGGGGTTGTTTTTTAATTTAAAAAATGAATGAACAAAAATCAAAAACCCAAAACATCCTGGGAACAGCCACCAATCTCAATAAATGTTATGATGGAGAAACAAGTATTGTGAATAAGGAGAAAAGAGCAAGAACTTTTGTCACCAGTATCCAAAATAAACCTACCAGAGGACAGCTTATGTGCCTAAGAGAAAGCACCTTGAGGAAAGAAGGCAATCAAGCCAACAGGGTGGAAGCAGGTGCTACAGCTGCCTAGTCCCCAGGTTTTTTGCACAGAAATTTCTGCCCATGGATCAATCTGCCTCATTAGGATGAACTGCCTGCTGCAGATGTGCTCTTTCACTCCAGAAGAGAGAAGTCAAGGTGTATCAAAGGTGTCACTCCCACAGCCACACTGAATCGATCCCACTATTCAAAGTTCATTGCCTACCTGGAGGCTCCTCAACAGAGAAACAGCTGCCTTCAGCATGTGCTGAAGAGAAAAAGCACCTGCCCCAAAACACCACCATTGTCACACCTTGTCAAATTAGAGAAGGGATTTTTAACTTTCCTGACCCTACCAGCTTCCCACCAAAAACCTAATGTTGGGCAGCCACAGAAAACACCACCCAACTCCAATGACACACAGGCATACAAAGGAAGACAGCAGCAGATCCCAGAAGCCCCACCAGGGGACAAGCTCAGGCACACAGCCTGCATCCCAGCTGACACTAATATCCACCTCTAGGAACCCCTCCTAGTCCAGTTCCTCAGACAGACAAAATCTGCATTGCCCAACCAGCCCCTACTGCACAGTCCAGTTGTGCCACTGGTCATGCGACAATCTCAGGGAAGTCACATGTGAACCAGTGACAAGCCAGAGGTTGTCCACCCAGAGAGGCACGCAGAAAGGTAGGCATCCTGGTTTCTTCTGAGAGGAGACAGAGAAAGGTGAAGAAGAGAAAGAGATTAAGGAGATTTATCTTTTAAATCACACCATTAGGGAAATTTCTTATGAGAAGAGCTATGGAAGCAATTGCTTTCACCTGCCATCTTTCCTGTAGCCAAGGTTTTATTTTTTAACTTCACAAAATTAAGTAGTCATGGTTTGGGCAGGGGGTAGCAAGGGGGTGTGAGGCCTTAACTTTCCTGAGAACTCACTGTTCAAGACTTCAGTCACCTTAACCACAGCAAAGCCACACAAACACCCTCCTTCCATTTTTCTTAAATTTTTTTTAATAGTTTGAGGGCAACATCTAATATGCTCAACTTCTAAAAGTACTACATACTACAAAGACTCCCAGACTCAAACTGTAAGACTTCTGTCCTAGTGCTGCCTGTAACAAGCTGATTCTTCCAATAGCCATGCCATTTCTACAAAACAACCCCTTCCTTCAGCATGGCTGCCACAAGGTTCAAATCCTGTTTCAACTGTGAAAGTATGTTCACTAAGAATCACTTCTGTGAGAGAAAACAGCGTGGGCTGGGGAATACTGCAGAACTGTAGTAAGGAGAAATGCAGGTGAAACGGGCAAATTTTTTTCAGTAACCTCTCTAAAGATTACAACAGAAATAAAGAAGCATGTTTCACTTACTTCTGTACAAAAAAAAGAACAAAAAAATGAAAATGACAATGTACTTTTGTAGAGATCAATACAGAACTAAGAGGGAAGTGAAGCTGAAGTCTGCTTATTCACTTCCCCCCAATGAAACAAAGATGATTAAAGATGAGTGAGGTTGTACTCCACTTACAGAGCTGAGTGAATGCAAAGCACAGCAGACACCTCACAATGTACTGATAAATAAACTGAATTACTTAGCAGTACTCTCCCAGACTAACATCCTGAGGCAGTCCAGAAATCCCTATTTAACTCACTTTCTGAATGATTCCTTCCTAAATCAAGAGAGATAGTAAACTGCTCACTATAAACTCTCAGTTTAATTCTTCATGGTTAAAACAACTCAAGGCAAGAATTATACTCTTAGTGAGAGTCCCCTCATCAGAGTTCAAAGGAATCTCTGAACTCGCATAGGCACTGGCTACTACATCAGAGGGCCTTCCTTTAAGCCATCCTGACACAACTACACCACCCTGTGCAGCTGCCTGGTCTTTCCAGGAACCAGCAACATAGTCCCAGAACCTTTCAAACTAAGAACTGGAGATGATGAGCTGTCTGCTTTTTGCCTTGCAATAAACCACCAAATCCAACAAGCAGCTACTTCAGTCCAGAAGCTGCAAAAACCAGAGCACATTCTCAAAAATCCACAGGATGTGCCTAGATATACACCAGACAGTTGAGCCAAAAATATGAAATCATCATCTTAGATCTCATGTCAAGACAGTAACTGCAGTTATGGTTGTGTCAGTAATTCTTGAGAAATGAGAAAACAATACACATTCAAATACAGAACTTCAAGCAGCAAGATACTTGGGATGCCTGATTCCTGGACTTCAGATAGGGTCTCCCGTCCAGAAACAGGTAAGGTTTTGAAAACAACTGTTATACCATGAATAACTAATTAAGATGCATCCTTAAAATTCACCAGTCTCTTACTGTCATGCACTTTTATTGCAGCCTTATCAGAATTATTTTTTAACATCTGTTAGCCTCACCATTACTCTCCTTCTCTCAATCCTCCTTCTGTGGAGCATTACAAACCAGGTCAGTTGTATTGCCTTTCTGGCTGTTAATCTTCAACTTGAAGAAATACTAAACTGCCTTTCTCTACAGTACAGACTGACACGTGCTCTCCTGCAAGACCCTTTACCAAGTAGCATTTCAACTTTGGATTTCAATCTCAACAGCTACATTGATGGATCCCTTTTGAAGCAGAGTGTTTCTCATAACTTGTTATCAACTTAGACTTCCCACTTACTAGCTCATCCAAGTTAATACCAAAGACTTGAAGTGAGTTTCTCAGTTTCTATTACGTAAGACCTTGTTTCACATTTCTCCCAGAACAGCACTACCTAACTCAATGCTTTCTGTGATGACTTTCTCCATGTTTTGTCCCATTACTGATGTCTAAACTTCTAAAATTCCAGCCTTCAGCTCAGCTTTAGCCTTTACCTGAATTCTCTCACAAAGAACGCCCAGTATTCCTTCTCACATAGTGACTACCCACTTAACAAATCCTGTTTACCCTGTAAATAAATCCATAGGCTTCCTATTTTAAGATCAAGGACAAAAGTGCCTTTATTAAAGTCTTCCTTGGCCTTGCTCCACGTTCTGATCTGCTTTACCACTGGTTACATAGTTCCTGGTCTCCAAAGCTCTCCTATTTCTTTCAGAAATATCATAATCCCATCAGGAGCTCCTCCCCACACCCCAAACTTCTCTGCTCGGCAAGGGATAGCCCACAATGGCTATGTCCATTTCAAAACTGCCATGGAACTAGACCCTCCCCACTCCCAACTACACAGTGCACAGAGCAAGAGAAACCACTACAGCTCTATTCACTATTAAAAGATGGGGGAATGTCACTTTCATGAAAACAAAACTTGAAACAAGAGGATTTTCCTCTTCAGAGGGTCATGAAGAACCTTTGGGAAGCTGCCAGCACACTGCAGCAGCCCCCTGCTCTGGCTGTCTGCCGCTGCCCATCCCCTTGCCATGACAGCATCCAGGGGCTAACATGAGACTCCATCAAGCTTTGGTGCAGCCAGCCAGCCCTTCCCACACCAGCTTAGGCATCCTCCACGGTTTTGGTAGAAAGCGGCATTATTAGGAGCTGAAACGCATGTTTATTTTGCCACACATCCTCATTATCTAGGGCTGGCAAGAAAACACAACTCCATTAAGCAAACAGAAAGCAGTATGAATTGGAAAAAAGATTAAAAACCCAACAGGAAAGGAACTTGAAGAGGAACAAAATCTATGGGAAAGCTGGGGGGAGGGGAGTAGAAAGGGCAGGAAGGAGAAAAGAAAGTTTTGTTTTCAGAGCAGGACTGCCTCTGCTGCACAGAAGGAATCCTACTTTGTACATCTGATGTACACCTCCACAAAATGTTTTAAGTGACACTTGCTTTGTAGATAGAGATCAAAATAAACTGTGGGGAGGTCGATTTCTTTCAAAATCACCAAGAAATGTTAAAGCCATCTACCTGTTGAAGTTCTAGCAGTAAGCAGAAAGCTCAGCTGAACAGCTTAAAAAGTGGCTCAAGGACATTAAAATAAAGTGTTTGCAAAACTGTCCAGCACTGGATTTGCCATATGCCAGCTACTCCCAGGCAGGTAAGCTGCTGCATTGCTCTCTCCAAACACAAGCTCATATTTAAATGAAACCTGAACAGAATAACCTCCAGGATCAGGATCACATAAATGAAATTTTATTTTCCCCTCAGAACCATTAGGAAGAGGGCAGACATTTTGGCTGCAATGACTTTTTCCAGACAATTGATTCCCAAAGTTATTTATTCCCCACCATTCCCCTCCAGGCCCTCTCGTCAAAGCAATTGTCTATGTCAGAGGAAGGTTGGACTCAGCTCCCATGAAAGCCAAGCAAAACCACACCCAAAATAGCTATATAGGTCACTACGGAGCAAAGGGAGCCCTACATCATGCCATCAAGGGCTTCTGGTTAGTTCCCACATGCCAATAAGCTTTCAAAGTCATGTGTTACAATGTTCTACTAAAACAGTAGCTTATATGGTAACTAGCATTCTTTTACTGAATACTAACTTTTAAAAGAAAATGCTTAAATTAAGTTGTACCCCTCCCTTTTTTTTTTTTTTTTTTTGAAGGAGAATGCATTTAGCATAAGGACAGACAGAGTGCTTAGAAACAGCTACAGAACAGCACCCAGAGAAGAACCCAAGTGGCAGCACAAAGATTCTTGGTTTTGGCTTGGCTTCTTCTAGGTGCGTGTTTACATATATCTCAGAAAAGTCACAATGTTGGAAGCTAAGAGCTAATCAGCTTTTATATACTTAAGAATACCCTTAAGAGCTTTGTTGTCATATTTGGGCTCTTGGAATGTGTCCTTTAGGTCATAACCTCCTTTTTATTTTTTGCATCGTGCCTTCCAACCTCATTTTCCAAGACAGATTTTAGTGCACAACTACGACGTGGCATTTCCATGACTGCTGATCTCGGGTAAGATGCGAATCACTGAAAGTTAGTCAGATTGTGCAGGCGGAAAGAAATCAGGAGGAAATCTTCCATCAGGCTTCAGTATCTTGTCAGAACCCTAATAAAAACATGGGTGTTTCTGCATATTGTACCTCACTCCTTCCTCTGGAAGAGTTTTAAAAATTAAATCATAGTTGGAGTTTCCCTTTGCCTTTTTAACACTGCTACAATATAGACAGTGTTTAAAACTTTCTTGCATTAAAATCCATTAGTATTTGTGCTAACAAGCTATTCATGGAAATATAAATTATGAGAAACGATGGAGTCAATGTCTGTCTTAATGATGAAGCTAAATGGTGAAGCTAAATTAATACAGTAACTTTTCTGTTGGAAAAGTGAAGGCTAAAGCCTCACCTACACACAAAAGAGTCATTTGTCACAAAGACAGTTTAATTATTTACTAAAATTTGCAGTTTTCTCTTGTATACAGGGAACATTAAAGTAACATAAAAGTATCACCTATGTTACTTATGGGCATCAGTTAACCAGCTCATAAATCTGAGCAGTTAGTGATTTGCTCACAGCAAATACATAAGGGTTTGGAAGTGAGGATTTAAGGGAACTGGGGAAGGAAGACCTTCAGACACACACACCACTTGTGCTGCCTGTACCCTTGGTAGCCACACACATTTCTTTGAATTATGCCAGATTTACAAGAGCAAATACCGACCAGCACGTTCTAAAGGCTTTCCATCTGAAACCTAATGTAAAAATTATTGGGAAATAAGGGATAAAGGTAAGGCACAGGATTCAAGGAGACACCTGCCTTTATTTCCACCCTCCTTCTTTCTGGCTACTTTCTTCCACCTCTTCCTTCCCACCTTAGCAACCTCTGCCTATCACACCATAGGCTACAAACAAAACCAAACCCCATGGCAAAATGCAGCCTCACTGCCACACTTCAGCAGCTCTGAGAGAACCTGAGAAACCTCCAACACTCAGGCCTTTCCAGCTTGACAGAAAATCATGCCCGGGTTGCCTTTGTTTAGGTTTTGCTGTATCCTCACACTGCAGGTTCTCCTGCCCGCAGAGCCGCCCTCTGTGGGACACAGACCTGGCATGGAACCTCTCTGTGTGCCAGGGCAGGACAGGCCCACTGAGCACAACACCCACCCACCCACACCAAGCCCAAACTGACAGCACTTCCTTCTTCAGTACCTGCTTGCAGCTTTGCCATGGGCCTGACCCACCTGGACTCACCAACAACTCGTTTTATGTCTTATGAAAGTCCTGACATTATTTGAGTGTTAATGGGAAATACTGCAAACATTCATCAGAAGCTTTTCAGTTCAAAACAGCAAATAACTCACATGAGAAAGAAACTACACTCAGGTTAACTGACCCCTCTACATGGACAGGGAAACCTTTACAGTGCTCCTCTGACACAACTCTCCAGGTTTCTGCATTAACCAAACCCAAAAGGACCTGGTCACAACTGAAATCTCCCATCACTGCACAGAGCTTTGATTACAATAGTGTTCCACTAAACCTCATTTTTACTGACATTGTTACAGTGCAAAATCCCTAGAAATTTTTATTTTCCTAAAAGGACTGTAGGATCCTTGCCTGTGATCGAAACTTTCCTTCATTACTGAAGAGGTGATAAAATAATTTTGGGTTGCAAATATGAGGCTTTTTCCCCTGTTTAAATAACCTAACCATGATTTACAAGCAATAACAGAAATGTCATCACATTGTTAAATATTTAGTAAGATATTTGGTCAAATATGATTATCCAATTAGTATCAGTGAAATAGTAATTCAGTTACACTTGCAATCACAAGCATTTAATACTCTTCTAAGAGCCTGTGCAATGGCTTTAATAATGATCTTTATAAAGTTTATAAAACAGCTCAAAAAGACTGAAAATAAGCAGTTCAGGTTAACAGAAAGACAGGACAAGATGCGTGAATCTGTGGCATTCACCAATACTTTAGTAGGGAAAATTTCGTTTTGTGAAACTGTTTCAAACTTCACACTATGTCTAAGACCAAAAATAATTACTTTTCCCAAACAGCTGTGGTTTTAACCTAGAGGAAAATAGTACACTATCATAAGGATCTCTGCAAAACCCTGAGCACATTTACAACACCAAACAAGAAGAAACAAGCCATACTCCCCACTTTTGGTAGCTGGAGATAGGAAAATATACAGAATGTAATTGTTCTGATCACCTGTTACAAACCTTAGAAAGAAATGGTTAATTTACCCCCAGACTGCATCTTATTTTAGAAGTGATTACTAGAATTTTTCTGCTGGTGTTATAAATGCAGACCTCTTCAAAGGAGCTCTCTCTAACTGTCACCTCACCGTTAAGTTTGTAAGCAACCTGGACATCTAAAATATGGTCTATGCTGAGCAACGTGGGGTTTTTATTATTTTTTTTATTCTGTTATTAAGAAAAAAAAAAGTACTGGAAACTTTCACGGTGGAAACTAGAGAGCTTGGAAGTTCCTGTCTTAGCAGCGCCCAGCAATGGAGAGGAAAGTGTTCTGCATACGTGCCCCAAGCATCCAGCTACATTTAGCTTTCAGCCTTTTTATTATCATTGTCAATGAATGGGCCCCAGTCAAATTAAAGCTGCCATTTTAGGTTAAAGACTGGAGAGCCTCTGTTGTGCAACAGCGAGACAAAAACACTCCAAGCGACAGATGCAGCACTCTCATTGGAAAATGATAGATTTCAACTTTTATAAAAAAAAAAAATAATAATTACGGATCATGCGTTTTAATATGAATTATATATTGATACTCACACATTACCGCAAACTAACGGGATTTATAATTGGGAAAAATCAGCTACCCATGCTGCTAAGGTCATAGTCATTAAGATTTTTTTGCCGTCGTTAGAATGGATGATCTGTGAGGAAATGAACAGAAACATTTTTTGTTCAACTTGCTTGTTTGTACCTCCGCTAGTCCCGTATAACACGAGAAAAGAAAAAAAGGAAAAGAGAAAAAAAAAAAAAAAAAGGCTAACACATTCTCCCGAAAGCCATCTTCCAGGATAAACACTGCCCGCGATCTGCTTTGATGAGAGTAAAAATCGAGACGAACATCGACACAGAAACAAACTTATCGCACCGAGCTTATTCTGATATTCCCCAAGCCAAACATCCGCGGAAACCCAAGTGGCACGGGAAATTAAAAAAAAAAAATTAAACAAAAAAAAAAAACCCAAGAGGCTTCTCGCGAATGAAAAAAATCGCCCTTTTCTATAGTGGGGAGGCACGCTCGGCCCCTTCCCAAACGAAAACAAAGGCAGAAAGTGGGTAAGTGCGGGAGAGTTGCGCGGCGCCGCGCGGCCCCGCAGCGGACAGGGAGCTCCCGGGCATCCATCGCTACTTTCCTTTTGTCCATTGTCTGTTTAAAAAACAACTACTTTAAACCCGGGCGTGAGCGGGCTGTCGGGGGGAGCCGGGGAAACCGGCTCCATTTCCAGCCCGTGCCCACGGCCACCCCCTTCCCCAGCACCCCGACCCGCCCCCCCGGACACCCACCCGCGGGGACCGGCCCGGCAGCGCGGGGCGCGCCCGGAGCGGCTCCCCCGGCGTGGGAGCGCGTCCCCTGATTTAGCGCTACCGGGATAAATGAAGGCAACGTAATGATGGCTGCTCATTGCCTGCAGCGCCTTCTCCCTGAGACTCACTAACAACCCTGCCCCCCTCCCCCCGCCACCGCTCTCTCTCACACACCCGCGCACACGCACAGGCGCTGCCCGCTCCCCGCCGCCCCGCACGCAGCGCCCGCCGCCGGCCCCGCTCCGCTCCCCACCGCGCCCCGCGCACCGAGCGCGGCCGGGCCCCCCCTCGCTCCGCGCCCTGACCGCTTTGGCCTCAAACCACCTTTTTCCGCTCACCCTCAAAATGGCCCGGAACGGGGTGGGGGGAAGCGCGACGAGGGGAGCGCCCCGGCCCCGACCCCATGTGCGCGGCGGCGGCGGCAGCGCCTCCCGCCCGCCCCGGCTCCGCGCCGGCGGAGCGAAGGTACTCGGCGGGGTGAAACCCCTATTATGCGGCGTCCGCCGGCACCGCTCCGGCTGCCTCGGGTAGCGTTCTCCCTTCCCTTCCCGTCCCCTCCCTCTTTCCCCCGCTCCCCTTTCTTCTCCGGCCGCCGGGGAGCGCCGGCCGCCCCCTGCCCCCTCCCGGTGCCGCCGGGGCAGGACGATCCCCCCGCCGCGCGCACCGGCGGCCGGAGCGGCACCTCGTGCTCCCGCCTCCCTCCTCCTTCTCCTCCCTCCCCGCCCGCCTTCCTGCCGCCCGCCGCCACCCACCGCCCGGCCTCCGCTGGGGGTGCCCCCGCTGCGGCCCGGGCCCCGGCCCCGGCGACCCATGTGCCTGCGCGGAGCGGGGCGGTGCCGGGCCGAGCCGGGCCGGGCCGTGCACGGCAGGGAAGCGCCCTCACTTTGTTAGCGCTTGTTGTGCCGACGCGGCCGCCGGGAGCCGTCAGCGTGGTCAGCGGGGGAAGCGCTCCCGCGGCCATCCCGGCCGGCGCTGGGCCCCGCCGCCCCCGCCGCGCAGTTTCGCTCAACTTTTCCCGGATTTTTAGTCACCCTCCAAACTTGCGGAGAGGAGCGCAGGGGGGAGAAGAAGGGAAGGGGAAGGGGCGCCGGCGCTCTGGCTCCCCGGTGCCCTCCCCTCCCCCGAGGCGAGGCAGGCGGCCGGCCGGCCGGCCGCAGCACAACAAAAAGCCATTTACACCCGGGGAAGTGCCCCGCTGAGACACCCCCTCAACACACACCCCCCCCCCGCCTCGCCCGGAGCCGCGGCAGGGCTCAGCATCCCCCACCCCCCCGGACCGCCGCCGGCAGCGAGCACCCCCGCGCCGCTCCGCTCCGCTCCGCCGGGGACAGAGACCTGCCGCGGGTCCCCTGCTCCATGGCCGGCGCCCGCCTCCCTCCCTCCCTCTCTCCCTCCCTCCGTCCGTCCGCGCCCAGTGAGGTGCGGGGTCACTCACCGGGCCGGTGCGTGGCCGTCGGGGACCGGTGTCCCCCGCTCGCTCCCTCGCTGCCCTCCGCCGAAGGGCCGGGGAGGAGGAGGGGACACGCTCCGGAGTTGGTGCCGTCGGCCGGGGGGGGGCGAGGCGGGGTGCGGGTCTCGCACACAACACACACGCACACAACACACACGCACGGAGTTGCTCGCTCGCACCGGGGCTGGGCTAAGAGGGGAGGAGGGGGATCCCTGACCGGGGCGGGCAGGCGAAGGAGGGGTGGAAGGGAGGGGAGGGAGAGGAAGGGTCAGCGCGGGTCTCGGGTAGTTTCGGGGTCTCCGCCGGCTCCGCTTCGCTCCTTTGTGTAATTTCACTCGATTCAAGTTTAATCCGATAGTTCCCGAGCGAGCGAGCGCGCCCGCCGGAGCCGAGCCGAGCGCGACACCAGCCAGCCAGGCGGCTGCCGCCCCTGCGCCCGCCCGCCCCGCCGCCTCCTCCCTCCCTCCCCTCCTTCCTCCCTCCCTCCGCCGCCACAAGGCGCGCCCCCGACACCGCCCCCTCCCCGGGGGCGAGCGCCGCCGCGCGCCCCGCCCCCGCGACGTCACCGCCCCGCCCGGCATAATTTATGCAACGAGGAGAGAAGGGGGAAAAGGGGAAAAAAAAAAAAAGAGGAGGGAAAAAAAAAAATAGGAAACCCCCCCCCCCGCGCCCCAGGCGGGGGAAGGGCGGGGGTCACTAACCTGCCTGCCCGCGGCCCGCCAGCGCCCCGCCGGGGCTCCGCCGGCCGAGGGTGCGCTGCCGCGGGGCACGGCGGGGCACGCCGTCTTCCGTGCGCTCCCCCGCCGCTCCGCTCCGCTCCGCTCCGCCCCGCCGCACTGACCGGGCCGAGGGGGACCGCACCGCTCCGCACCGCTCCGCACCTCGGGGGCAGCGCCGCGCCCGCCCGCCCGCCCTGGCGCGTCCCGTCCCGGGAAACTCCCGGTGAAGCCCGGGGGGTGTGTTGTGTGTGAGGTGTCACTGTGTCACTGCCGCTCTTCAAACTTCCCAACCGCGGCGGCGAAACGAAACCGAGAGGCGTCCCGGGAGGCTGCCCGGGCCCCGGCCCCGGCCTCTGCCCCCGGACGGGCAGCGGGCACCGCACCCCCGCCCGCCCCTCTCATCCCGGCCACCGGGGCGGGGCGGGGCGGGGCGCGGGCAGGATCGCCCGAGACCGCGGTTTGGGGTGGACTTTGTCCCGAGCGGGTCGGGCTTTCAAAGGGAAGCGGCCATTAAGCGCTGCCCGCCCGCGGCAGCGCCCCCGTCCCGGCGGGGCCGCGCTCCCCCGGCCCCGCACCGGCTCCGGCTCCGCCGCTGCCGCCGAGTTTGTCAGCGGTGCGTTCGAATTCGCGATACAAAGCGAAACAAACTCATTCCGTAAGTAAATTAGACAAATCCCACCCAAAAGTGATTACCAGTAGCGCGCTTAGCGGTCCTCCCCGCGCTGCTCTGGAAACTAAATAAGCGTCTTAAAAGTATAAAGAGATTAAAGCGTAAACCCAGTGCAAAGATACTCGGCATTACAGGAATTTTCAGCGAGTCATTTGACGAGATAACTTTTTACCATCATTGTTAGTGGCAGGTTGGAGAAGGAAAAACAGTCATGTGCTCCTGAGCAGGGACACCCTCCCCCTCCAGCTCCTGCCGCTCCTTTTAGGGGGCTGCTCACTGCACCCACCCTCCTGTCTTTTCCGTGGGAAAGAGAGAAGGCGTCCTGTCCTCACAGGATCTCGCACAGCTCTTCCTCTACGCCCTTTTAAACACACAGTAAGCTGGGAGCTGGATCCAGGCAACGTGCATGTCAAAAGCTTCTCGGGTTGTTGGCTCCTTCAGTCCAGGTGTCCATGTTGATTCCACAGCCATGAGGGCCACTACAGCTGCAAAAATATTTCAGGCTTCTCCAGAGGAAGTATGACACTGTTCCACATTGTGTCGTTCATGTCTGGCCTACTCAGTCTCTCTTGGGTTTAGAGGAAGGCACTTTTTGGGAGAAGGGGAGGTTAGCACTTTGAGAGGCATCACTATCTTCCATGGCCCTGGGCCAGTGCAATCACCCAGAAAGGGGCCAGCAGCTGGGGTGGTGTTGCTCTCCCAGGTTTTCAGCTGAAAAATGCACTGAAAAGCTGATAGCACGTGATGGTGCAGTAGAATACACTCCCTGTTCTTCGCCAAGGTCTTCCATTGAGTTAAAAATAGCAAGTGGAAATAGTATTTAAAAACAAAATACTTTGAAGCAGCACATGCCCCAAGTATACCTTCACTAAATTTGCCCAGTTTACCATCGTTCTATTTTTATTTGCATTTCTGTACCCTTTGAAAAAACAAATGACAAAACAACAAACCTACACAGAGGTATTTTCGCAGGTTACTAAATGTAATCAGTTTCAACTTTCTCTTGCAGTGTGTTGACAGACCAGAGAGAAAACAGCCTAGAAACATTTACCCCGAGTCTGTTTCTCTGCCTGCATCCTTTCAGTGTGCCCCAAGTCTGACAGCCAAGCACCCTGGTGCAGTGTAAGCCTGCCTGGAACTCCCCTTGCTTTCAAAGATTTAAGTTCTCCAAGATTTAGGGGCACGAGAAACTCATTCTGAGACCAACTGCCAGCAGCCTCAGTGCTCCCTCTAGAACTTGTTTCAGTTTCTTGTTGAGCACAAATCAGAACGAGAAGCTGCCGAGCATGAAAAGTACTCAAAGCATATCGTGGTGCCAGGGTGAGCCAACCAAAGAAATGCTGCACTTCTTTAAAAAAAGAAATATATTAGCATGGCAGAAGCAGTGAGGAGGGGGGCATGGATAGGTACTTGTTAAATGTTTGTTCCAGGGGAAAAAAAAAGCCCCAGTCTCAACTGTGTCTTGTAGAAGGCACAGAACCAGCTGCTCAGGTGCCATAAATCATCCTCAGGCCGCGGCCTATGGAATCACCTGGCTTACTACTCGGGTCATAAAAATGTGCAGGGAGTCTCCCAACGCTTTCCAACATCAGAAGAAACAGAATCTGCAAATAGCACTTTCACAGAAAGGGGAGAATTGCAGCCATTCTCTAACTCCTCAATAACAGGAAATAGAGAGTAAGGAAAAGTGCTGCAGTGGTTTCACCGCTCCAGGGTGGGACACTGTCATGGTGTGGCACAAGTTCACACACATGCACACTCAGTGGCACTGCCAGACATGGATAAAATACATCACTGTGCAGCTGCTACACAGGAAAGGTTTTTGAAACCTTAACTTGTGCTTCAGCCAGTCCCCAAGGAGAAAGCTGTAACTCCACAAGTTACCAACAAGGCAGCTTCAGAGGAGAGTGAGGAAATAGCAACATGGCATCTTCATGATTAACCTTATTGGTAACAGCTTATTAAAATACCCAAGAGATGACAGGGATGAAAATTCACTTGTAGCCCAGCCACCCAACCCTTTGTGTGCAGTTGGGAAGAAGTAATCCACCTGATGTAGGCAGCCATTTGGCTCACAGATTAGAAAGAATTTGCATTAATGGCTGAGAATTTCAACAGCGGTGGCAGAGCAAGGGTATGTGTACCAGCAAAACCCCAGCGAATTGCTACACTTTACCTAACCAGGTAAGCTCTCAAGTTCGTGGGGATAGATTGTACCAAGCTGAGCAAGCCACTGTGTATGACAGGCGCAGCTGCGCAGAGATAAGTTAATGTACTCTGTAAGAAGTACAGCACTGAGATTGCTGGGCGGCATTTAAACCTGTTTTAAAATATCAGAATTACAAAATGCAAATGATTTAGCATCACATGAAAATACAAAGGCAGGTTACTTATTCAGTAGACTTTGAAGAACCAGCATCTGTTTTAACAGCCACGTACAGCAAAATGTGATCTTAAGATCTAGACATTGTCACTTCCGCGGGTAGCAGATGACACCTCACAAAGTCCTGAGTCCCCAGACAGGCTGTGCACAGGGAGGCCTTCAGGCTACAAGGGCCAAGCAGTCTGTGCCTCGTTCCTGACAACCCAGTCCAGGTATTGAGCTTGTTTGAGAGCTGCTGAGGGCTGTGCAGAGGGCTCAGAGCTGCCCACCTGCTGGAGAGCAGCTCTGTTAGGCACATCTGGTTCCTCACCTGCTCAGCACTGTGAAGGTCCAAGCCATGCATCAGATCCGACAGAAAGTACTTGTGCTGCTGCCATGCCCTCCAGGTGGCTTCTTCTAAAAACCTTTTTTGCTTTGGTGAAGGAAGTTGCAGCTCCCGAGGAAATTCTGTACAGATGTACCCAAAACTCAAAAACTTCTCCTCTCACAGGCTTGCTTTTACTTTTATTCATGCAAGGAGAGATGTGAAACCATGCAGTGAGCCCAAGCTTGGGCTTGGAGTAACTGCCTTCTGAGCTCTTCAGGCTCAGCACTCAGGATGCCATTTCAGAGCCTCAGACCTCATGTTTTGTCCCATGGTTGCTGGAAAGTGGCTCCAAAGTCACACAGCCGTGACACACACTCACGTTTTATTCATCCTTGAACACTGTTTCAGTCAAATGAAGTGAAAAAAGTCAAATGGTTTCTTTTTCTTTCACAAGTGAAAGTTTTACTCAAAGTTTCTCAAAATGTACAGAGCAATGGAAGCACACGAGACAGAGTGTGTAGTGGCCAACAGAGCACAGATGATAGTGATATGTCATAAGCTTAAGGAAAAAAAAAATCAGAAGAAATCATTCACTAACCCATAACGTGCTGAAATACCAAGAGCACGTGGATTTTGGCAAGTACCAGAAAGCAACAGACTCGTATCAGAAAGAACAACTTTAACGACTTCAGCTGAAGAGCTAAAAGTGCTGGAAATATAAGTGCTACAAGGAGCCACCCTGTGGCACCAGCAAGCTAAGGGAACAGAGGGCAAACCAGGGTAGACACTTGTGTGGGTTGGTCGGGTTTTTTTTTTTGAAACTCAAGCCAGCCATAGTGACAAAAGCTGGAACCGGCCCAAACAGCCACTTTTGTGGCAGGGAACACTTTAACTGAGCAACTGAACCAGAAAAGCAGAGGGGCAGCAAGCCCCAGCAGCTCTTGCCCACATGCCACTCACCTGTCAGACCTCTCAGGGGCAGAGCTCTCTGAGGGGCACCAGCATTCCCTGATGCCTCATCCTTGGGCATCCAGCAACAAGAGGGAAATACTACTCTCAACATTTATTCTTTTTTGTGGAAGTGTTTTGATGCAGCAGTATCTCTCACATAACAGCATACAGCCCTCTCAAGGCTAACTTAAGGGTGTAACCAAAGACTTTTAGGGGGGAATAGGTGAAAAGTCCGTCTGACACAGCACACTGTGACACGCCACTGTGGGTGGTGTGGGTGCACACACAGCTGTGGGCAGCTGTCCCCAGCCTGTCTGCACTGTCCCACTCAATCTCTCCAAAATGCTGCCCGGCTACTGCTGCTTACCTGTGATGATCTGGACAGCTGGAAGGCAGCACCCAGCCAAGTGCCAGCGGCACAGAGGTGACAAACAACTCACTGTCCCTCCCAAACAGACTCATCCCTTAGTTTGCTGGTGTATGAGGCAGAATCACTTTGCTTCTGTCTAAGTTCTGATTTAAGAGGCCAGTGCATTGCTCATCTCAAGCTTCTAGTTGCCACTACTACCAGAGACAAGACCAGGCCAACTCTTTAATCAGGAACAGTAGTGAGTTCTCATAAAAATGGAGCCAAGCCACAGAACTGACCTACTCCTCATCATCCGTGCTGGTGAGGACATTTGCTCTTGGGCCGTGACATGAGCTGACAGCTTCACAGTGGGTTTTGTCCTCACCGTGCAGGAGCAGCGTTAAGGACTCCCATTTCCACCTCTGACGGCTCAGCAGAATGTGCCTTTTCTTACATGGACAGCCCCAGCTATCGCAGCACTGGCAATTCCTGACCTTTGTCCTTCATAAATGGAAGGCATCATATCTAAGAATGAAGTCACACCCCCGCCAGAAGTATCAGCTGAAATAAAAACATGGCAACTCATCTGCTTAGCAACACGGGCTGCCACCAACATCACTTCCTCATGAAAGACAAAGTTCAGAGCACGGGCTCCTCCCTGACTCAGAGCCGCCCGTAAAATTGGATCTGACTCGCTGAGAGGTCACGTCTCCTCGCTGTGAACAGGACTTTCCACAGCAGCAGTATTTCACTGGAACTTCCCAGCACTCAGGCAGGGAGAGAGGGAGGGAAGGAGGAAGGAAACGCTGCCGCAGTCACAGAGTTCACCTGCCAAGGAGGCAAGGCACTGACTTCCACATTTCCGTTCATCTTTTTCAGATTTTTCAGAGCAGGTACTGAATAACTTGGTCCTTCTGTGTATTGGGGAGCAAGAGTGATTTCTCACCATTATTTCCTGGGTTTGCATATGCAAGGAGCACCTAGGTGTGACATCCTCGGATGTAACTATGGATGTTGTCATTGCTTGTTTTGAAATGGGAAGCAATGTAAAACCTATGGCCAAACACACCCAATATCCTAGAAAAATATTTACAAACTATCCTTGAAAAATGCTTATGAGCTATTTTTCCTACTTATGTTCATTGGGAAAACGATGTATTTAAAAATGTTCAATTTTATAACTTGTTTTATAACTTTAAAAAAACTTTTTTCTATGTGTTTGTTTTTCTAAATGCTTCATAAAACTGCAATTCTACAACAACTGAAAAATCCATTTACTGAAATAGTTAAGTTAAATGTGGTTTCTTTCTGATTCTTCTGTTCTGAAAGAGGATCAGCTAATAGGATGATACTGTTTTCTCATTAAACTCAGGTCCACTGCCCTCCCCACTTGGTAAACTTATAGGAAGGGGTCTGAGAGGGATCTGAAGAGACCATCTGGTCCCCCCAGGCTGCACACAGATAGGATAAAGTAGCCCCAGACAATCCCCAACAGATGTTTGTCTAACCTGTTCTTAGAAACCCTCCACAGAGCAGAGACCTGAGCTTCCTAGGTAGCCTGTTCTGGTATTTCACCAGCATTCAAAAACAATTGATCAAACCTCTCCTAACCTTTTACACATTGGAAAATTTATCTGATTCCCTCTAAAATTTTTTTAAGGCTCAATATCCTTCCTTCCTTCACCAATTCCTTTTGTATTCTACATCTCTTATTGGCTTTCTCTCCCTGTTCTGTACTTTGTTTTTCAGCACCATGAAACCAAGGACATTGCGGCAGTTGGGAAGTTACTGGCACTCAGTGGAGTCATCTTTACCTTGTTCTTGATGACTTACATATGCCACCTATTGATAAATCCTAAGAGAGCATTTTGCAGGAGCACTGCATTGTTCACTGCAATTTTGTTAGTGATGCTCTACAAACTCCCTATAACCATCTACCCTGGCTTCTCCATGAAATTGATGATTTATTTTTCCTATATGAAGTCCATTTTGATTTTTGTACTGATCATCTACAGTGGTCACTGTCCTCCTAGCTCGGTGCAATTGAGACATTTCACAAACATACTCTGCATTACACCAGTTCAGTTTATTCTTTGTATTTTTGTACACTGGCTTTATCATGGGACTATCCTGGTGCCTTTCAGCAGAGTAATTTGTGACATCTCTCCTGTCTCTTTCCTTCTCTCTCTTTCCTTTCTCTCTCTAGAATGGCGTGCATGGAAAATTTGGTTTCAGAAGGATATAAGGACATAAATAAAATCACTGTATGTTTATATAGGGAAAAAAGTACAATAAACTGCTCCTTCTGCTATTTCAGACCCAGGTCTGAGAGATCGGTCTCATACATGGTGACATTGATAAAACAGTCTCATACATAGTTAAGTACAAAGCTTATGGAAATGATTTTCTGTTACAGAGTAGCAAAGGCACCAGCTGTGGTCTTCATTCCACCGACACAAAACAGTTTAAGGGACAAAAATTTAAATATGAATCAACACTTAGTTATGGAAACAGCACAATTTGGAGGAAAAGGAGACTGCAGTCACACTTATTATTAATTATTGTGGGCATAGGGACATTTAGAAAGTGTGAGATATATTCAGCAAGGGTGTAAGGACTTAAACTTGCCTGTAGGACCTTCACAGTTCCTCACAGTCCAGGCAAACATGTATCCTTCGTGGAGCTTCACTGCAAGAAAAGAAACAACTGATTGGCTACACAGAGTTTGATCGCAGAACCAGTGAATAGTTTGTGTCAGAAGGGACCTCCAAGAGCCATCTGCTCCAACCAGGCTGCAGTGTCCGGGGATATCTTCAACTCAGTCAGGCTGCTCAGTGCCCAATCCAACCTGACCTTGAATGTTCCCAGGGATGGAGCATCGACCACCTCTGGGCAACCTGTGCCAGTACTTCACCACCTTCATTGTAAAATAAAAAACCTTCTAATCAGTGAAGTATTTAATAGAATACACCATTAATTGAACCTTTAAAGAAAAGGTACTCTGGCAATACCAACTCACAAGTAAAGGAGGACTGCACTTCATAGGAGACCTGCAAGATCTGATTCCACGAGGTGTTGCATGCTCATCACTCATGCTGACATGATTTGATAACAGATGTGTTCTCTGATGTGCCAAACAGGAAGAAATAAAGCTGGAGCTACAAGTCAGTGTTAAAAGCACCATTCTGCATGTTTTCTGTTTCTGTTTTGCATAAATATCCAAAATTTGTTTTATTCTTTAAGAGGAGCACTTTGGCTCTGCAGCACTGAGGGAACTCCCCTGAAAGCTGGCCAGAAACTCACCTCTCCTGTGCACAGGTTTGTTTGTTCTTTGGGTATGACAGGCAACTTACACAATCATTGTATTTGCTGGTACACTTTGATGAACAGAACAGAACCTTGTTTCAGTTAAGGCAGGAAGACCTTGTGTCTTTATCCAGTGGTGGCCGAGGAGGGAGGGGGCTTGAGGCACATCTGTGAAGCCACAGGTCCCACTCCAGAGGCTGCCCACTTTGGCAGTGCTGCACAGAACAGCACAGCTCAGCGGCAATGGGCCAATTGTTTTCTCTCTTAAAAAACACAAGTCAGAACACGCTGAATATTCTGCACTGAGCACACAGATTCTATCATGACTTCCAAGGCAGCAGGTTTTTACCTGGAGCTTGTCTATAACTTAACAGAAAAGCTGTAAAGTAGTTGCTAAAAGATAAAGATAACAGACGCAGTGCTGGCAAGAACATTCATCTTTGGTGCAGCAGGTTACTAACATGACTTTTGAGTCAGAACACTGCACATGCTCTCAGGCTTTTTTATTTAATAAGTAACATACCACACACCATGTCCACCCTGCAATCTGTTGGGAAATAAGAAACCCTGACATGGTAGCTAAAAAATCCCAAATGTGATGGCAGTCTTGTTGATGCCAACTTCTTGGAAACCAAGTTTCATGATGCATAAAAGCTGCTTGCTTTCTTCAGAGGTAGGCGTAGCTTTTTGAGTTGTATTTGCTGCTTTACAACCACCAGAAGTTGACACAGTACATTGTATACAACAAAACTCCCCAGAACATTGACAAACCAACGTAAGTGAGGGCAGACACTCTTAATATCTCAGTCAAGGGAATACATCTCTTAGTTTTGTACCTCAGTCTGAATGGCAGGCAGTTCTAAAGGCTTGGATGAAAGGGAATTGCAGGAGGATGAAGGGAGGAGCAGGAAAAGGCCCACTTCCACCTGGAGTTGCTTTTTATAAGCCTCCCTTCTACTAAACAGGCAATCCCAGTGCTTACAATGATTGTCCCATGGGAACCTTGCTGACAAAGGCCCAAATACACAGTTTATTCTTGATCCAGAAAAAAACCAAAAGGAGAGTCTTCAGAGAAATAAGGAGAGGGATCATCAGTTCAATGTGCTGGAAAGACCTTTCTTTGTCACTGCCCTCCACAGAGATTTAAGGCTAGCAAGACGCAGATTCCCAAATAGAAGGAGAACAGCAGTTATATGTAATAAAAGGATCAGTGTACCCAGGCCTTGGATTTTTTCAAGCAGAAAATATTATTAGAAGTTCTCCAGCGCCAAAGACAGCAGCACATCGAACACTCTGCTGTCTTGGGTCTTCCATGCATGTTTATACAAAAGCACAACGGTATTGGGAAGGGTTATCATCAAAGCCAGTAAGTCCTTCAACCCTCCTACCAATCCCTAGAAACAATCTTCTGAAAAACAGAGATACCACCACACATGCACACACACAACTGAAAAAAAAATATAGGCAAAGCATGTTTTTAAACCCTCCCCGTTCTTTCCCCTGGCCTAAATGCCATAAAATCCCAGTAGCTTAAACTGCTCTGAGAGTTTTAAACCCATCATTCACCACAAAGCGTAAGTTTCACTACACATTTTTCACCCCCTTTAAAAATGAAAAGCTAGATCCAGCTTTCAGCAGAAGTGAGACTATTGCTTCACCATGATTAGATGTAGGCAAGGGGAAACAAACCAGGCAGCGCTGGGGCCTAACGCTGTCAGCATTCGTTCTGTACACGGCGCTTTACTGGGCACCTCTCAGCTCCAGCACACATGGTAGTTTTTGCAAGATCATGGCCTTGTTTTAGTATAACACAATCAAGATAATTTTTACAAGGTCAGAAAGTTGGAATAAGAGGAAACAAAATCCAGGCCAGTTGTGTCTGGAATCAATTAGGCTTATGTGCTTTTCAGATGCTGCTTGTCTTTCTATTAAATAGTATTTCAATGTATACTTTCTATTAGAATGTACATAAAGTATGCATTGCATAAAACATGTTCCTCCGTTTATTTAAACCCGCCTAAACTAAGGATGTCAAAAAGGAAGAGGTTTTCTTCTGTGAGTCTTGAAATTGTTCTTTTGGCATTTACAGTTTAGCTATCTGCCTCCTCAATGACAAACTGCTCAGAAGGGCCAAATGTCCAGGTGTGTCTGTGGTGTACTCTTACCTGTCCAAAAAGCAAATTAAAACTGAAGCATTCAATCAGAATATCAGCTATGCCCAACTGTCAACTTTTAAGCATTTTGTTGAGTTGTAAGATTTAGAAGAAAAAAACTCCCAAATTGTTTTACTTTTGCACAATAAAATTTGCTGTCTAACTATCACATTCAGTCCCGAATCATCCACAGGAGATTTCAGTTAAGGAAAAGCTGACTTTATAAGGAATTTCATTGTCTCTACATGAAGCTTGTCTAACTTATAATAAAGTAAAAGCCAGTGCCTGTAGAGAAGGAATGCACAGGGACACACAGTCCAGAGAGATTTATGCTGCATTTGCAATTAAAACAGGTGACAGAAAAAATATTGATTTGTTGCTCATGTTGTGAAAAAAATTTACAGACATAAAAATTTTATTGTCAAACCACTTAAAGATCAAAATATTTACTTTCATTACTTCTTTTCTCACCTTCATTTTGCCAAGTATGAAAATGAAGTAAATTTGTTCTTCCTGCACTCCAGTAACTTCTCAATGTAAAAGTTGGAATTGTTTTGGATAGCACTATAAATAATAATATGCAGTGAAAAGAAGTAAAACCCACCAGTTTTGCTAATATTTTTCTAAGCAGAACAGTTATGTGCTGTGTTTACAGTTATGAACCGGGCTCGGAGCCGGCTCGGTACCACAACACGCGGCTCATCACCGCTCCAGCTGGAGCTGGGTCTCAGGAGGAACTCGGGGACGGGCTCCAGGCAGATCCTGCCGGGTCAGGGAGGCGCGGCAGGCCGGGTTGCCCTTGGAGTGACACAGAAACCCATTGCCTGGTCGCAGGGAATGATTTTCCTCCTGCAGCCACCCCTCCCACGCTTCCGTGCAGTCGCACAATGGTGCGGCTCCACACGCGGGCAGCGAGGGGAGGACGCGGCCGCCTGCAAGGGCGTAGGTCGAGCAGGGAAGCGCATCCCGGAGGGAAGCCCCGGGTGGGCTGGAGAAGCGGCCTGGCTTCCGCACGGCCATTGTTCTTTCCGGGAACGGGACGCCGCGTATCCCGCGTCCCTGTCCGCCGGGCGGGGCGGGCTCCCGGCGCCTTTGCGCGCTCCCGCTCCGGGAGGGCTTCGCTCCTCTGAAAGGTCCCGCTGCTTTGCGGCTCTGAGCCCCGGGCCGCGGCGGGGCAGGAGCACCGTGCCCCCTCCCTCCCGGGGGGCTCCGCTCACCCCGCCCCTCCCGCCGCCGTTCCGTGTTCCCGGGGACCCGCAGGGAGCCCCGGGACACCGCCTCAGGATCGCGGCCGGGATGGGGAGGGGTCCAGAGGCGCAGCCCCTCGCAGGGCTGCCTCGCGGGGAGGATCGAGCCGGGCGCCCCCCGGGGCGATGGGGAGAGCCCCGCAGGGATGGCGGGACCGACCCCGCCACCGCCGCCCTCTACCTGCGCCCCCTCCCCCAGCGGGTCGGAGTTGCCGTGGCGACGGATCAACACCATCCCCCGGGACAGGGCTCCGCGGGAGCCGCGGGCACGGCGCGCTCCTCTCCCGCCTCCCATGGGGAACCCCGTCCCGCCCCCTCCCGCGGCGGCAGCGCGCCCGCCCCCGCAGCGACGTCAGCTCGGAGCGGCTTTGCTGCCCCGGCGGCGCCCGCCCGCCGCCATCGGTCACCGCCAGCGGTCACCGCCCGGGCACCCGCACCGGGCCGCGCGCCCACACCCGCCGGGGCCGCGCTCCGTGGGGGCCGCCGTGTGCGGTGCCCGCCGCCAGCTCCGCGCCCCCCGTGCAGGCAAAGCTGCACCCGTTTAAGCTAAGCCCCCTGTAGACGTATTTATATCGGTTTAATAGGTGTTTATGGTATGCGAGTCCGGACCTGTTCCTAATCAATCCGAGCTTAATCAAAATAACGCAGATTTATACCGGCCCCGGTCCAACCGAGCAGGTGCTACCTCGCACCTGTGACTAGGCCGGCGGTGGGGCGGCCGGGGAGCGACAGACCCCTGTGCCCGGGGCAGCTGCGCCGGCGGGAGGGCGATGGCTCTGCCCGGCCAGCGCTGCTTTGCCCTCCCTCCGTTCCCGGCCGGACCGACCGACAGCTGCCGCGACGGTCAGAGCCAAAGCCCGCGAAGCTCAACAGCCGTCTCGGGCAGGACGGAGAAAGAGGAAGTTACGGCACGGGGATGTCGGGGTAGGCTTTTCTCATTTTCCGTCCTGGCTCACGCTAGGAGCACATGGTCGTGGTAACAAGCCGCAGAGCTGGGAGGAGGAATTACCTCATGGAACTGCAAGCACTTTCCAAGTAAAGGTGGAGTCTGGAGCAAACAGGAGATCCAGCTGATAGTGGTTGATAAGCCTAGGGAGTATCGCATTGCTGCTTTGCTTACCTCAGAGACGCCTCAGTCCTTGTGGAGCAGGAAGAGGAGACTCCAACACACTGGCTCCCAGCACCCAGATAATGAGCCGTCTCCTCCTTCCTGCAGCAAGCAAGCCGATGTCTTGGCTCACAAAGCAGCAGTTTCAGTCGAGGCTTCTCCTCTCATGGATCCTCTTTTCAATTGGTTGAGCAACAACCCCACAACTTAAGAATTTCAGAGCTCGTTGAAGGAAAGCTGCTTTTCAACTTGCATAGCAATTGAATTAAACTGGAAAGCCAGGATGAAATGAAGTTACTCACACCTTCAAAACAAAGCCCAAAACAAACAAAACCCCACTATTCCGATGGTGCTTGGCCAAAAAAAATGACTAACAGGGAACTGCATTTTTCTTCTGTGATCCTACTGAAGCCTTCTACTACTGGTGGATGATCCAGGAGCTGGGATTTAGCAGTTAAATAGGTGGGTCTGTGAAAGCAATCATCATTTCATCCAAAGTAGATGAAAGTGTTTTGTTTTACCAGTCATAGTTATCAGGTCTTCCAGAAGAATAGGGAACTGTAAGTATGCTACTCTTTCTTGAATAATTTCCTGTAAACAGACACCCAAACTCCAAGAAGGGAAAAAAAAAGGTAGGAGAAGTAACAAAAAGGAAGAGAAGTAAACTGGAAAGAAAATAGAATTGGACTTGGATAGGAACCCAGGGAAAAGCCAAAGCACTTAATTTATGATGCACAGTGGTGAGTCCTGCACATGAGTACACCTCTTTTCCTGGAGTTAGTGGCTTTTTAGAAAAACTTCCCAGGCAGAATTACAACATTGCACATGAGTTCACAAACTTAATTTCTGCTTCATAGCAGTAACTATGGGAGATGCCACAAGGGCTTTTGTTTCTGTGCAGAATGTTTTACTTCTGAGATGAAAGCTGAACACTGGGCAAGGAGGAGCAGCAGAGCCCATCCACTGATTTTTGTGCACCACTGATGGCAGACAGACCTTCATCAGTGACCAGTTGGCTTAGGTCAGTCAGTCACCTTTTGCTTAGAAGTGGCTGAATTGACTCTCAAGGGCACCAGACACAGGAATTCTTTTGTGTTCTGATATTCTCTGTCTTAAGTACTTTAGACATGACACTAACCAGCAACCCAGGGTCTAGTCATCCTCATAAATTAAAATGGATTTAAAAAGCCCATAGCTTTGCTGCATTTGTATACAACAATCACAGAAAGGTGTTGTACATTGATTCAGGGTTTTTTTTTTGAGCCAACAGCCAACAAGTAAATTTGCCCATCTCCTCTGCTACTATCTCTGTACCTGTCTCTCCCCCTAAAAAACATTCATTCCCACATGTCCTACAAATTCTGGACACTGCCTCAGCTCCAGTCTCAGTGCTGTCAAATGTGCATCTCTCAACAATGTCTGTATTTACAAGTTCCTCCCTCACAGCTGGTGCAGTCCTTGTGTAGCAGCACTGGCCCAGGTGTGGGTGTCAGTGCTCAGGTGCTGGGCAATGCCTCAATCTGACAGCCTTCCCTGCCTCATCTGGACAGACAACAAGCAACCCCATGGACTCCTGTCTTCCCAAGTATCCTTGCTATTTAACTGGTTTTTAAGTCACATTCTTTCAGCCATTTCCTGCATCTGAAAATGTTTTCCCATGCCATAATCAGAACATGCAGTGTTTACTTGACTGCTTTAACCCAGACAATGTTAAATTGACAACTGTTACCATAGTACATTGATCTTTTTTGAACTGTCCTCACACTATAAGATTTTCCTCTCTCCTAGTATTTTATGCCTAAATCTAGGAAAAGTAATGGAACTGGGCTTCACTTAAGAAAGGTTAATTAGATCCTGCTGTAATTCACAGCAAATGTACCATAGACCCAACCATCAACAAGAGTCTGCCCAATATAAACATTTATATCTCTGACTCTTTAATGAAGGAATTCTAAAAATCATAACTATGCTGGGGGGGAGGGGGTGGGGACGAACTCCAACAAACACACTGATGCATCAATTCATCTACATCCATGCTGCCATGGACAATTTTACAAGAACTGTATTTTGGGAGAGGAGTACAAATGGATGTGCAGACTTCTATATAAACTTTGAATTAGGTTTTTCCTATACCTTATTTCACCTTTATGTACAGAGCCATGGGATGTTGCAGTTGTGTCCCATGTCTAAATATCAGATGTGTTCCAGTTTGTATGTCAAGTCAAATGCCTATGACCAGAACAGAGATTTGCATCCAAACACAAGTTTTTAAAATTTATTTTTAACTGAACAGTACACCTGATAGCACAGAATTCATATCTTTACTCAGCACTCTCGTAACAGTGTGCTTTTTCAGGCTGGGGTATAACTGACCGTGGAGCACACTGGGTTTGCCTTCTCCATCTTGGATTGCCTGTGGTAAGATTGCTACAGCAACAATCTCTTCCCTCAAGCCAATGCTAAAGCAGCAACACTTTCCCCCCCTCCTCCAGCTGCTAAGCAAAGAATAAACTTTTAGCTTTGCCCCTCCTTTATTGGAAGGGGAATAGGGTAATATGCTGTAATTGGTTTTCCACGTTTGCCAAGAGTCTGTTTCCTCTTATCATCCACAATATTTAACATAAGTCTTGTAATAGTTCCAAAAATAATAAAATCTGTCCCAAGAATAAAAATGATAGATCCACAACATGCTGCTTTTTTTGTCATGGTCTTGGTTTCGTAACATTCTGTTAGTAGTTTTTATTGCCTAATGTTGTGGTTTCTTTCATACGCAGCAGACCCAGTAAAGACATTTCATCAGCTACTTACACAGCAGCAGCCTGGATTATTTACAAATGGAGATTTCAGTAGTGTATTACAATAAATCAGCACTGCATACTGTTAATGTTACATTGCAGCAATGTGACAGAAGGGAACCCAGAGATTCTAGGGGGAGGAACATTAACTATACACAAATCATACATATGATCTCAGCAAACAAATTTATTAAGATATCCAAATAAAACCTGTTAGTCTTCCTCTGTCTCCCCTATCTCCTCCCATGCAATAGGAAGGGGACTCTTCCCATGGAAGAGGACTAGGCAAATTATATTCCCCCACACATGCAAACCAGTACACACAGTAGGTGTAACAACTAACAGAGCCTGTGCAATACTTCCTTCATGATTTTATATCATGCAGCCAGATAGCACACATATCCCTCTTTCCCTCTGCCCCACCCTTCCACCCCTAAAACAAATGCCCCATACTGGGCAAATTCCTGTAAGTGTGGGAGTTATGGATGTGGAGCAAGTAAAGACAGAGAGCAGCATTTTCCTCACAGGATTTAGTTTGAATGAAACAATATGAAAACAGAAAATACAAAGAGGAGATAATACACGGGAGTAACTTGATTTGGAACAAAAAAAAAAAAAAAAAAACCAAACCAAACAAATCAGCCAAAAAACCCAAGATGAACATTGTAGGACACTCAGTAGTATCAAAAGAGCAGGCTGTTAAGAGAAATCATTATCTTTAAGAAAGACCACTTAAAAAAATTGTCTTCTGATATTTCTAAGTTACTCTAATATAAATTTTTTTTAAAAAATTCCAATTCAGTTTATCTGTATTTTTGAGCCTGAAAAGAAGTTTCAATTTCTTCCCAAGAACAGATTTAGTGCTCTAGCACCGTCACAGGTAAACTCACATTATTTAGTGCGTGCCACTCTAACCCAAACACCATATAAATGTTGCAGCTAAAGGCTCTTCAAAGGACACCACAAGAAACTAAGTGTCGCAAAAGGTGTAACACAGCAGAAAGGATACAACTCTGGAGCACGGGATGGAGCTCTCGCTGCTTGCCGGGGCTTCAGACACTTACTACTTTAGTTTATCAGCAAGTGTTTTGGCAGTTGCTTTACCTTAACTCACTGCTGAGTCTGATCTACACAAGAGTAAATCAGAATGACTGAAGCCAAGAGAGACACACAGGGCTAAGACTGAGGGGGAGTTGTTAATCTTTCTTCAATGACTGCCAAAATTCCTGGAGCATTTCATTTTTTGTAGAAATGGGAGAGACGAGGTTTTAGTCATGCTTGGAGGGCTTATCACCCCAATCTTTTTTTTTTTATTATATTTTATTTTAAATTGCCTATGCTTTCTACCATATTCTAAACTGTGATTAAGGGAAAAATTGCACCTTGGTATGATTTTTTTTGGTATCAACAGTTTCACATTACATGTAACAGGTGTACAAGTTGCTGGGAAACAATTACATGTTTTGGTTCTTTGGTTGTGCAAATGTAACCAACAAAAGCAACTGGAATTCAACATGGAATCTCAACAAGTTATCAGTCACTCATGTACAAGTAAAACTGAAACCGGTGAAAGAATCATGTTTAAACAAATGTTTTAGAAGTAAATCCTCCTGCTAAATTCTGTGCTATAAAATAAAATTTTCAAATTCTAATTGGATAAAATAGCATTAGGACTTCTCAAAAAGAATCCCTACAAAAATACAGAGATTTCCATAGCAACAAAAGGTTTATGTGTGAAAAAAGTTAGTGACAAAAAGCCAGCCAGAATGCATGGAAATTTCAGTTTTGTTCTAGCTTCTCTTTGAAAGTACCACAGTCTTAACATAATGTACAGTCTAAGACTAGCATGTGAGCCAGGACCAAACCAGCAGGATCAGCAATTGATTGCAGACATGACTTTTGTGAGTCACAGCATATTCCCCCTGCCCCTCTCACTCCCAAAAAGCAGCACTGGTGTTTCTTTACTATAGCAGCCCTGGCTTCCTGGGCAATTCTATACCTCTTCCATGTTTTCAGAAAATGAGACTGTCAGAAGCTTTCAGTTTTTCAAATAATCACTGCTAAAACAGCATGAACTTTTTTTCTTCTCAGGGCAGGGCTCAAATCTTCCCCCCCCACTCCCTTAATGGACAGTTTTTACAGCTAACTTTATTCCCCTTTGTAATGAAGCTCAAGCTGCTATATAAAAGCACATTTTTCTCTCATCTCAAACAACTGAATTCTACAACATTGCCAACTGAAAAAGACTTCAAGTAGTTAATCCAAACTAATAGTCTTGTTTGTTCACTCCTTGTAAACAGCTAGTTAGGACATGCCAGTTTTCCTGCGTCATCCATGCAGTTCAGTCGTGTGGTTTTACTGTCATGCAATGCAATTTTCAAACTTCAACTGAAACAGTAAGTGTGCTCTATAAATGCAAACTCTGTATAATAAACAGGTAACAGTTGAAAGTAACCTCTTAATAATTTAAAAGTTGAAAATAATTATATTACATTGCTGAAAATGTTACTAAGTTTATAAAAAAGAAGTGAAGTCAGCAACTAACATAAATCCATACTGGTTCCCCCTTCCCCAAGATACCAACAAAAGGTTCCACACCATTTTTTCAAATTTTGTTTAATCTCAGAACCACTGCTATGTTACACCCGTCAGGCTGAAATTTATTCACTCTGGATGTTCAAGTTCTGACAATTAGAATGGGTGACATGAGGATCCCTTTCCTCCAGTGTTGTGTTGCAGTCAATATTGGTCCAGTAAGACAGAAGTTTTGCAGTCATTGCCTGCCCCCACCCCTTTATTTCCCCCAATACATGAAGCATGGCCTACCATTAGCATCACCCTTTTGTCTGCAATTATTTAAATAGGATGAGATGGAAACTCAGTTGTTTGCACATTTGTATGAAAGGTGACATGAACATTCTGTATTTTAACAAATAAACACTTAAACACAGGATTTTGTTTTGACCTGTTGCAACCCTTTCATTTAAAGAAAAATATGCCCCTCCCCCCAGCCATCACCATAATAAGTAACAAAACATTTGTAGTTTTGATTTTCAGCAAGATTTCCAAACTGGCAGATTTTATTTTCACACCCTCTTCACAATAGACAAGATGCTTACCATATATTTAGGATTACAAGTTGTCACTAAAAGAAAACTTTACACGACCACTATACATTTAGGTTGAAAAACTGTCCTTGCATGAAAAATATACCTAGAAATCAAGTGGTAAACAAGAAAAAAACCATTGAGAAGATTAATGTTTTTAAAATGTGCCATTTTAAATTTATCAACTCCTCCTCTACTTTTCATTCATCATCTGTTTTCACCTACAGTATTTGTTAAGGCAAACAGCTAATCCATTTCTGAAGAGGTGTTGTGGAAATTGTGGATAAACAGCAAACATTTGGCATTAAAATAGATAGCACGTATGTAGCCTCTAGTAATATACATTAAGCATCTCTCTTGGACTTCAGGATAATGACAGGGGAGCATGAACATGCTAACAATGTCAAAAAGGCTTAAAATTTAGCATCCAAGCAGTTCCTATTAATGCTTTTGTAGTTTTCAAGCTCTAAGTAGTATAGATTTTATGCAAATGCATTAAAGAATTCTAGCTTGGCAAGTACACCCAAGCAGGTTATTAAACTATATATACAGAAAGTGATAAATACAGAATTAAAAGAGTCCTTCTGCTTCTCTTCATAGCCTTGAAAATTGACAAAAAACTTGAGGACAGCTCTACAATATTAAACATTAGGTAACCTCAGGAGCTGGGAAACCTAACTACACAAACTGATTAAAATACTCAGATGACTTCGTAGTGTTTAATACAATTCAGTTCGTAGTCAAGGGCACAAGACAACATTTAACAAAAATAATCACATCAATTGACCTAGAAATCAAATGTAAATAGATATGAATACAATCTCCAAAATCTGTCTTTAAGTGAACATTAACCATTTATTCAAAGTTATACAAGAATTTGAAGGATAAAGTCTTCTGCAACAGGAAACCAACTTACAAGTTTCATGTCTCAGTTGAATTGAAGTGGAGGCGAGCGGGGCAGGGGGAGGGAAGGGTGAACAAACAAGTAAGTAGGCCTCATCCAGGCAGCTAGAAAGTAAAAACAGGCTCAACAGCAGCCTCCTCCAGCTTGTTGTCCTCCCTGATTGCCTGCAAGTGTTGCGTTGGTGGCAGCATGTTGAGGGCCAATTTTTATGCCATTTGCCTGAAATGAAGTTTAATACACAGCATAAATATTTTAGGTTATACTTGAAAAGCTACTTTTTCTATTTAGAAGATCCTATAACAAGTTCTCCTAATGTATGCAATAAATACATCAAAGTTTATAATTTTTCCCAGCATGTTCTAAGCAATTAAATATTATTTAAAGTAAGATGCCTTCCTTCTCATTTGAATTTTATCTCCATGTTACACTCTGTAGCTTAAACTCCTGTTAAAAAAAAAAAACACAGAGCAAGAATTGTATTTGAATACTACTTGGCATATAGCTTAAAAATACACAACATTTGCTAAGAATGTATAACCTCTCCCCTCTTGCCAAAATCTCCACTAGTTTAATAGTTTAATATAAAACTTTTCCTCTCTAGACAGCATTTCTTTCTGTGTTGAATCAGCTGTAGAGGCTAAGGGCATACGAGTGTTCTGTGTCATCAATAATTTCTGTGATCCCAAAAGACATGGCTACTTGCCAAGAACCCACACACAGCGTAGCTCTTTCATTCATCAAAATCACACTTATATCTTAACCCTCACTCCCTCAAGTGGATTTTACCTAAAAATACACCACTTTGAGAAAAGTAATACAGTAGCTTCAGAAATTAAGCTCTTAAGGAAACTTTGCGTCACAGCAAATCTCAGATTTATAGTGCTTGGCAGTTGTTCTGCAGCAGTGGTAGCCTTCGGGTTTCTGGCACTCGCTTAGTATTGACAGCAGCTGATGTGGTTTCTTTTCGCTCTTTGACTCCCCTTTAATAAAAAGCATGCCCTATGGCTCATTGGTTTTGCCCCCTCTGGGCTGATAGCAACTTCTTGAGGAATCAAGAAGCCAGACTTGGCATAAAGCCAAATAAGTAGCACGGACTGTTGGCTCTTGACAGCATATTGCAATCAAAGCTCGGTAAGGCACAGTAAAGCAGTCAGCTACTATATGAAACTCGACAGATACAACAAGCATGCTTTTTCAGACACTCTGCTCTCCAATTTATATTGCACTACCAACTGCATTTTCTTTAGGAAAGATGTGAAAGATGATCTTAAATTTTTTATCAGTGAACTGAATTTAAGAAGTGCTTCACCAACACGCACACACACTTTGTGGTCAGAATTAGTTTAGAGGATTCACATCTTATTTAGCTACAAGTTTCCTGATGCATTACTTTGCATACTACTGAAGTTTCTGATTTTTTCCTCTCTGAAGTTGTGAGTAATACTTTCAATAGTCTCAATTTTCTCATGTTGAAATATATTGAGCAAAAAGAGATGAAACTACTTAATTTGAGCCCTGCCAATTCCCTCCCTACTCTGAACAATCCTGCAAGGATGGTAATGTCTAAGAGAAGCATCACACTGACATGCTTCTCCACAGAACACAAACAGAATAGAGTGGTGGTGCAGATTTTCACATGTGGTTTCACTAAGCACCTCAGCAACAATATTCAGGGACATGCAGGATAAAAAACCCAACCTGATCTCCCAAAAAGACTGATCATCTCACATTGTCAAATTTTTGTGAGACTGTTAACAGAGAGCTTATAAAATACTAGTGTTACAAAGCAAAATTTTCAACAGCACAATCATTTCAAAATTCAAGACACATTATACATCTTTCTAACTCTTGTTCCCCTTTCTCCAGCTCCCCACCCCTATCCCAAACAAGCAAAGGCACAGGCCCTAATCTCTAATTTCACTAAAGTGCATAAGCAAAATGGCTAATCTTTTACTCCCTATAGTATCCAGCCACCTAAACCAGTAACATTTCAAAAGTCTTTTATGTAACTCTCAAAGCAATCCCTCCCCTACACTGGACAGCTCACGGAGTGCATCTGGCATATCAACATGGTCCTCCATTTACATAGTGGAAAATTATCTTTGAAAACAGATGACACCATATGGAGAAGTGGATGAAAGTGGATTTTCTTCTCTTTTGGGGATTTATATTATTTTGCGATGCTTCATGGAAGGATAGGGTCACTTATTTTAATCCATTTTTATCACAATGGCAGACAACTCTACAGCCAAATGGAACAGACAAATCTTTTACTGTCCAGCTTTCTAGGGAAGGTGAATTCTGTACTTTAAACAAGCAGAAAGTGTACAGAGTGCTAAAAGTTACCTCATTATTAATGTCAAAAACTCCTTCCTGGATTTTCTCGTAGATCTCCTTTGCAGTGTTAATAAATGCCTAAAACGGAGAAAAAAGACGACAGACACAATGAATGTGATATCCTTCAGTGCAGGATGCACTAATTGGAATTCAATCTCATGTGCAGTTGCTTCAGTGAGACTTTCCTTCCTGACCTCTGCAGGACCAGGTATGACAACAGCATCCCATAACCCACCCTGAAGCAGTGATGGATCATACGCTGTTTACAAAAATAGTGGCATTTTCATAACATCTGTATTCCACAATCTGTTGTCCAGTAATTACAGGGAAAAAGTGGTTTTTAAGATATATAAATTACTTTTAAATTATTTATTTCTGACCCTTATGGATACATTGTGTGGCAGATGGTTTCCCCTACCCTTAATATCTTTGTAATAGGCCACTCTAGATTAGAGTGCTTAGCAACATAAAACCACAGGGTACTTACAATGATGATGTAAGGATGCTGTCTGCTGGCTGAAACCTTACGCTATCATTTAATATTCACCTAATTTTAAGAATGTATTCTCTTTAATTAATCTTGCACACAATGGGTAACAGACATCTTAATAGCAGAAAGGAGGGGCTCCAGGTTTTGTAACGACTTCTAAAAATCCATCGTTTTAATGCAGAGAAAACACTTTGACACTCAGGTCTGAACAAGTGACTGATATAGATGTTTTTTGGTAAAGTTTACAATCAATGATTCCATTTTCATCTCTCATTTAGCTTTATAGGTCAAGTAACACCTAAAATAATGCATAATTTAGGAGGTGATTAACAGCAGCTAGTAATTACAATAAACATACAGTTCTTTTTGTTTTAAAATACCAACACCATGCAATCATACAAGACATGCTACCTTCTGCACAAGCCTATTACAGCAAATACAGATCTAATTCAAATATAAAAAAGTAAACAGGGTTCATGGAGAGGAACAAATCATACCTTTCCTCATTTCTACACTGGAAGCATTTGACTGCTGAACTTGCCACCAGAGCTTTGTTTCCTAATTAACAGGACTGATATGTTTTCACCTTTAAAGGCCTTACAGCTCCCCAGAGTAATCAATCTACTGCAGCTCAATTACTGCACCAAGCACACACCACAGCCAGTGAAGGAGACTTGAACGACTGCAGCAGGAGCAGAGAGATATGAATATGCATAAACTCTAAGTGGGTGATCGAATCATCACAGAGGGTCATGAGAATTTGCAGCAAAATAATGAGAAGAATTAATCATTGCAGATTCACAAGGCACTTAGGAAGCGAGTTCGTTTTTCAAACACGTGTTACAGTTGAGAAGAAAAATTGGCTTTCAGCCAACTATGAATTAATTCAAATTCCTCCGAAACTGAAGTTTTCTATGTAAGGAAAAAAATTCAAACTTATCGTTGTTCCTGATAACACACTAATTATTTTAATGGCCTCATATGTGTGCCCACTGAAAGGTGTAAGTCAACTTTGAAAATTCACACAGCTGGATTCTGTGAGGATCCTTCCTTCTACTGCAGCGGGACATTAAACAGAACTTGAAGTCTTAAAAAAGTGTTATGATAACTTCATGTAAACAAGCACTTAGCAATTGGCACTTCTAACTCTTCTAGAAGATGTTGGCTAAGTACACCAAGACTCTTAGAATTAATTTAATGAGAATCACATTAAATCTATAAAAATTGCTTTAGAGCAACAAACCAGAACTCTAACAGACTCCAAACTGATACAATATAAATTAACTTTTGGATACTACACTCAAGAGCAGTCATTGTAGCAATGCATCTATCCTCACAAAAACCAGTAAAACGCACTGGAAAAAAGCACTGCACAAACATAAAATTCCTTCTGTTACTACACATGTATCATACCGAGCAATAGAGCACACTGAGTTCAGTGCAGTGTTTTTGATATTAAACACATTGGCCAAGAAACTGTTGATCTGAAAAAATCCAAATATTCCATTAATCTCAGTTGTATAATTTCTGTCCTCTTGAAGTCATAATCTGACTACCCCATTCCCATCAGTGATGCTGGTGCACGACATATTTAGTGTTAAAACAGCACATACTGTTACTTTGCATAGCAAAATGCCAGCTTGCACTGGGCCAGAGAAATAATTCTTATTTGAAAACAAATTATATGAACATAGCACATAATACGTCTATCTCACATTCTCTTCTTTGTATGTATTTTAAAAAATTGCTATTAATCAGCCTTGAAAAGAGACTTGAATCCCTTGATACTTCCATTTGTTTGTCAGATCCATGTATCTTAACTTATGATTCAAAGTGTAAGCAGACTCAATCACCTGAGAACATGACTAAAACAGCAGTCTACCTGCTTTAAGACTATCTCATCAGATTTTGGCATTGCATGCTAGTGCCCCAATTATCAAGGACAAGAAGGTGAACTTGGTAGAATTGACTTCTTCCAAAAATCTCTTTTAATACTGCATGTTCTCACTCTTATCTGGAACATGCAGTATACTATAAACTCTTAATTATTTATGGGCAGTTTATCCTATTTTCAGATTAACTGAGCCATAAATGCAGAAAGACAGAACGATTTCCCCTCAAATCCAGTTTAGATTTATTAGACCACATGCAGGGGACTGCAAGAACACAGCTGCAGCACCTCACACGCCAGCTTGGATCCAGGTGCAGTTTAGCCACTTCCACACAAGACCTCACCAGCAGGCCCACAAGGACTCAGCTGGCTGCCTACCAAGCCTACTGCAGTTGCACTGTACGTTCCTATAAAGCTGCTGCTACTAAAACACTAGACAAAGATAGTCATGCTTTTCCATCCCAAATCAGGTCCAGGCTCATTTTCACTCTAGGGGCGGCAGTACCAGACTCACCCTGCATTTATACATAATCACCTGAAAGATGGCAATGCCCTTACTACACAGTACCTCTATTACTCATAAAAAGAAGTGAGAGACTTTTGCAAAATCAGTATGTTAGACTTCCAAATATAAAAATCCTTGACTACATTTTGGGAAAATTCAAGAAAATAATATACCTTCAGGAAATGTCTACATTTAATGTTTAACTGTTCGTTTTCTAAACTCCAACTTACTGATGCTTTTTGTATGAGACTGCTGAATATAACTGTACCACAGCATTAAAAAAAGGTTGTACACAAGTTATTCAGTGACTTGTTTTAATGTAACATGTTTTTCAATTGCGTGCTCATTATCACTAGGTTCCCAAATAACAATAATATCCTTTTGAGGAAAAGTGCATTTCTGTACATGTGGGAAAGTGAGTCATGCAAGATGCGATCTGCCTGTTGTGTCATGCCTGCACCTACTGCAAAGCCAACAAAAGAGGCTTTTAAATCACAATATATCACTGTATTATCACTTTAGATTGTATAAGGAGCTTCCCAGATAAGAGTGACATGAGACTCAAGAAGTCACATCTCACAACGCTTGCCCCAAAAAACTCCCCAAACAACCCAAAACTACAACTACGAAACACTACAGATACTACATTTAAGGTAAATTAATTCTACAAACACTGAATGTAGAATTAAATCAATTTCAACATTCATATCATCACACAAATAAACAAGTAATACAGTTTTACTACCCTTGAGACAAATCCAGGAAGAATGAATTCTGTAACTGGTAAAAACAATGCAAGAAATAGGTAAGGGAGTAAGTTCCTGATACCTCTGTCTCATGGAAGCTCTATGCAGGAGTAAGAATAAGTTAGGGGCACCAGAGTAGTAGAGCAGCTACATTTAGTTTTTACTTGCAGATGTCAATAATGTCACTTGTCTTTCTCAGAAAGTTATTGGCAGGACAACAATCTTAGGACTTTGCTATAAGTTGAGCATAGCAGGAAAAAACTTGTAAATGAATTACTGATACGTTTCAAAACTCAAGACTTCAGAAGTTCATCTTTGCCCATAATCAGGTACGAGAACACGTTCAGCACTGCTAGCTCGTGGAACATGCTGCCCTCTGGTGGAAATGTTAAACTAAATTTAATGGAAATTAAAAATTGGGCAATCATTATTTCCTGGATTCTTTCTTACAATTACATAAGGAATGCTTAAAGGTTAAATGTACCACAAATTCTAAAGCATGAGCCAGCCAACACCTAGAACTTTCCTCCTCCTCTCCAATTTCCTATCTTATCTTTTAGCAGTAAGATATGATATAGTTAGATTATGCTACTATTTAAGAATGCATTTTGAAACAGTAACAACATAGACAACACATGGATTTATGCCTGAAGTATTCATCATCCCAGTGTGTAAGTGGAGCTAGATGGCCACTTAATAAAGTCAGATTCCAAAGCTGTGAGCAGCTCTTTTATGCACCCACAGTAAGGCAATGCTTTTTACAGGTAAATTATCTTTCAGGAAGAAGCCTAACACACTAAAAGGGATGCAGAGGGGTTAATATATGTAATAAGGTGCTATAGAATGAACCCACACCCAAAAATCACTCCAACACATTCGTAACCTTATATTTGAAGTATAGGTGCAAAGACACAAACCAGAAGTTGACAGCAATTTGTTTATGTCCCCATTGAGGCACAAACTTTCTGACAGACTTATTGAGCTGATACATATTACTAGAGCTCAAACTGACTTACTAAGTCCCGTAACTGTTGTTGAACGCTTACATAGGACAGAATACTTGAGGGAAAACAAAAAAGATAGACCCCCCAGAACTAAGAATCCATTTCTCCAGGAATCTACATGTCAGGCAGGCAGTATCATACATTTCATGCTCTTCTATAAAAACTGAAACACTCAGTTAACTGAGACCTTTTATTCTCATCATACCATGAGGCACCCAGAAGCCCCAAGAACCATGGCAGAGCCAGTGTTCCTTATTGTGAAGTTGGGGCACAATCCAAGGATTTGCCACAAGCAGCAAAAAGCTGTGTATCCTTATTACAGCCAGGTGTCTTGCCCCTTCTTCCTTCCTCAGCTGAACTGACACAAGCTTCAACCCTATTTTCTCATGGGAGAAACTGGCCAAAATGTCAGCTTCACACAGCTGAAAGGTCACAGAACTTTGATTTCCAGGAACTTGAAGGAATATTGGTTTTGATGCAAATTAAGATAAACCTAACTTTTGGGTGAGTGTTTTTAGGTTTTTTAAAGACTTCTGACCTAGAAATCTTGCTCTTTTGCAAGTGCTAATCAGATTACCTCTTGTGTGTTACTTTATCTTGCTACGAAAATTATTAACATCCTATGATTTTTAAGTTTTATCAACTAAACCCCTGCTTACTATATTACCATGTCAAACAACTGCTTGTTTCCCAGCTGTTAGTTGTGTTCAAGGAGGGTTAGAAGGGAAATAAAACACACTCTAAGAATCAGTTCAATTTTAGATGCCTCTAAGAATCTAATCTTTCCATGAGATTTTCACTTTCACCCTTCAGAGAATATTACAAAAGAGCATCTCCTTTCTCTTATCTGTGCCACTGCTGAAGCTACAGGAGCTTTGAATATTTGTTATTCATTTAAGCAAAAGCATGAAAGAAGCTGCCTGAAGAGAAAATTAAGTTATAACTGAAACAGAAGCACTGAATGACCATCAGGCTCCATGTAGCAGAAGTGCTACATTGCTCAGTTAAAACCATGAGTCTATTCAGATTTAATCCTAAATAATGAATTCATTGTTGCATTCTATTTATGTGCAGACAACTTGGAGCAACACAACCAATGCTCTTAAGTTTGGCATAGGCACCCCTCCATATGGGAAACAACTTACTAAAACCAACTCCCACACCAGGAGTCAGTGATACACTGGCACAACTCAAGTGAGACCAGCTTCTGAAAAGTGATGCTGTTTAGCACTGCTTTGACCAGCATCCAGAAAGCTTTGTGGATTAGGATTGGTCCCATCATTCATCATTATTAAAAGTAGCAGTCTGGAATGAAATAATGATGCACTAAGTTACTGTGGCTTCCCAAATACAGCTAGGAATCCTTACTTCTTGTGAACCAGTGCTCATAAATAGATTCAAGCCATTGATATGCCGGGGACAAAGAGTTAAACACCATGTGCTGTAGAGGACTACACGGTCACCCTAAGATCATGCTGGTGATTCTACTCTGCCCTTGCCCAAGCAGTAAGCTCTCAGCAAACTCTGAACTGCAGGTTGCAGGTAAGAGCACAATTAATAGTCACAAACTACTGCTGAACTACCAATGAAAAGAACTAATGTGATAAAATTGCTAATGTCTCTTGCAAATGAGACAAAAAAAAATTCCATGTACTATGTGTTGGTTTAATGAGAGGTCAGAAAGTAATGGATGCTATGATTAAAACAAATGCAAACCTGCCTGGGGTTCAGACCCCAGACTTACATGTGTATAAGTGAAAAGCCTCCCAATGAACATCACGGTGTTTCCTTAGAAAAAGTAAATAAGCAACACTGAAGTCTGCAAACAGTGTTTCAGAGTGCACATCACCCATCCAAAGCAGAGCAAATATGTTAACCAAGATTCCAAAAGTTAACAAGACTCTACCACAAGAAAGCCCACAGCCATTCATGACAAAGTGTACACTGCTCTAACTACTACCACCTTAGAAATCACTGAGGAGAAAAAAAGAGCAGCACAAAAAGTCAGTAATATTTTGATAGTTGGTTACTTGCACAGAGGTAGACAGGTACCTTTTAGACAGAGGCTAAAAGGAAATCAACAACAACCTCCTGTTCAAATAAATATGATACTGCCGAACAGACTAGCATTAACTGTCCTTGCACTGCAGTCAGATTATAAGCCCGTGCCTAACCTCCCTCCAGGAACCATTCTATCTTCTCAGTGATGCAGAAGCTCTTTTTACACAACCCCATTCCATATGAAATATGACGATTTACCCTGTGGTCACAGTGAATTCTTAGAAGTCTCCAAAGTAACTATGATGGATCTACTTCCCACTCCCTACCATCTATTACCTATTATGCAAACAGGGTGGAAACTTCACCAACAGCCTTGCACAAAACAGCCAGCAGAATGTTTTCCACTCCTTATCATCCATTTCTACTCAAGATGTAGGTAATGAGACAAAATCCTGAAGAATATAATGAACAATTTTAAACTGTTTTAGTTTTAAGATCCAAGCACAAAAAAGGTCAGTGTACTGCTCCAGCTACGGATTTACTAAGGTATACCACAGTGGTGGAAATCAGGATTGACCAAGGGAAACAGCTTAAAAAAACATTACCAACAGAAGCTGATTTGTTCATATAAAGAAACTGCTAGAAGTTAGGATTTTGCTTCTATGGCTGTTAACTATTCCTACATCATGCCACTTTTTTTGTGTTTACTGAGAACACTATTTAAGGAATGCACTTGACTGTCACTGGAAAGGATTATATCCTAAAGCTTTTCCACCAGAATTAGTCAGCACACACACAGATTACTCACACAAGGAGAGGATTCTACCTGAACTTTTTTGATAAAGAACTTGAGGCTCATTTGCCTCCTGATAATCAGAGATTCATTAGATACTGGACAATTAATTCACTAGGACATATTTTTTGATGCAAAAAGAGGTGCTAACTTTAGAATCAGGTGGTAAGGAATTCTGTGAAAGTCATCTGTAGCTTACTGTAACCTTTCAAAAAACTTAAATAATTTATAATGAAAAGGCTTTACCACTAAAATAATACTCTTTGGTCACACATAATTTCGAATTTAGGATAGTTTTGGAAATGAATAGGGATGGATTATGTAGTATAAGAAGCTATGTCATTATAAGAAAGGTCAGGGTGGATGAACCCAGTATAGGCTTGAAAAACATGTGAAGCAATTTTTCTGCTGTACATAGCACTAACATCTCAGCTGGAGCTCTTGGTCCACCACTGTACTTGTCTGGCTACAACACAGTTAGTTTTCTTTACAGCAGCCTGCATGGTGCTGTGTTTTGGATTTATGACTAAAACAGTGTTGATAGCACACTGATGTTTTAGCTACTGCTGAGTGTCAAGGTTTTCTATTTCTTACACTGCCCTCTCCTGACAGTGATTAGGCTTAGGGTAGGCAAAATTCTGGGGGCACATAAACTAGTCAGGACAGCTGACCAGAACTGGCCTGAAGGGTGTTTCATATCATATGATATAATGCTCAAGAATAAAAACCAAAGGGTAGTCAAAGGGTTCTCAGAGAAATTAAATTCAATTTGAAATTCAATTTGTTTGTAGGAAGCTGTGAGTAACTGCCTTTCTGTCACTCTTTGTCCGTCTCTTTCCTTAATATTTAAAACTATCTCAGGCCCTGAGTTTTATCTTGCCTTGGCTCTTCTGGTTCTTTCCCCTATCCTCCTGGAGAGAAACACTGAGTGAGCAACTTGGTGGGTATTCAGTTGCAGCTGAGCTCAGCCCACCATGACTACCCTTCAAGAAAGGATTGCAGTAAACCAAGGCGAGAGATGCAAGAATTCACGTGTCCAGGAATGTGAACTATAAGCCAAACTTGACCGAATTTCTTTAAAGTAGCAATAACTGAAAAACTTATTCAAATACACAGCAGTCTACAGTAACCAAGGCAATGATGCTTTCAGCAGCTCTGTACAGGACAGAAAATAGAAGCTGTGTGCAAATTGAAGAAGATTCCTACTAGGTAGTATACAGGAAAGATGATGACAGTACAAATAGCAAAGCACTGCAAGAGATTGCTGTGAAGAGCTCGTGATATACCAGGAGCCTTTAGAACAGGTTACAGTGACATCTGCCAAGAATACCAATAGCTTGGCTTGCTTTGGACTAGCAAATCTATTCTTGCCTTACTTCTTAGATTTCACAGCAGACAGAAGTTCGCCATTTCTCTGATGAAATACTTCAATAAAACCCACAAGTACATTAATGAGGAAGTCTCAACAATATAATTAATGCTGTATAATCTATTAGAACACAGAATGATATATAATATATATTATTATCATAATATAAAGAGTAGCTAATTCAAGTTAAGGAACCCAAAGTCTAGAGGAATAGTATCTATACAAACAAGTAATTTAAATCAACTATTTTAGTAAAAGGCCAGTGTTGAGCAAAGTTACCTCCTCTACATTGGAAGCAGTTTTGGCAGATGTCTCCATAAAGATAAGTCCATGTTCTCGTGCAAATGCTTCACCCTCCTCTTTCTTAACTTCTCGTCTAGATTCTAAATCACTAAGATAGAAGAAAAAAGAAAAGTTAAATTACACGGTCTAACATGTCCATATAAAGATTGTTCTTCACAGACATGATTATAAGCCTGAGAAGCCATGGGGCCCCATCAGAACTTCGGTATATAACTTGTCAAGCCCTTAAACAAAGTAGAATTATTGTAAGCCCTGCACTTACAGTACATGGAATAGTCACAGGTATCACACTTACTTGAGCTATACACCCTAGCTGACATGAACCTTATCAAAGACTTCATGAAGTAACTTTCTACAGGATGAGTGTGTATTTATCTAAGTATTCCTGGAATACTAACTTTAGACATGGTACTTTCAGTATATATCACTCTCTTCTATTATATTGTTATCTACCAATTCAATGCTATAAAACTGAGCTGATAAAGGAGCTTTATAAATGAGTTATTTATATTAAACATAATTAAAAATATAATTTTTTTTTCTATTCAGTGGTGAAACTTCACACAGTCAATTTCTTCTCTGATTTAAAAAAACCTTAAAAGCAGAATTAAGTTCTTTTGAACTACATTAGATGTTCTCTCCCAGTAAGTTAGCACTTTTTTGTGAAAGTCCTGGCCCTCCAGCAGCAAAAGAAATTGAAATGACTGTTAGACAAGTTCTTGCTTCCTGCTTTTCAAGCAATTTAATTCAAAATTATTACCCAAAAAAGCAGAAAAAATGCTCTTGGAGTTGACAACTAGAGACAAATCTATTTCTCTAAGTCATATAGACACAAGTATTTCACCCTTACTTTTTAAAGATTCTTTAATAACAAGGAATTCACAGTTTGTCCTTCTTTGTAAGTATATTACATCTTGAGCAATAAAAATTATATACTTATTACTCATGTATAAGTGTAAGATATATATTTCAATGAATTTTCATCTAAGTTGTACATGCATAAATATCTTCTTGGGTACAAATCTTTAACTAAACAGCATACAAACAGAGATATTTAATGTGCAGTCAGTATACAAATAAAATGTATCACGCTTGACTTCAGTGTTTGCCAACTTTATAATTATACATATATTAAAAATATGTAATACTCACTGTGGCATCTATTTTGCAGCAAAGCAGATTTTTGTAATTTTTAACTAACATGCTAGCTTAGATGAGTTACAGAATCAATACAATTCAGCACATTTAAATATTTTAAAAATTTGAAGGATACAAGAAATATCTTCTCAAAACAATTTTGAAGTTGATGTTCATTATATTTAAGTACTCCCAGTATTAGCTGACATTATCTTTTTCAACCTGAGTAATGTCTTTATTTGTTAATACCATGCTACTCTCAAAAATACCTTATTTAAAACCTTGATTCACTACAGTGTTATCTCCATGACAGAACATAAACAAGTAACTTTTTACTTGAAATAATGCAGTTATCAAAAACTGCAATGACAGCCCAATCAAAACTCAATACTGATACCTAAACATATTCTTAAAGATCTTTAACTGCTTCTACTAACCACAGTTGTCTTCCTCTCTCCATTCCAATATTTCGAAGCATTTGGTCTTACTAGATCAATATAGCTATGCTTTGTTCTGGAAAGAAGATTAAGTACAGTATTTGTAATGTTTTAACACTAGTATTTGTAATGTTTTCAACAAACAGCCATTATATTTCAAATTAAATTCTCAACACTCTTCAAATCCAGCAATAACTCAGCAGTACAAACTTATGTCAAGTGCACTTTTGGGAGTCATAAGAGCAGTATTTATTCCTTCAAAACTACTATGCTAGCATACACATTCTTCCTTCCACCCACCTCTAGCAGTATGCCCTACCATAAGAACTCTTTCAGGACAATGCAATAAAATTGAAGGAGTTTTCTTCCTGCCCTCCTTGAAAATAATATCCTTTAAAAAGCTTAAAATTTTAATTCTTAATACTTTTAGTTCATGTAGCACCTTAATCTGTAACAATTTACAGTGCACATTTTAAGTATATTTATTGTTTGAATAAAACCTAGTTGTAACTGGGAATTACTGGGTTAGCTGAAAGCAGCAAATCAGTCTGCCTCCGCAGAATACAAGACATGAAAATTTAGTTTAACAGCTAAGAATAATCAGAAAGAGTTACAGATGTCAATTAAGTATGCAAACTTATCTCAAGTAAACAGTACACTTTACTGTTTTTCTCAGTGCCATATATTTACTCACACAAGTATAAAAACAGTTGGTCAGGGCCATCACAGGTTTACCAAAACTTCATTTAATAAATCGAGATTACATTTTTTATATTAATTTGTCAAGATTATGCTTGACACATTCCTCAATTAAAAAGAAAGTTGTTAGTCATTTACCAGATAATGAAAAAAAAAGTTGACAAACTTCACAATTACTTAATATGTACCATGGTTTTAAGGAGGAGGTAGAGGGTAGTGGGGCAATGGGGGATAACAGAAGGGAAAAGAAGGGCAAGAAGAAGAAAATTAAAGTTCAACAGGCCCGAACAGCAAACCCAGACTCACTATCACAAAGCTGCTTCTCATTAGTATCTAAGAGATTATGTGGCTGCTCATGAAATTTTCAGGGGCATGCATACACCCCATTATTTCAACTCGCACCTTGACCTTCAAGAATTATTGAGGCATGGACACAAGTTCCAGTCAATTACACAAAGGCCCATAATTAATGGATTGTTAAATTCTGAGCTGATGCTTTTGATATTTTGAAAAAATTCTGCATCCAGAAAAAAAAAATCTAGATATGATGCTGTAATTCACTGGATCAAGAACTAGAAGAATTACAGATAATATATTCACTGATGTGTTTTTATTAAGACTTTCACTACCAAGTCTCAGCATCAACAGGGAATAATTTTATAATTTTAGACAGTGTAGCTGATGAGAAGACCAAGTAAGTGAATTTACCAGGAAACAATGAAAAAACATTCTCTGACCCCAATCCCAGCTAAAAGGTACAGAATATGGAAGAGGATTGTAAATCAGAAATGTCTCAATCATTGAGGTATGCACTTCTTACATTTGAGAGAAGTTTTTGATGTGAATCCTGTACTATGGGCTTTTTTTTTTTGAAATGAGATATTCTCTGATGTGATACTTAGCCAAAAACTAAAACACTTTAGAACACCTCAAATTAGGAATCATATTCTCTTCATAAGGGAGAGATCCAGGTGTTCCTAACTGTTGATTCCAGAAACAAAAAAGCATAATGGAAAATAACTCTTATAATCCATTGCTTCAAGCATTTGCAATCAATCCCTTGGAATAAAGTTACTTCTGAAATAGATCTTCAGAACATAATGTAGCTTATCCATGTGTTGCACATTGTATTACTCTAAGCCAAATAAGAAAGGTTTTAGTCTCACCACAGAACTATGCACAGTGACAGAAGGGAATTTGAAGTTAACATATTCCCTACAAATAAGAAAACTCAAAAGCTGAAATACAGAGAAGTTAAATATTTCCCTCTTACAAAATAACAGCTAATACAATTTTACCTTTTGTTTCCAATAAGCATTATAACCATGTTGGAATTGGAATGCTGACGAGCATCTTCTAACCAAGTTGTCAAGTGGTTGAAAGTGTCCCTCCTAAGCACAGAAGAGAATGAACATTAAAAGCAATATTTTAAGAAATCTTTTCCCTGTTAGTCTATTATTCTACTTGAATAACTAACTCATTTATTAGTGCACATGCTCTAGGGATAAAAGCTAGTAATCCCTTTGTGAGAGGGAGAATGGGCAAACAAAAATTTAGCAAACAAGCTAAACGAACAAGTGTTAATGAACTCTGCCTAAAAAGTAATTGAAAACATGTTTGCTACAAAGAGTAAAGAAGATTCTTAGAGCTGTAAGAATCTGTAATTTTATATACATATAAAAACTGAACAGAATTTTAAAAGCACCCATCAGCTTCACCCAAGCCAAACAACAGTAAAAATAAACACATACTCATATAGTAATATTTGTTTTACTGAAAGCAGAAAATGGTTGATCATTTTTATGTGAGTTTAAAAGCTGATTAATAAATTTAGCAGTAAAATGTTTTAAAGTGAGGTACGTGAATGTGACACATTACAGTTTTTACAGAAGGTAAACTAAGTAATAAATCCCATGCTTGTAGAGTGGTTTTAAGATATTGTATTTTATTTATTAATCAAATATTCAGTTACTGGAAATGCAAAGGAAAGAATACATTGCTTCCTGATACTTAAACATAAAAAGGGAACAAAAGGAAAAATATGTAGGACATCTCTAGTACAAGTGGTTGCTCAATGCAACAAGAGCCAAGACCCACAAAAGGAGGCACACAACTTAATAGGACTTTGGAGCCCAAACATTTTCATAAACCAGCCAGAGTACCCGCAGTTTTACAGATAAACTGCATATAGATGCTTGCTTTAATATAGCAGGGAAACTTTAGTAACTTCTACCTATAAAAAAGTATCAGATTAGGACCTGTATTTTCCAAACCTCAAAAACACAGCAATGGTACAAGTTTCCTGGTATTCTTTATGTAACCAAACTTCCATGTTTTACTATTTCATTCATTTGCAGAATGGCACTTCAGTAAAAGTAATCTGCTATAATTAAAGAAAAAATATCCATCATGATGATAAAATACTAGAAAGGAGTTAATTAAATATTTTCAGGTATTTCTCCATAAAGGTAAGCAGAGGTTTGTGGTCAATGGTTTATTTCATTCTTTCTGAGATTTTATGCATGCTTTCTCAACTATCATACAGAGAAAACTGAAAGTATACAGGTTACATATGCTATATCTTATTAGAGCACTTAAAGAAAGTTGACACAATGTTAGATTACCAGTATCTATACACAAAGCCAAATTAGAAGAGACACTTAGCACTCCTGTACACCATAGCAGAATTCTACAAAGACATGCCATTGTAATCCAGTTGGTATTCTCACCTTGTAATGTCATACACTAGCAAAGCCCCCGCGGCCCCTCTGTAGTACGATCTTGTGATGGAACGGAAGGACTCCTGCCCTGCCTGTAGAACAAAAAGTTTCATCACTTCATATCTAATACTTGTTTTTTGTTCCTGAAAACCATGAACTTAGAATCACAGGATCATAGAATTCTACTTTTGAGAGATGAGGAAGAGTATGGACGGGAAATCAGAAAGGGGACAACTGGGACAAAGTCACCAACAGCAGCAAGAGAAGGCACATAGGGAGAAGACACCAACTACAGCACAGTGCTGTTTAAAAAGAAAAAAAATCAGAACAAGACCTCTAAACCTTTTTTGGCAATCCCTGACAACCCAATTTACTGAATGGCTTCACAATACATGAATCATTATTAGAGCACAGAATGGACTCCTAGCAACTAAGCTCTGAAGACAAATTTGAAAGGAGGCAAATAACCCAGAGCTTCACATTTGAATTCAATAACCCGCTCCCTGGGGCAGCTGTTGACACTAGAATAAATAAAGTCCATTGTAAATAAATGATGAATGACATCTTTACGCCCACCATCTGCTGGTGTAAAGGTTGTTGGAAGGCCAAGGATGCCGATTTTATCCGTTATATCATAAACTGCAGCCAGCTTTCAACAGTCTTCAGATGGAATTCTTTCAGTAATCATTTTATTAAGAAAAAACAGAAAATGGTTGTGAATTCAATTTTACACAATTCTGCTCCACAGTTAATCAATTTCCTCTGTACTTGATAAATAATGCTTGTCAAAGCAGCTACAGGATGCAAGAGTCATCTTCATATACACTGTGAAAAACTTCACAGTCTACATAAATTAGATAGTTCTCACAGAAAGGTATTCTATAAAAATCTGAGCACCTAAAAGAACATATTCAAAAGAATACAGTCCTGAAAAATAAATATTCATGGTTTCAGATCTCGAGCTCTTCATGCTCATGTTTTTCAGAAGAGCTATCTAGCACTTGACACTTGCTAGAAGAAATATTTACTTCTAATATTTAGCAATAACATATATTTTAGCATAATTCAAAGATAACACAAAACATGCTTAAGAAATACTAATGCTCAAAAAAACTCTATGTGCAGTAAATCTGTAGAACTATAGGAAATTGTCCTGTTTTAAAAACATTAAACACAAGAATGAAACATTTATCAAATACAAGGAACCCTTCAAGCATGCCTACAAAATTAGTATATGGACAACTTTTTCTTCTCACAATTCCTGTACTTTTCTTAATACTACATCTTCTTAAATTCAAGGAGAGCTTGATCTAGATACTGTCACTCAGTAAGAACAGTGGCACAAGTTTAGATGTGTTCAGTTTTGAGAAAGCATCCTTCTCTTCCAGAATAAACAGTAACTTCTATTTAAGAAAACATTTTATCCTAGCCAGTTATTATTCCAGTGGAAACAGTTATAAAATACAGTATAACACAACAGTTTCAACACCATTAGAATACACTCACATACGCTCTTGGCCAAGAGTCCAAGTTCATCTTCATGTAAACTTTGGTAACAGAACACAGACAACAAATAGAATACACCAAGAAATAGTAAAAAACAAATAACAAACAGTTTTTTAGTGTAATAGTTGGCTTCCTACATAGAAATTCAAGTAAGCTTTACCACCTTTTCTTGGTGTGGTGCCAAGCTCAAGTGGATGGTAGACAAATGAAACATTTCCCTGCTAAACAGACAACTTACTGCTACCAGGGTATTCCATACATTGCCTAAAATTACACATGACCTGGACTTCACCTGACACATTAAGATTGCCTGTTACACCTTCATAAATTCCATCCTGACATATGAAATTCTTCATCTCCCTGAGTAAATTAATCATGGTCAAGCAACATTGTCAGATGTTCTGGCAGATCTCACAAAAATGTATGAATAGTGAATTCTTAAAACAATCACTTAAAAAAGTTCAGTATATAAATACTGAAAATACTGTAATCATTTAAACTGTGTCTCACTTGACAATGGTGAAATTTAAATATCACTGCTTCCTTAAGGAAAGGGTGGAAAATGGTACCTCCTTTGGTGAAGGGATCACGTTTTCCATATATCAATAATGAATTTATACTTACAGATATCAATGGACAACTCAAACTCAATTCCCTTTCATTCTAAGCAAAAGAAAACTGAGTTTCTGAAACAAAGCTCCACAATACTGAGTTTCTGAAAAGAAGCTCCACAATACTAATTTTTGCTTTATCTATAACATAAAAATGTATTATATAATAGAAACCCTTTATATATATAAAATTTACTGGCTACTTTAACAGTACCATTCTCAATGAGATCTAGGTCAATATAGAAGGTCAAACATAGGGTTAGTCATGCAGCATACATTCCACAGCTTTTTTTTTTTTTTTTTAAGAACCACTGTTACTTTACTTCTTCATCTGACTGTTTTCTCTGTCCACTTCCCTTTCTTTCCAAGGGGGACAAGCTATTTCAAAAGTCAAAAGAAGTCAAAACTGAAAGAAGTGTGGGCTATTAGCCAAAACTGACTTAAAAAACTACAAGTGTCCTATAACTATACTTTATCAGTCTTACAAAGAAGGACCTACCCAAGTTTAGCTGCTTGTTACAAGGAGCAACAGATAGAAGCGGCAGTATAGAAGCAGCAGTATAGAAGCTCAGTATAAATCAAAATCAGCTTCTCTATCACAGAAGGGCCCTTTATCTTAAGTATAATTTTGTTATTACCATCCCCATCCTGTTTCTGCAAAATCCAGCACTTACTTGTTTTTATCTCTCTTCCATATGAAAAAGTTATTTCTCACAGAGGAGTTGAGGTGGAAAAGGGACCTCTGGAGGTCCCCTATTCCAACCTCCCTGGCTCAGGTAGGGCCATTCAAAGCAGATTGCTGAGTTCCATGTCCAGATGGTGGGGGAGGCAGGGGGCTGCGGTGTTAGGAAGGGAAGGGGCAATAGTCAGGAAACAAATGTTAAACAAATGTTTGCCAAGGTATTACAACCAGTACAGGTGACTCAAGCTTTTGCTCCATGACAATTCCAGGATATACCCACTGTCAGAGTTACACTGCAGTGGAAATGGGAAGATGGGAGATGTTTCTGGTAACAGCTAGACCTAACAGCTGCTTCACACACAGAAACTCCAGCTCAGACATGGCTGCCTGCAGGAACCTAGAACATGCATCCTCTCTCTTCAGAGAAACAGGTGCTAGGTCTGACATGAGTGGTTCCCTAATCATGAAAAAATGTGAGCCTCTGATAAACAAGAAATGTTTTAAGTGCTAAGTAACATTCTTTTCTGGCTGTTTTCTACTCTGTAAGCTTTTACAATTCATACCATAATGGTTCACAGAAACAAGCAAACTTTCTGATAGCAGAGACTTGTCTATATGGACAGTTCTAGAAGCCATAGGTCTTCAAGCAAGTACAAAAATCTTCATCCCTGCTTCAACTGCACAGACATATATCCCATGTGCTTTTCAAAGTACACTCCAGTATACAGACCAGAACACAACTTGAAAGTAACAACGTAAGCAGAACATGAAGCATGATCAATCACCTCAGGTCACTAAGATACAAGATTTAGGACCTATACTAGAGTTTTCAGTAACATTTCAGCTATGCAACTGTTATCATGGACACAGTATCTCTGGCATATTTTAAAAATACTCCAATACTGTGGAAATGTAAGAAAATAAAGATAGTGCAGACAGTAATCTCACCCCTGAGGAGTTGTAGCTGTACTAATAACCAAAGATTAGGAACAGGTCTGCCTTTAACAGGCTACAGCTGTGTCCAATGAGGATGAGTGCTATGAAAGAGTGGGTTTACTGAGTTTGTTGGCTGTGCTGTGAAGAGCTGTTCATGAGAAATCATCAAGAAGGTATGGAACTTTTGCAATAAGATGACAACAATTCCCACAGGAAATCTTGGTGTCACATTTCCAAGTATGCAGTGTAGTTGCATCAGTTGCAAAATAAGCAGGCAAGCCTTTGTTTTCAAAGAGAGTAACTTTCAAGTGCCTTAACTGCACATTTTTGAATCTATAAAGTAAGGGGAAAAATGAAAATGCCATAATGCAGGACAAGAAAGTAGTTAAAAAACCAGCACACACAACAGTGTATCTCCCTAGAAAACAGTTCATTAATTTTGCTGAATTCTCCATTCTCGATACTGAAGAACTTGTAAAGTTTCTTCAAGGACCAAGTTATCTGAGAATGTCTCAGCAGGCTTTCAGCATCCAAGCTGGCCAATAGTTTTTTATTAGCACGGAATGTTATAGTACCTATCCACATGCAATATGAGAACTACAACACACCTAGCTAGTGGCTCTAGATTCCCTCACTCTGAAACAGATATACACATGCAGCATGCTCAAAACTGGTGGCAGAACATTTCATTCATGTTGGGAATTGTTATTTACATGTTTACACTTTCCTACATTACAAAGAAGACTAAAAAGACATCTAAGAAATAACCAACTTGCAAGTGTCACACTACCTGTGACAACTGCCAGCTGGGAACTACTCCACAAAGTTGATCCCTGGAATAAAATGTTCCAGAAAGAAAGAGGAGCAATACATACCTTTAAATATAGTTTTGGTAGTTATAAATACATTAACAGCCTCTAAGTCACGTGTCAACTTGTTTATACAAATGCATTAATCTTTCTTGCAGTCATGTCTCTTATCGAGAAAATGAAAGAATTTTAAGGTGATTTACTAGCATGTAGGACAAATAGACACAGAGGCAGTGTAAAAATAAAAAAAAAAAAAACCCTGCTGTTTCAGCAAAGAGATTCTCAAACAAAACAGAACTAAAAATGCTTATCAAGAAGAATCTATCATAATATATAAAAGTCTCAGAATTTATGTGACAGCTTTAGTCAAGTTACATGTTACTTGAGAATAACCCTGTCAGCATGCAGTAAGAACTGAAATTTCAAGAGGACTGAACTTTTACTGTGCAAAAAAGTGATTCATGCACATTCCATTTAAGGCCTTATCCTAAGCAAGAGCTTGCTCTTGTAGAAATCTTGTAATTATTGTAGAAAGCATGGATAAACTGCCAAGAAATAAAAAAAAAATCAGAAAATAACATGCCAATGCTATAGTAATTCAATAACCAAAAACATTTAAGCATGACAAAGGTATATGAACACTAAGGTAGAAAGCATATCAAGTTGCCTCAGCTTCCTAAAGTGACATCATGTGTGTGAAGAGTATCTTAAGCAACTGGCACTGAAGCTTAGATGATGGTTGTATTAAATGAACAGCAACAGGAATAACTATTAAACAGACAGATCTCCCTGCCTCACCCTTCAATCCATGGATCCAGAAATAAATTAATCCTCCCACCTGGCAGCAAACACAGCCTGTGACTGATGATCAGATGAGGTTCAGAAACTAAAGTAGATTCTCTCTAAGTTCTTCCTGCAACTTCACAGCAGTAGTGTAACAGAGGGCCATGAGATGCAGCAATATGCATGCTGGTACCATGGTTAAAGGGTCAAATTAGTAGAAGTGTAGTAAAAGAATACACCAACTGCCCACAAACATATCAGTATGCTGACTACTAAAGCAAGTAGAAAACATCATGAAGTCAACAGTTAGTTAGTAAAGAGCTCTTGGGGGTGAATCCTACATCCTAGCAATTGTCAGAGACACGAGGATGAATATTCATTTAATGAATGAAGAGAACTTTGCAATTGTTTTGGATCTATTAGAACCAAATAAACACAAGAAAAATATCTTAATTTCCAAGAAGAATTAGTATATTCAGAATATCTGAAAGGGAAATATGCCTTTAACAATTATGCCTCCAGTCTTCCACAAACATGCTTTTTTATAAAAGCTCTCAACTACTAGAAAACGCTATCAATTCAATTAGAAAATACACTTGTATGAAAATCAAGAAATTACTTGAAATTGGTTTATAAAAACCAATTATTTCAGATATTTAGTCTGTCTAAGCAGGACTAAGGTGCTATATGAATAAATGTTTTTAAATAATGAATTTCCATGAAATAATGCTGAAATAGATACTAAAAATATAGTATTCAAGTACACAGGAAAGGTTCGTATTCATATCAATTTAGAGAACATCAGCATTACTTAGTGTCATCACAGATCTGTCCTACTGCAGTGTCTGACAGAATATCCTCTTTCAATTACTGCTTATTTTTTCTCATCAACAATGACTTGTTAGTAATAGTCAATGCAATGCAGAACATCCCACTCAACAACAAAACCAAGGCCACTGACTCAGCTTGGTAACAAGCCCAGTTATCTCTCCACAACAATGAACTTCTTCTGAGGAGAAGCAATTTTAATATTTCTCAGTGTTATGCTGCTGCCACAAGACAACCAAACTTATCTACACATCTTATTTGAACTCACAAAGCTTAACAGCTTCCAGAACAGTCATTTTAATCCTTACTAGCTGCTGTAAAACCACTTCTAGTTCTCTAAAAGTTATGTGTGCAGCTGACACTAGCTCAAATACCACACTTCCACAAAAGAGTTGCTTAACTTACCATGATAAGTTAAGGCAATTACCAACTAAGCAGTTTGGACAAAAGTATTTCTCAGTCCATCCAGCTACTGGAAGCCATTACTAAGACTAAAGATGCAAGAGAAGAAATAATCTAAAAGACACACAAACAAACAATTTGGTCCAATACCTCATCTTTACAGACCTAAAAACACTGAAAAGGAATAGTGAAACCCAAAGACTCACAGAGCTAAACACCTGGGCGTGCCACAGCACACACAGCAGCAAGCTTGCAGAGCCCAGCACTGGGGAGATCCAGAACAGCCTGCAGCTGGGAGAGAACAACAGGACACTATTTGCTGGTGCAGACATAACAGCAGTAGAGCTGAGACTGCTACACAGAACATTAAGAATGCAAAGGCCACACTGAGTATCTTTCATGGAATGTAGATTTTTGATTGGGGGAGGAGGGGGCTGGGGCTAGGTATGCTTTTGCATCAGACTAGTTTTACTAGACTACCAGCTCACAGGACCAAATACTGGACTACAATTTCTAACAGGCATACGTGCATTCCTTAAACATATCAGTCTGGCCTCATTCAAAAGGAATTCAGTTTGTGTACTCCCATATGGAAAACAGACTGCAATAAATAGAATTAACTTCTGTAACATGCTCCTAATCCAAAGTAGGATGATAATGAAAAAGTAAAATATTATTGAGTTGTCATACAAGGACACACAAATGGATCTCACAGACATGCAACAGTGATAGCTTCAGCTGTCCCTGTAAGGTGCAATATACTCCTGCAATAAGGTATGCTACAGCTTCCATGTGTTCCCATTACTGTAACAGGGCTTTCCTTGGGGCTGCAGTGATCTGCTGAAGACAACACAAAATGAGCACTGTTGCACAGAAATATCTGGCCAGAAAAAACAGAATTTTAGGGTTTGATTTTCTTAAGCAAGCAAGTTGATTGTTAAGTAATCCAAACAAATTTTACCAAGTTCTCCACTTATGCCTCTGCTCAGGATTCATCCTGTTCAGTGATGGATTAAAAGCAGATGTATAAGGCTAGCACCAAGCAACAGAAGGGCTAGTACCGTGACTCAATAAGCACCAACCAAAACCATAAATAGTTCATGTGTTTCCTTAGCAACAGGTGTAAAATGAACCTTCTCTCATCAAACAGAAGTTGTTACAGCTTAATAAATATAGAGATAGCACGAGTAACACCTACCAGTTTTGGCTAACAGAAAACCAAAAAATGCTCAATGCAGATAGAACACAGTAACCTTAGTCATTATGGATATTTGTGTACATTAACACTCATAAATAAAATATCTCTTGAGAATTACCTCATCATGTTTCTTATTTTTGCTATTCCTTCAACACCTTTGTGCCCAAGATCAGAAATGATACAGTGGAATTCAGATATGCTGACAAACCAAGACTGGATTAGAACAGAAATATCCTGTGTTTCAAAAATCACACTGCATACAGTTAAACTTTTAACTAAGGCCACTATGCTGTCATTCACAGCATACAATTTATAAATTATTAAGTACAGCATCAGCATACAGTCTACTCAGTGGATGAAAGCTTTAAATTAATATTTTTTATTTATGTATGCTATACTTAAGAAGCTAGCCAGAAAAAAACTCCCAACTCAAATAAAATTTTAAATTATAGTCAAAAGCACTTGGGTTGCAATTTCGGCTGGACAATTTGCATGCATTCAAAACAACAATCAGACTGTAAAGAGCCACTGAGTCAGAGGCACCAGGAAAAGGATGATCTGATGAAACACAGCTGAAGTTCATTCGTTATCTAAGGAGATTAACAGAATCAGTTCCAAAGCCAGTAGTAAAATTAGTACTTTTGCCTACAGACAATCTGCCCCAATTTTAGAAAACAAGGACCAATATAGGTATGTAGTCACGTGGTCATGATATACTATGGGTTTGATTATAAAGCTAGTTTTTATGCAGAGATTTACTTCTTTTTTGAACTTAAAAATACTCAGCCATCTTAGTAGCCTGCAATCCACGATTATAATAGTAAAAATGCCCAGAGCAGAAAAAGCCTAAAGTACGCTAGCCATATCTTTCTATGCCTTTTTCTTAGAACTTCCAATGAGGCACAGGTGTTAGGTGCCATTTCAAGTAAAGAACCTGTAAAATAAGTAGGATCTTACCTATGAAGTTCACTGAAATATTACATTTATTTACATTTTTATATACACATGCACATATGTAGGCATGCATGTCCCTCCACTGATTTGCTGTACTAAAAAAAGCACATACATGAGGCTAGGGATCATGTACCGGTCAATTTCTAAAGGTATCCTAAAATGCTTTTAGAAAAGGAAACAGGCAACTCTGTCTTAGGGAACAGTCAAATACATTTAAAAGATAAAGCTACCAGTATGAACATCTTAAACCTGCTTCATCACAAGTGCAGACAGCAATGCTGACTGCTTTGTAGTAAAGTGACTGACAACACAAGAAAAGCCAACATATGTTCTTAACCTCAAAAGTCAAAGTCTGAATTTTGGAAGGTGTTTTGAAACGTAAAGCATTTACCAGTCCCTTCTTGACTGAAATATTACTGTCGTGAACTTGTGTTTTTAAGTCTTCTATGAAAAGTGAGCCATGTGTTTTCTTCTACCTTGGAAATGCAAACACTTCCTCTAGAGAACACTTGATTAAAGGTAGCAGACAGATCGCAATTTCACAACAGGACTTTGTCTTTACCAAATCTTGCATGAATGCACAAAGAAAGATTTAGAGAAATGGAGGTTCTTGGTAATACAGAAGACTTTCATCTAATATGTGATGCAGTATGAATTCCAGTCTTACAAATCTGACAAAGCTTGAGGAAGTTACAGTGCAAATGCCAAACATTACATCACAACAAGAAAAGGATATTAGCAAATTTTTAAGTTCATAGAAACCAAAGAAAGCTGCAAGACAAAGTACATAGTCTATGAATGCTGATGATAGACAGCTTAGCCAGAATAAAGGAAAAGTGAAAAGTTAGTGGAGCAATATGTTTAAACAATTTTTGATTACTTACCGTATCCCATATCTGAAGCTTTATCTGTTTCCCATCAATAGTGATCATTCGAGCCCCAAATTCTACACCTGAACAGATTTTGCAAAACATTATTAGCACATATCAGAAAGAAGAATGTCAAGTACTACAAAAGCAAGAACACAAGTTTAAGTTCAGTCAATGGTGTAGGAAAATAATCTCTTTCACAACCTGCTTTTAGCCAATTTTCCAGCAGTTTGAATGAGCTTTCTAGAAATAAGGTAACTGTAACTATGCAAGTGTCTGGGAGGTATTTCCAACAAAGTTTTCCAAACCACTTAGTAGCTTTAGACTAGAGGGAGAAACACACCCCTTGAATGTAAACAGGAAATTGAAGAGTCACAGTTATTTTAACACTCTACCAGTGACAGATTGCTGGGGCCAGTTTAGAAGAAATTCAACCTACCATTCCTTATAAATAAAATTATCTATTAAGGGAGCATACAAAGTCACCTTTGACAAGATAAATTTTATTACTGTATTAATTAAAATCCACCTGTCTTTATGAAAAAAAGCTTCCAAAATTCTAGCTAGTTAAAGATTAAGTTTTATAACCGAGGGGGGAAAAAAGTGTGTTCCAAATAAACAAAAGTAACTTCTTCAGTGAAAAATTCAGCCTTCTGTATCATTTTTGAGATCATTAACAAAATCAAGTATGAGTTGAGGCCATTCATGCAGCAGTTAAAATCTAACAAATGGCTAGAGATAGTGGACATATTTAAATACTATCCAGTTTCCCTTAATCTATAACCATTATTTAAAAAAACAAAACTGATCTGCTAGCTGAAGTTTCACTAAAATTGATCACTGTCTAGACGTGGACCCAAGACTTTCAATTATGCAGCCCTGAGTTGAAATATTCCAAATGTCTTTTCAAGAGCTTGCTTAGAATATTTGAGGGCACAGTGTTGCTTCCTGTGGAATGACTTTGGGGAAAGGGGCAGAGATCCCCCAAAGGATATTGGAGCCAAATAAAAGCCATTGGCCAAAGATCACTGGGCTCTTTACCAACCAAATAATTTGCAGCAACTGTATGCAAAGAAATTGAAAGAACGGAGGTGGAGAGCCAGCAAGGAGGAAGGAGGTGAATGACACTGCTCTTCCTAAAGTTCACTCCAAAGCCAGGGGAAGGTCCTTGGACTACTACACATGTAAACACTGAAGATTTTACCTGATCTCAAAATGTGACTATAGAGCTGCTGGTTTAAATTCAACGATCATCTTAAATGTTTAGTTTCTGCAAACAACCCCATAAAAAATTAAAAGTATATTTATCTTATTTCATCAAAATACATGCCAGGAAAAGAATACTGAATTTGAAAAAAACACAAATAGTTTGACGGCAAGCTTGTTTTTAAAGAAGGAATAGAAGCTTATCATGTTTACAGTAAGGGCATGTCCTACAAGGCAGTAGGCAAAACAGCCAGAATGTTTACAATGGTTTATTTAATCAACACATTTTCAGGATTTTGAATACAACCATTAGGACATTTATTAGTTAAATCCAACCCACCCCATCTCCCCCACAGAGGCATTCATATGACTTTGAACCCATGTTCTTTATTCATCTATCTTTCTAAATCTGTTTGGGTAATTGGGAGAACCTGGCTAAAATACACAGATGCCCTCACAGTTAATGAGGCATTTCCAGCCTTTTCTGATGCCTTTAGGGACTACCTAAAAACAGAGGCCAGACAAAATCAAGAGGAATAAAAGCAGTTATATTTACTGAAGGGCATTCAGGTACATTTTGGGCAGACGAAGCCCACCCGCCCCCCCCCACAGTGGCTACACCCAAAAACGGACGAGCAGTCAAGGGTTTTCATACTTCTGTAAGTTTAGTCTATTTGCATATTGGGGGTTAATCTTCCAATTACAGCTTCAGGTAATGAACTCATTTACCCCAAGTTTGCTCCCCTCCCCAAATCACTTCTATTTACATTTTCAGGGCCTGAGACAGTGAGGTGTCTTTGATTTCCTAGAGAGGAATTGTTTTTTCTGACCAAAATTTGAAAATGGTAGCTAACACTCTATATGGAGTTTAGAGTTCTACTAAAGAATTTCAGGATTACAAATACATGAAAAATATAAAAGCTAAAATCCTTCTTCCCTCCTTTTCAAGCAGCTTCCCAGGCTCTATTACAACATCCCTCATTATGTTGCTTCTAGGTTCACTGCCTCATGTTACTAGCTTCAATTTCTGCCCCGCTCCCAGATTTCAGCTAACTGTATGCCAAGCAAGGAACTGGCACTACAACCACCCTGCTGAGGTGAAGCTGTTCTCCAGTGCCTATCAGTCTGAGGTGACAGGGCTGCCAAATGCATGAGTGATATATAAGGTGTCATATATTTGGCAGGCCTAAAGAAGAAAGTATGATAATAAGTCATGCTTCCCTAAAGTACTCAGGCTCTTTATTCAGCCAGCCTATCTGCTGCCAAGACCTCACAAATATCTGAAAACTCATGTTAGCCAAAGAAATTGAACTATACAACAGGCACACACAAGGAAGGTCTGGAAGGACTGTCAAGAGAAAGAGAATTCATGATCAAGCCACCTGATACATTTTGTTACATGAAGAAAATCTGTTTATATTTCAAGCAGCTATTTCAGTACTCCCAAACATAGGAAGCCTACCTACTCCAGGGCACAAACTAAAAATAGAGACTAGGATACATTTTGTGCAAGGCTCATGATTAAAGCTGATAGGTTCCTTGAAAGAACATGAACAAGTTGAAAGGTTCTGCAACCTCCTCTGAGACTAGCATCTGCTACACTTAAAATCAAAACTGATCTGCAGACAAAATCTGCCCTAGAATATACTACTACACAATTCCTCTTATTTTGTGTGGAAAGAGAAATATAAGTTAGTATTATTTACTGTAGTTAGATCAGAGGCAATGTGTCAACACGTATTCATTCCCCTGGTATCAAATCACAGCAAACACAAATGGTCCACATCCAGTTGAAGAGCTGGGAAAGAAAATCCCCATCCTTTCCAAAAGCAAATACATTCACACTTCAGTCTTCTATTCAAAAGTTAGTCTTCCCAAATAAATTTTTTATTCATCTTTAAAGGTAACTTTGCTACAGTTTATCTGTAACTTGTCTTCAAGGTTTTGTGGCTAGGGTACTTTACATTCCCTAGTGAAAAAATGCCACTTTCATCACCATCCGCATTTCAAGCTTGTACAATTCTTCTGTGCCTGCTTTTCTGAAGAAACAGTTTAGATACTGCAGCTATGAACTTTTTAAATTGTTTCAGATTGCACCATTCCAATGAAAAACCTCAAAACTGACTTTACGAGCTAAAAAATACTCATTAGCTAGAGATTCACTGCCATCTTAATGCAGCACAAATCCACAAATCCTGCACTTCTGCACAGAACAAATTCCTAAATGCATGCTGAGGTACGCCAACCACTTAACTACTAATCAACGGGCAGCACAAAAAGGACCTACCAATAGTGAGATCGTGGACTGGTTGAAACCGCTTGTCTGTGAACTGTAACAATAAACATGATTTCCCAACACCTAAAAGAAAGAAAAGAAATAACTGTTAAACAAATTTTTAAAGAAGTCTGTAAAGGACCAATAGAAATTAATTTAAGGAAATATTACGCATCGCTTAAAATTAATTACTGGAACTGAAGGTGTTAGATCTCACACTTTGAAGTGTACGAAACTTTTAAATTACAGCTTTAAAAGTTCTAGAAACATTATAGTCAAAGCAGTTATTTTCAAAAATTGAAAAAAAATTAATTATTCTTTTGAAAAAGTAGCTCTGCTTTAAAATTAAGTGGAAACCAAGTTTTCTAACAGACCTTCAAAGTACCATTTTACATCCTCTCTCCTCAATAACTACAGGGCTTGCTACTCCTCACAACCCTTTATCTGCTTCTCCTTCAGTACTTGCAGCTTTTTTCCAAGCTAACTATTTCCTCAATAGCATCAGTCTCCCATCTATCTCTGTATTTATCCACTGAGGTAACCACAGCATGTCAGTGGCTGCTTACAGCCACTATACGCTGCTGCCCACTGGTCCCCCACAGGCCAAAAAGCACTCCAGGAAGAACTGGCAGCAGCTGAGTTTACATTACAGTCAGACAGGTAACACAAACACCAACCCCTTCAGACAACCCGTGTCAGAAATCATCATAACTATTTCCCATTACACGGACACTGGTCAGCAAATGGGCAATTTCTTCTGTATGTGAAAGCACAGAAAAGTAGAAGTTAATGCAGTCAGCAGGAGTACTCAAACTACCTAGGTTTGTAAATATACTACTTTTTACAGTTAATTTTTCCTTCTTTTACTTGAAGGGGTTATTCTTCCTATTCTGTGCAGTCAAAATTCACCTTTTCAGCCCTTAAAATTTGACAGCAATATATTTGGTTTAAACTCCGAGCTATTATCACATTACATACTATACTGTAGTATCCAAGTTCCTGCTGTACTTTGTTTTATCTGTCCAGCAAGATAAAGCTATTCTAGCCACATACTAGAGGTCAGCAACAACTCCTTGTAAGAGACATATCTAGTAATAAAAGATAGCAAACAAAGAGATAAGGAAAAGAGCCACACTACTGACAAAAGAAACACATATCAGAGGTTTGCATATAGTGACACTGCTCTTTCTAGTACCAAATTCAGCAAAGCTTTTTAGTATGGTTTAATGAGGAAACAAAGCCTACAGAAATATAATCACCACATATTTTATTTTGCACTTTAATTCTAAAATCAGTAGCCACTTTCATCCAAATCCAACAAAAATAGGAAACCTGCATTTAGTTTTGTCACAAAATGAGTTGTGGTCAACTGATGACACTCAGATTAATATCCCAAACAAGGCAGCAATTCCAACAGCCTAAGCCAGTTGCTAGTGCTGCTGTCTCTATTTTCTTCCCTACAGTATGCTCCTGTCCATTTCTCCACAAAGCTTAGATGAGTCCTGAAGCAATTTCAGTCATCCGCTGGGTTAGCATGCTAATCTGACAAGAGGAGTGACAAAGCAAACAGAAACGGCTTAATGCAGGGTCAGACAAGCATAAGAGTTAGTTCAAATGAGGGAAAAGAAATGCAGCAGCCAGCAGATCAATAACAGAGTGGCATGGAACTGTAGTCCAAGGCAAAACCTGCAGCATCTGCCTTACTAGATTTATTTTCTTTAGCTTTCTGGCTTATAGTGGCAAGCTGAACACAACCAGCTTTGAAACAGGTGTAGATTCTGTCCCTAAAAAATTGAGGAGGAGTAGGGGAAACCACTGCAGATAAAGAAACAGAAAAGCAGAATATAGGAGCTGTAGGGACAGAATACAAAACTGTATGAAAAATTAAAATATTAATAATTCTACTCAGAGAACAGCTCTTGTCACAGCTGGTGAGCAAGCCTACCATGGGAGGGACCACACTAGATCTACTTTTTGCAAACAAAGATGGGCCAGTGGGAGATGTGGTGGCTGGAGGCCATCTGGAGCACAGTGATTGTGAAATTATAGAATTTTCAATATTTGGTGAAACAAGGAGGGGCATCAATAAAACTTCCACACTCGACTTCCAGAGGGCAGATTTTGGCCTATTCAAGAGACACTTTCAGAGTTCCTTGGGGAGCAGCCCTTAAAAAGAAAGGAGTCCAGGAAGGATGGGCATGCTTCAAAAGAGAAGTCTTGAAGGCACAGGAACAGACTGTCCCTATGTGCTGAAAGATGAGCCAACAGGGAAAACGACCAGCTTGGATGAGTAAAGAGTTCTTGAAGGAACTAAGGAAAAAAAAGAGGATGTATCACTTTTGGAAGGAGGGCCAGGTATCTCTGGAAATGCTTAAGGGAATTGCTAGGTCATGCAGGAAAAAAATTAGAGAGGCAGAAGTCCAGAGAGAACTCAGTCTGGCCACTTCTCTAAAGGACAACAAAAAATATTTTTATAAATACACTAATGGCAAAAGGAAGGGCAAGGACAACCTCTATTCTCTACCAGATGTGAGAGGGAAATTAGTAACTAAAGATGAGGAAAAGGAAGAGGTACTTAACACCTTCTTTGCCTCAGTTTTCAATAGAAAGACAGGCTGTCCTCAGGACAACTGTCCTCCTGGGCTGGTAGATGGTGTCAGGGAGCAGAATAGCCCCCATGTTATCCTGGACGAAGCAGTCAAAGACCTGCTGAGCCACTAAGATGCTCACAGATCTATGGGACCAGATGGGATCCACCTGGTGATGAGGGAGCTGGCACATGAGCTTGTGAAGCTGCTATCATTTACCATCAGTCCTAGCTCAGCTGGGAGGTCCTAGATGACTGCAAGCTGGCCAGTGTGACACCCATCCACAGGAAGGGCTGGAAAGGAGGATCTAGGAAACTACAGGCCAGTCAGCCTGACCTCGGTGCCCAGAAAGATTATGGAACAGATCATCCCGAGTGCCACATAGCACCTACAGGATGGCCGGGGGATCAGACCAGCCAGCATGGATTTAGGAGGGGCAGGTTGTGCTTGATCAACTTGATCTCCTATGACCAGGTGACCCACCAGGTGGATGTGGGAAAAGGCTGTAGATGTTGTCTACCTGGACTTCAGCAAGGCCTTTGACACTTTCTCCCACAGTATCCCCTGGAAGATCTGGTAGTCTACAGCTCTGACAGGTGCTCTCTTCACTGGGTCAGCCACTGGCTGGATGGCTGGGCCCAGAGAGTGACAGTGAACTGTCCTGCAGCCAGTCATCAGTGGTGTCCCCAGAGATCAGTGCTGGAGCCAGTCCTGTTTAATATCTTCACTGAGGATCTGGATGAGGGGACAAGTCCACCATCAGTAAATCTGCAGATGACACTAAGCTGGGAGCATGTGCCAATCATGGAGGGTAGGAAGGCTCTGCAGAGAGACCTGGAATGGTTGGATGGATGGGCAGAGTCCAATAAGATGAAGTTTAATAAGTCCAAGTGCCAAATCCTGCATTTTGGTCACAACACCCCCCTGCAGTGCTACAGGCTGGGCATGGTGTGGTGGGACAGTGCCCAGGCAGAAAGGGACCTGGGGGTACTGGTCAAGAGCCAGCTGAACATGAGCCAGCAGTGTGCCCAGGTGGCCAAGAAGGCCAAGGGCATCCTGGCCTGCATCAGGAACAGTGTGGCCAGCAGGAGCAGGGAGGTCATTCTGCCCCTGTACTCGGCACTGGTGAGGCCACACCTTGAGTGCTGTGTCCAGTTCTGGGCCCCTCAGTTTGGGAAGGACGTTGAGAGGCTTGAGCACATCCAGAGGAGGCAGTGAGGCTGGTGAGGGGCTGGGAACACAAGCTCTGTGAGGAACAACTGAGGGAGCTGGGGGTGTTCAGCCTGGAAATCACTCTCTACAATTCCCTGAAAGGTGATTGTAGTCAGGTGGACGTTGGTCTTTTTCTCCAGGTAACCACTGACAGAATAAGAGGACACAGTCTTAAGCTGCATCAGGGGAAGTTTAGGTTAGACATCTGAAAAAAATTCTTCACTGAGTGATTGGGCAATGGAATTGTCTGCCCAGGGAGGTGGAGGAGTCACTATCCCCAGATGTACTGAAAAAAAGACTGGACACAGGACTCAGTGCCATGGTTTAGCTGACAAGGAGGTGTTAGGTTAGGTCATAGGCTGCACTTAATGATCTCAAAGGTCTTTTCCAACGTAGGTGATTCTGTGAACAGTGTTTATATACACAGATAACTTTTATTTCACCAATTAAATAAAACTGCCCCATTGGAGAACATAATCACCACCTCACTTAAATAAAACCTGCAAGTCACACCAGAGATAGCTTTTGCCATTAACCTTGCAAAGTGATTTCAGTTTTAATGGATAAAACCTTAAACTAATCCAATATTCCTGCACAAATCTTACAAATGTTGGAACATTTCAACATTTCAAAAATCTAATCAACAAAATGACATTTTATTAGGTATTCCAGCACTAGTTCTCAAGTGGCAATCTGATATTTCTTCTCCTTCTAAGGCTGGTGACCAAGTCAGTTGAATTGAGCACACAAACAGCAGCCTCAGCGGAGTGAAGATGACAGACAAGCACAGCCCCTTTGATGCAGGCCCTGTCTCAGACTGGCACAAGATGACTGCACTTCTAATCACTCCTCCATAGCAGTCCTTTTAGGAGCAGACTGCAGACTGATGGGCTCACACAGAGAAAGCAAAGAAATAACTAGTTTCTCTTTAATGCCATTCTTGCTGGTTCAGAACCTTCCAACAAAAAACCCCATCTGAAGGCCATTAAGTTTTGTACTGCTGTTGACTGAAAGAGAGGTTTCATTTTAATTTTATGGTTTTCAGATACTGCATGTTCGTATCACAAAAGTTCTTATGAAAATAATTCGCAGCCCAAATCACTCCCAGGGCTTGAGCTAACTCCCCTATCATAGACAGGAACATGTATAACAGACAGGAGCTGTCTATGAATGCCTGAGTAGTTTACCACCTTGTGACATAAACAGATGCTGCAAAGATCAGTTAACAGCTGCAGGCAGCTAATTCTGTGGCATGCAGGTGGTTTAAAATAACTACACCAGTTAACTCTAAGAACAGAGTGGCTGCTTACCAGGTATCTTGTTCACTTAGTAGTGTAAATATTACATCTGAAATGAGGCAAACACTGTGAGAAGTAGCTGAGAACATCTTGATGACAGTCAATTGCAGAATGCAAAAGGGATAGATTCAGTTATTTATTAACCCATTCTCCATTTTACTGCCACAATTATTTTAATATAAATATAATAATATTATATATATAAAATATAAAATTTTAATATAAATAAATGGTTCAGATAAACCACCCCAGAAAAAAAATCTAGTGTTTTCATATGAGAGAGCTTGGATACACTTCAACAATCACAGTAAACAAAAGCTCTTGCTTAGGAACAAATGAAAACAATGGATTATGCGCTCAGAGGGAAGGCAGCTTGCTTCTTTGCAAGTGCCTGTTTTAGGATCCCTTCATTGCTTCCTAGCACTCAAACAACGATGGGAGTAGAACTTGTGCTACAGCAATTTTAGCCTCCAGCTCTAAATTCTGAGCCAGCAGACTGAGTTGATTCTCTAAATTCCTCTACCTCCCTTAACCACTCCCTCTTAATCTGGGTGCAACTCTGCAGTCAGTTTCCTTAGACAAGGCATTGCCAGAACTTTGCTGTTGTCCACTTTGGCCCAGCTTCAACACAGCCCTTCCTTAAATACTTGTGTTTATTTCAGGGCTCAGCAGTAAAGCTACCCTTCTCACTCACATGCAACAAGCTACACCAAGAAACGGATGCAGCACAGCACTACACTCCTCCAAAACACCAGTATGTGCATGAGACTAGGGCTACAGCAAAGGGAATGGTTCTTCTTTTCAGTAATAGGCTGCACTCGTAGCACTTAAAAAAAAAAAAAGCAGCTCTGGAACCACAGCATAGATGATGGTACAGCTGAGCAAGTTTTTGGCTAAGAGACCTGACTTGCTTCCTTCTCTCCTTCTTGATTCCCTGTGAATAGGGCAAAGAAAGTTCAGTTACTGGCTGCAGAGTCAGGTGTGTACTACTGAATATGAGGAGAACTTCCAGGCTTTTCTTACCTCTAGACAAAACTCATCATCAGTGTTCCTTCCACTGATGTTTGCCTCAAAAAGCTGACCTGATTCAAAACTAATAATGTGTCAAAAAAGAGGGTAGGGAGAGGTTCATTTTCCTTATTTTCTCACCCAAGCACCAGTATAGGCCCAGAAAGGTGACAGAGGAAAAGAACTGCAGCAGTAGTCCTCTCAACCATGGAATAAAAACTGAATGCTAAAGAAAAATCTGCTATGTTAATCTGCCTGCTGTCAATGGTGAGTAGACTCACTCCTTCCCACACACCTCCACCTCCTTACCCGAAAGGGCTCTTGCACTCTTTTAAGCATACCTACTATTTGTTTAGTTTTGTTTTTCAAATCATCTTCATGAGCTGAGCTGGCTCTTTGAAGGATCACACAAGCAGTGATGCTGAGAGCTAAGAGGCAGCAGAGCTCATAGTTGAGACAAGAAGCTGTAACAAGGTCTACTCGTTACAGTAGAGTAGATCTTTTGGCAGCAGATAAACCCTGGATTAATTCAACAGTCTCACAGAACTGTTTTTCTTGTACTTGATGGTGATCTATCAGTCCACCACACACGGAGATGAAGACCTACTTCCCTTTGATATTTTGCTCTCGCTAATCTTCCTAGATGCAGTTTCCTTCCTTGAAAGTACTCCAGACTGTGGAAAGCACAACCACAAGACCAAATCACATGGTTCAGCCACTAAGTGTAAAGCTAACCTAGAAAGAAGGTTGTTTTCTACTGCATTAGCGGGTGGATCCAGATCACGGCAGACTATCAGTCACCCCAAGGAAAGGAGAACTCCTTCTTTCACATGTAACCAACTATGTCAGCTTGGATGTCCAAGAAACCAGTGCCACAAAAACAACTGAGCTGAAACAAGCTTCTTGCTTTCTTATCTTCCTTTAGAAAAGCACACAAAAATAAATCTTAAAGATAGGGTAACACAGTTTCAAATAATGGGCAAGATTATATATATGATTATTTTATATATACATATTATATATAAAAATAGATTATTATCTAGATGATACATATAAGAACCCAGATTTTAAAACTAACTTTGATTTTAACCAGGTAATTACACATTACAAATGTCACAAGATAGATACCATTAACCTGGTTTATGAGATATTTTTAGTTCTTTCCAGTAGTCTGCAGAGCTTCCACATATTTCACAATCCCTTTTCTTATCACAGGCTGCAATTCATTCCCTCTCTCCTCCCTTTCCAACCACAGCTTTATCAAACTCTGGAAAGTGCAGTATTACTGCTTCATGGGCCTAGGCATAACAAGACATGAACCTAAAGCAAAGATTTTTCAACCTCTTCTCAGTCAGTTATGTCTTAGTCAGAATTCTACCATCAAGTGGGAAAGCTTTATTTAAATTTATTGGAAGGACAAACTAAAACATTTCAAACTGTCATGTACAGGACAAAGGGAGTTCACATACAAATGTAAGCACGGACAAGAACAGAAGAAAAAAAGAAAAACAACCTCCAAAGTCCTTCATGCTGCCTATGTAATTTCAGGGAAAGTAATAAAGATGGCTCTTTTAAAGCTGATTTAGCTTCAACACTTAAACATTTTCATAAGCATATTTAAAGCCAATGATGTAAATTTTTCCTTTCTACATAACAATTAGCACAGGCATACACAGTTAAAGGAGCTGTTCAGCTTTACCATATTTCAGTTTGTATGGCACTGCTCCACTGCTAACTATATGTTTTAAAGGTAAGTAAAAATTATTTCCAAATTAAATTAAGCTACATTTGAGTCTATAAAAAACCTCCACGTTCTGCATGGTCACAAACCAGTTAGAAACTGCCAGCCATTCATAATAACATGGTTTTATATGAAATTGGAGGTGGGGTTGGGTTAGATTTTTTTGAGTGGCAAGGTGTCTGGGATTTCTTTTAAAGAAAGTGTTAAGAATTAGTACAAGTGTGCACACTAGCAGCCTCATGAAACCATTTGTAAGGACATATACTAGTAAACTTCTAAGAGGCTAAGAGGATGTTCTTATACAACACCTATTATCTGCTCTTTTGGCATTAAAGCATAATTGAAAGGGTCTCAAAGCAAGATGTAAGTAGTACAGACCAATACTCTGGTTTTCAGCACAAACAAGTTCTCAAGCTATCAAAGGATATTAACACCAGCTCTGATGAGATGAAAACCAGTTTAGCCAAGAAGCACTACTACATACTTAGAGAAAATAAGGGCAAAAGACTCTAATCATACACATTACTAGCTAATAACAGCTGCTGTTCCAGAGCAAAGTGCAAAGACACTAGAAATATTTCACAAAGAGGACTGAAAAACAAAGTAAATTCGATTGCTTAATTTCAACATTTGAAAGTCTCCTAGACAAGTGAAATGGTTGACTAGACAACTTACTTTACTCTAGAGAGTGAGAATTAGATCACCAAGCAACTATATTTTCTTTCATCATCACCTCCTAATAGGAATAACTTAGAGACACTCTTGGTCTAGGAGCAGCAACTGTCTGCTGAAATTGAAAGGTGAGTGGAAGTCCATTATGCAAAAAGCTCAGAGAGTTGCTGCAGTAACACATTTACGAAAAGCAGGTGGACTTGCCCATGGAAAATGCAGCAACACTGATCATAAAAAGACACTGATATAGGCTGCAACTGACAAGTTATGTTGGTGGCAAGAAATTTGACCATTGCAAAACCAGTACTTGAGGTACCCTAAAGGTCAGGAGCATTCTCTGTTGGAATCTAGCAAACACACTCTAATATAAGAAAATTTTGATTAATGTGTATTATTCTGAAAAAATATTCCGGCTGTCATCTTCACAGAAATCTTGTTATCATTCCCAGTTTATGACCACATGGTACATTGCTGATAACAAACATATAAGTAAAGATTTTACCATTACATAGAAAAAAACTAAAAGAAAAAAATGAGACTTTCAGTCACCAACTGCACAAACAGACAATTCTCATATGCCAATAGTATTTATCCTAGCTCAGATCAAAGATCATCTCAACTTCAACAGGTGGCCAAAGGTGGATGTATAGGGAAGAGTGGATGAAGACACCAATCAAAATCAAAGACACCATCAACCATAAAGGCAAAGATCTCAGATGTACAGCCCTATGCAGCATGCACCACTCATGCTTCTAAATTCATTTGCAAACTCCTATAATGCTTTGGAAATAGCCAGATCAAAGGATTTTTTCCTGGTAAACTCTCACAGTAGTCAGTATTACATAGTACTCGTATTTTTCTCTTAAAACTCCACAGCTACGGTCCCACTGCTACAATGTAAAAACTACACAGATTTACGGCAATGCTTTTTAGTACCTGGAATACAGCCATGCCATTTCAGGTCTCTCCCACAACAGAAAACTAACTAGATACTAAACCAGTTCCAATTATACAGAACACCATTTTTATATATTTAAAAACTCAGTTAAGAACCAGATTAGGAGCAATTCCATGTTGATAAAGCTACCATGCCCGAAGTACCAGAAAAAGGAAAGAAGTCAGTGAATGACAATGACCAATGAAACAGGGAATGCAAAGGGACAAGAACTGTGGAGCACAAGACAGTCTTGCACAGTCAGTCTCTGTGGCTGTCATTTCAAGAGACTGAGATCATCCTGAATTCCTGTGTTTAAGCAAATGAAACCATGTGGAATCACAATTCAAAGAAGGCACATAGAGGTGTCTTGTGTAACTCCAGGGGGGTTTCATTGGTTTGCTTATGGATGGCACAACCTACTTTGTTTTTTAGTGCTGAAAGAGGAGCTAAATGTTGACATCAGTCCTCAGCTGAGTCTCTTAGTTTTCTCCTACAGTTTGTTTACAACTAACTGCTGAGTCACCAGGCAGCTGAGGCATTTCCAAAGACTCTAAATCAAATACCAGAAACAAATTTCTTGATTGCTATTAAATCTACATGGTCTGCAAGGCCATATCTTCTCTGGCTGGAACACTGTGGGAATGCACCACAGGAACTGAAGAGGACAGTCACTATCCACTCTTAATTTCCATTGTCAGAACTTCGAGTTCAATTGCCTTCATCTGAGGAAGAGCAGTAATATGCAGACTACCACCATCATCTTGGCAACTGTGCACAACAAATTGGCTCTTCAGTACTTGTTCTATTAGAATACTTAAAAGGCTCACAGGAGATCTAAAAAAAAGCAAAACCAACTTACCACTATTGACATATTCAATTCACTTCAAAAATAATCATTGCAGTAGCTTTAATTAGCTTCCTGTAGCAACTCAAGAATACAAGCCACAAGAATTAAAAAAAAAAAAAAAACCAAAAAGCCAACAGCAAAACTGTGAGCTGTTTTCCTCTCTATGTTTCCTTTCTCTTACTCTTCTGATATTTGGCTCTTAAGCAGCTGCAACAACTTCAGAAATGACACATCCATTCTGTATTTCACATTTCAAGCAACTCAAATTCAAGAGTGCAGTACAGACCATTACACTGAGGATATTTCTTTGTAAAAATTTAATCAGTATACAATCAATATACCAAAGCAACTGTAGGCTGCTGTCCACCACTTTAGTGAGTACAGTTTTTAGAGATGCACCAGAATTGGCTACCTGTTCTGAGCTGTCATTCTGAACTGTGCACTACCATCTTGCATCACCCCAGCCTGACAAGCCTCTTCTTACTTCTCCTGAATTTGCACAGGTAATATCCTGTTGTCCTGTCCTGGCTTGATGAACTGTCACTCAAGTGAACACTCCACAAAAATCAGAATTTTCAGTTATCATCAATAGCCTAAGGCTTCCACATGGTCATTATAAGTGTGATGTATTTTTAACAATTCACCTGCACTACAGCTGCTACTGCAGAAGCCTAAAAAAAGCTTTCATAGTTTAAATGTACATTTAAACAGCAGATAAAAGTCACACAGTAGTTGCACCCAGTGTATTTAACAGCCTCATGTGTAATGCAACTACAATGTATAATTATACTCCACCAACAGATAATTTGGTTCGTAGGTATGTACAATTATGAAGGCACCCTCAAAACAGCACCTAAAAAAACAGGTGTGTCATCAAACTTAGTAAGAAGGCATTTAGACAGGTATGAGGAAAGCAACAAGGAAAACACACAGTACACAGGCACAATGATTAACTGAGTTAGCTACCCTGTCCTGACAATGGTTTGATCAAAATATGCTACTCCCATCCATACTAGGCCGAAGAAGCATAAAATATTGGCAAAGGGGCTTCAAGCAGCCATTCCTATCAGCATATGGCTCTGCCAACAGCATTTGTAAGCATTATTATTTGTCACACAGCAGCCAGTAACAAAATAGATTAAGTTTTTGAGAAATGTTCAAGGCTAGGTTGGATGGGGTCTTGAGCAATGTGGTCTAGTGGGAGGTGTTCCTACCCATACCAGGGGGAGTTGTGACTAGATCATCTTTAAGCCCCAGTCCAATCCCTTGACATTCTATGAGTCAATATGTTTTTAAAAAGCGACAAGAAACATCTGGAAAAGCAGTGGTGTGTGTACACATACACACAAAAAAGAGGTCCTTTAAATTAGGCTGGAAAAGACAGGGCTTTCACTGAGGATATTTCTTTGTAAAAATTTAATCAGTATACAATCAATATACCAAAGCAACTGTAGGCTGCTGTCCACCACTTTAGTGAGTACAGTTTTTAGAGATGCACCAGAATTGGCTACCTGTTCTGAGCTGTCATTCTGAACTGTGCACTACCATCTTGCATCACCCCAGCCTGACAAGCCTCTTCTTACTTCTCCTGAATTTGCACAGGTAATATCCTGTTGTCCTGTCCTGGCTTGATGAACTGTCACTCAAGTGAACACTCCACAAAAATCAGAATTTTCAGTTATCATCAATAGCCTAAGGCTTCCAACATGGTCATTATAAGTGTGATGTATTTTTAACGATTCACCTGCACTACAGCTGCTACTGCAGAAGCCTAAAAAAAGCTTTCATAGTTTAAATGTACATTTAAACAGCAGATAAAAGTCACACAGTAGTTGCACCCAGTGTATTTAACAGCCTCATGTGTAATGCAACTACAATGTATAATTATACTCCACCAACAGATAATTTGGTTCGTAGGTATGTACAATTATGAAGGCACCCTCAAAACAGCACCTAAAAAAACAGGTGTGTCATCAAACTTAGTAAGAAGGCATTTAGACAGGTATGAGGAAAGCAACAAGGAAAACACACAGTACACAGGCACAATGATTAACTGAGTTAGCTACCCTGTCCTGACAATGGTTTGATCAAAATATGCTACTCCCATCCATACTAGGCCGAAGAAGCATAAAACATTGGCAAAGGGGCTTCAAGCAGCCATTCCTATCAGCATATGGTTCTGCCAACAGCATTTGTAAGCATTATTATTTGTCACACAGCAGCCAGTAACAAAATAGATTAAGTTTTTGAGAAATGTTCAAGGCTAGGTTGGATGGGGTCTTGAGCAATGTGGTCTAGTGGGAGGTGTTCCTACCCATACCAGGGGGAGTTGTGACTAGATCATCTTTAAGCCCCAGTCCAATCCCTTGACATTCTATGAGTCAATATGTTTTTAAAAAGCGACAAGAAACATCTGGAAAAGCAGTGGTGTGTGTATATACATACACACAAAAAAGAGGTCCCTTTAAATTAGGCTGGAAAAGACAGGGCTTTTAATCCTCCTTTGACGGCGTGTCTTCACACAGTTTGCTACAGCAGCTCCAGCCGAGACTGGAAAGAGCATCCCTGCAGCCCGAGCTGAAGGTAACTCGCAGCAATGAGACAGAAACTCATCACAAAACTGCGGGGAGGAGTGTGGCCTCGCTACCACAAGGCTGCAAACCACGGGCACTACCCAGGTCTAGGTTTCGTTGTGACAGCGCCTTCTCCCTCTCGGCTGGCCCGCTCTGCCGCCGCAGCCAAGGCCGTGACACAGCCCGAGCTGCCCTGCGGCCCGTCAGCCAGGCCCGGAGGCGGCTGCCAGCGGCCCAAGGCCGTCGGGAGACAAGGCCGAGGCCGCGGGCGGGGCCCGGCGCAGAGGCGGGGGGGAGACACCGCCTCTTCCTCGCGCGGAGCCACCACGTCGGCGGCACTGCCAACACTGCGGAAATGGGCGCGGGGAGCCGGGCCTTCCTCTCCTTCTCCCGCCCCGGTCCGGCGCAGCCCGGGCCGGGCTCACCCACCTGTGTCTCCGATGATGATGTACTTGAAGAGGTACGCGTAGGCCATGGCCGCTCCCGGGCTGCCGCTCCCGGGCTGTCCCGCTCTCGCTCCGGCGTGACGCGCGCGCTCGCCGCCCGGGCTCGCGCTGCGGAGAGGCGGAAACGGGTTAACGGCCCCCGGGCGGCGCCTCCGCCCGCTCGCTCCCTCCTACCTCCGCCCCCGCGCCGCCGCTGGCGGAGGGGCTCTGCTCGCCCGGTCCTGCTGTCCGCCCTCCCTCGCTCCCTCCCACCGCGGCCCCGCAGGCGCCGGGAAAGCCAGAACGCAGCGGCGGCGGCGAGAACAATAAACAGGCGCCGAGCGGCCCCCGGACCCTCCGGCGACGTCAGCGCCCGCCCCCTCACGCCGCCCCGCCTCCGACCCGGAAATGCTGAGGCGCGAGGCCGCCTCCCGCCGCGCGTGGGGCGGAGCCTCGGCCCCCGCCCCGCCGGATTGAGGGAGGCGGCGGCGGCTCCGGGCCGGAGGCTTGGGGGAGCTGCTGTCCCTGAGTGCAGAACCCATCGGGCTGGAAAAGATCTCTGGGGTTATCGGGGCCTACCCGTGACCAAACACCACCATGTCAACTAGACCGGGGCGCTGAGTGCCACATCCAGTCTTTCCTTACCAGGGGCGGTGACTCCACCACTTCCTTTGGCAGCCCATCCCAATGTCTAAGCACCCTTTCCGTAAAAAGTTCTTCCTAATCTCCAACCTAAATCTCCCCTGGTACAGATTGACACTATGTCCTGTGATACTGTCGCTGGTCGCCTGGGAGAAGCAGCCGGCCCTCAGCTGGTTGTAACCTCCCTTCAGCGAGTTGTAAGGAGTGATGTCAGCCCTGAGCCTCTTTTTTTGTCCAGGCTAAACCCCAGCTCGCTCAGCCGCTCCTCACGGGATTGGTAGTCCAGACTCGTTGCCTTTCCTTGGACCAGCTCCAGCACCTCAATGTCCTTCCTAAACTGAGAGGCCCAAAGCATAAACCCTCTGAGAATAGCCAGCAATGAGCTGTTGGGTAGAAGTCTATCTTCATTGCATGAGTTTGGGCCTGAAAGGGTTTTTTTCCCTTTCTGTTTCTGTCTTTCCTCACTGAACTGAAAGCAACGAGCCAGGGGAGTAACCTAAATTCACAGCTGGTGTTTAGGACTTTAATTTCTTAGAGTTCACATGGGATTGGTGAGCTGGAAGAGGCTTCAAGGTCTTCCATAATCTCAGCTGCTTCATGAGGTGTCCAGTGTACCCTGACCTTTGGACCTGGAGCAGTCAAAGGCAGCCTGGCTCATGTATCACATCCATACTGAGGCAACACCAGATGCCTGGCAAGGGTAAATGTGGCAGGACACTCCAGTCAGGTCATGCTGGTGATGCTTTGGGATTCCCTTCAGCTCACCTCTGTGGGCTCAGGGTACTGTTCAAGAGCCATTGGCACATTCTTCATATAAACGGACATTTTACTCCCCTTCTGGCTGTCTGGTAGAATGGGAGTAAAAGGTGTCTGTCTTTTAACTTTATAGAGGATTTTATTTGTGGTCAACAGCATGGACAACACTGACCTACATGGCTTCTAACAGGTGTGCATCCAACTTACTTGTAAAAACTTTCAATAAAGCTTATAATGCCAAATCCTGTTGTCATATTTCATGACCTGAAACCCAAAATGAAGTTTTTTTTTAAAAACCAAAAAACTTGCCTACTGTGGATGTGCAAGCCCCCCTCCCCCCTGCCCCATAACAACACTAGAAATCCTTTATATATTCTAAACATATCTACCTTTTCCACATGAAAAATTCTCAGATGTTTGCCATTGTCAGAAGTTTGCCTCCTCTGTACTTCTCCTAATTTCTCAACACTATTTATTAAGTGTGGAGCCCAAAACAGCATTTCTCACGTGTCTCTAACCAGCCCCATCACCTCAAGAGTATCTCCAGTCTTGTCCCTCTCTGAACGTGTTTGTTTTTTTTTAATCAACAACATCTGAATTTAATTCTTGGTACTAGATCTCTATTCTAGACAGTTACTACTCAAATGTATCCATACATTTGGTATTTCCCTATTAGCACTGTTCCTCTTGCTAAATTTCAAGAATTTTGATCATGGCCACTTAGTTTAGCAAAAATATTTGATTTTTTCTCTTTTCATATTATGTCTGCCATTTTTTTACCCAGGCTGTTCATGACAATATTAAATAGGTCTTGCATGGACAGAACATTGAGAAGTAGCATGTGAAATTTTCTCCTAGTTTAAAAACCGTCTCAACACTGAAAAGAGCCATTTCTCTATTATTTTATTTGCAAGTAGTTTTGATATACATTTTTGTTAGTAAACAATTCCTAGCCAGAATGAGTTTTCTCAGAGAAGCAGGTTTTTGCCTTGCTTTCTATGAAAGTTAAACTTCAGTTTTCACATATCCCTGTGTGTCTCTGTTTCCTGTCCTAATAATGATCATGAAATCTGGCATCTGGATGGAGCAGGGTACCTCAGCTGAAGGAAAGGCTGCAGTTGGGGTCAGCTGTCAAACCCAATCAAGAATTCACACTAAAACAAGTCTTCTCAAGTGCTCCCTCAGCAGCTAAGCCCTTCAGCTGGCATTCTGACCCCATGCTGTTGGCATGAGTTTGTGTGACCTCAACCCCTGGAGACAAAGCTGTAGGAGATCAGGCCATAAGCAGATAAGATCTCATCCAGTATAAGTAAAGGTTGCTCTGCTAGGGATGGGGCAGCTCTGCTCCTCCTAATCTGCTTGTGGACCCTCCCTTGTTCTAGCACTGTCAGAGTCATCTGTTGAATAGAAGTGGCTAAGCTTTCATTTTCTTGTATTAGCTTTCAGGCAAAATCATCCTGGCTCCCACAGCCACACCAACAAACTGAATAACCTCATCAGTTGGAACCCATCTCTGTCCATGCATCCTCACTGCTCCCAAAGGGCCCTGTTGTTGTGAAGGCTAAAGCTCACAGAGTGAGGTCAGTCATGCAGACAGGTACCAACTCTCAGGAGGAGCTCTCTCCTGTAGCTGCCTCCCTTGTCATTGGCAGGATGAGGTAGAACTGTGTGGGCTTTCATGTCCTTCACCTTTCCTTCAGAGCTCTGTTTTTGTTCATGACATGCTCCAAGTCTCCATTAGTACTACTGGGGATTTGTGCATGATTGAGCCATGAAGGGTATTGCTCTGAGGGTTGGTCGAGTCTTGACACTCTGTCCTCAACATCCCAGGGTGTTAAAAGTGTGTTTGATGGTGACAGACTTTTTAATAGGACTGTAGTGATAGGATAAGGGGTTTTAAACTAAGAGAAGGGAGATTTAGACTAGACACAAGGAAGATTTTTTTTTAGTGTGAGATTGGTGAAGCACTAGAAAAGATTGCCCAGAGAGGTGGTAGAAGTCCCATCCCTGGCTGGAGAGGGCTCTGAGCAACCTGATTAGGTTGAAGATGTCCCTGCTTATTGCAGGGGGGTTTGAGCTCAATGGTCTTTAAAGGTTCTTTCCAACCCAAACTATTTTGCCATTGTGTAAGTACATGATTCTGTTTACCTCACTGATGGGATTTGGTCTCATAGTTCCCAAATCATGCAGTCTGCTAGGCTTCTAGACAAGCCAAATTGGCCCGATGTGGTTGAATGAGATCTAGTAAGAAAAGGGAATTCTATTTTGCAGAACTGAGATTTGCTGATGGGGGAAAAGTACAGACAGTGCAGAATGCCCAGTGAGATGGAAGGTGCCTTTGACATCACGGCTGAGCTGTCTGAGAGCCAACAGGTGGGTTCAGTTCAGAGGGAAGGCAGCCCTACCTGTTTGAGCTTTGGCAGCCTGGTGAGCCAGGCAGTAACCAGCTTGCAGGTGACTCACATGGCAGGGCAGTGCCCCACTGACTTCAGTGGTTGCTCAGCTTGGCCAACACCTGCACTGTGGACAGATAACCATGCCTCTGCTGGTTAGCCAGGCAGCCAAGCTGCTCTGTGGAGTGCCTCAGTCATTTGTGATGGTTAGGGTCACTGATGATCACTGATGATCAATGTTGGGATAGTTTTTGAATCAGTGTTTGGTAGAGGCTTGCAAGGAAAATATGCAAGAATTTGTTGCTTATGCTATCCCATGGTAAATACAAGCTAATTTGCTGCTGGAGAAGAGACTGTTCCTAACTTATTGAATATTATCCATGGTTCTGCAAATCCGAGATGCCTCCAACTAGAGATTAATGCAAAATTGATTTTTCTCCAAATTATGTGTACCATATATCATGTTAAGTACTAATAAGAGGCATGCAAATAGCTACTGAAATAATTTTTATTTTTTTAGTTTTCATTTTTTTACTTCTCACCTGTTAAATCTACCTTTTCAGAGAAATTAATATCTTCTTTTGTTGAGCATTAATAATTTGATAGAAGGCTACCATGTAGTCAGACTCACTTATAAAAAAAAATTTAGCCAGTTGATATAAAAGAAGCATTTGTAATTCAGTATTGAAGAATTGCAGAGGATTGTTTTTCATTACTTTCTTTTTTTTTTTTTTGTTAATGTTATCATGACTGCTCATCTGTTAATGATTTTACATCACATGATGATATATTTCACTGTGATGACTGTGTCAGGATTATATTCTGGCAAATATGGGAAAGTTTCTGGATACACTTTGGAAAACTATAACTTGCTGTTTATTCTGTGTCACTCAGTTTTTTCCTGAATTTTCCACTTAAAAAACTCATTTGGGGTTTATAAAAAAGCCTTAGGCTTTGCAGGATCCTTACAACTAAAAATATTATTTAAGGGAGAGGCTTGAAGTCATCCAAAGCTCAACACACTCTCCAGAGCAAAGCATTAAACTGGATTTTTTCAATGGAAATTAAAGCACAAAAGCAGAACTCTGTCATAACATTTGAATACAACCACTTTAATTATATTTTCTACAGCGGTATCATTTAACTCTTATAAGTATATCTCTATCCACACTTCAGTCTAGCTTAAAATTTTTAAATCATTCAGTTGTACAGTTAAATTTTCTATACAGATGCTGAGTAAGAAATGTTATTTTCTGGTGCCAGTCATTTAATTTGTCTGCATGTACTTCTGAACATTAAGTGTATGCCATATTTTTTCTTATTTATGATTTTTAAGATTAGATTTGTATTATACTTAAGAAACAAGGCAATATACAGTATATTTTATTTATTATAAATGTTGAGAATGCCACCTCACTTAATATAGAAATAAATATAGAGAGCACATCCTGCAAGAAGACAAATATTGTTAAATCTCAATTAAGATCTCTCTTTGCAAAGATAATTTTTAAATACATGTTAAACCTGTAAAGATGAACTGGAGACAACTTCTGAGTCAAGTAGATAGAAATCCGTGTCTATGAGTGATGTGTGGCTTGGGTATTGCAGGTCCTGGATCGGGCAGCTTTGGCTGAGATTTCAGCTAACAGCTGGATGTGTGTGCACAGTTTACATTGGTACTTTTGATCTGGTGGAAAAAAGGTTTGGAAATTAGTTTTTTTTAAAAAAACATTCCTTTACAATAGTGTTGTATTTAACTAACAGCTTAAATTAAATGCTCTTGACTAAACATTGAACATAAAATGCCACATTTGTACAGTCACTGTAACTATAGAATGCTTTATTACAGTTCAATTACATTGATGAGTAATTTTTTGGAAAAATTCAGTTCTAATGGCATTTTTTTTCTTTTCAAAATATAGTCTTGAGAATAAAGGCAGTGCAACAAAAAAGTATAGTTCTAGAGTTTCCAACTGTATTCATATTTTAGGTTCTTGCTCCCCTGGAAATATTTGCATGACCTCTGCTTTATCCCTGTTTATTTATTAATGGCCTTTGCCACTGTTATCATTTCACCCTGTTTTGCCTTGCAAATAACCTTGTTTTTCACTGCCTTGATGTAATAATGAACAGTTTGATAAGACAGCATGTGATAAATTTTAATACACTTTTCCCATAAAAACAGGGAAAACAATAGGATCTTTGAAATAACCTTGAAATGCCTAAAAAACTAACTGAAAAGATATGTTGATTTTTTAACAATTATTCTCAGGAGCCTTAGAAAATATGTGTTTGTGTAACAAGATTCACAGAAGCATGGAGGAGTAGTGCTAAACAATGTCAGAGCTCCATGCAGAAGCCTGCTTAAACTGCCATCGTGGTAAATTTTCAGTATTTTTTTACTTTAGAGACAATTTTTTTCTTAATTTTTTAAAGATGTCTTTTAAAAGTTGTTTTGGCAATGCTTTCAGAAAGAGAAAGTGGAAGCTAAAATTCCCACACAGGCTTACAGAAGTGAAAATAATCATGAAGACTTCCTGTTTACTCACAGCAGGAAGTGAGAAAACTTTAGGGAAACTGTTTTACTTGAAAAGGAATAGCAGTAGGCAAGCTTGGTTACACTTTTCTAGTCACATATATTTAATGGTTAAAAATAAAATTTAAATTTATTTTATTTATTTAAATAAATATTTATTTAAATTTATTTTCATCTTTTCTTCTACCAGTAATGACATTTTTTCTTTTCTATACTCCCCTATGGATTTTTTTTGATGGCTGTAGAAAGTATAGAATGGTCTAAGAGTCTGGAAGTCTGCAGCGTTGCTAAAGGATCTGAGCTGAGGACATATTAGGGACAGTGTTGCAGAAATAATCTTTTTCCAGCAAGATACTAGCAGATGACCTACCCTACATTTTTTTCTAAAAGGTATAATAGCAGTTTCTGGTAATTGTAACGAAACTGTATGTAAATCATATATAAAATTATGTTAAAGGCTTTAAGTTTCTATTGAAATTGCTTAAAATTTCACAAAACAAGATAGCATGAAACTAGAGTTATTTCTCTTTTAAGTACTTCTTCATTATGCATTCCACTGAATAAGCTTTATCATTAATATTTTTAATCAGAAGATGTTTTGCCTTTAAAAATACATGTGTAGGCTCTCTTGATATTCAACCATTGTTGATATAGAGGGCAGCATTGCTTCTGCAGTATTTTCCTTAATTTGTTTGACTTATTTTTAAAACTCCAGCCATCTTCAGGTTATTTCAGCCCGATTTCCCTTGCTTGTCTTCAAGCTGTGAAGGTCACACCAAAGCTGTTATTGCCCACATGAGCTGTGCCATTGAAGCTTTCCATTGTAGGCTAGGGAGTCTTTAATTCCATAGATCAGAAGGTGGGCAAGTATTTATTTTTTCCCTTAATGCCTCTACTCATTCATACAGTGTTTGAGAAAGGTAAACAGTACCTCCTAGAATGGAAAAAAACCCAAGAGAATGAATTGCAATGGAGCACACCCCACCATCCCCCAGCCATCAGCTTCCATTCATTTTAGATGTCAAATGGGTGTTGGTGTTCATTCCTGCATGTTTATCGGGAACACCTTGTTGCTATGGTCATGAGATGTAAAGGAGTATGAAATTTTGGATGTCACGTATTCTTCTTGTGTTTCATGACAAAAACTGCAGCAGAAAAACAATTTTCCTGGCTTCAAGGCACAGTCGATTTTCATCTTATTTCTCTTTGGCAGACAGTCTCTTTTACAGTTCTGTACTTTACCACGTTAAAAGTGGGATTTTTCAATTTTGCTTTCCAGTTCACAATGGAAAGAAGGGTTGTACCACATCTTTACTTGAGGAAGCTCTTGTCTGCTAAAACTTAAACTCAGATTACATCAATAACCATTGCAATTCCATCTTTTTTAACAGTGAAGCTTGTTTAGTTATCACAACCTTCATGTCATCATAATTACTTAGCATAGAAAATGGTTGCAATTTGTGGCAGTGCCAAGCCCTCATCACCATAAATCTTGTCCTGTGGTATGTTGACAGTCCTCCAGTGCCTACCTCTATTTACCTTTTTTTTCCCTTGCTGTGTGTCTTGATCCTATTTTCTTAATTTTCCTCAGAATGACTTTAATTTCGGTTCTGCAATCAAAAAATAAATGAAAATGGACAAAATGGCTTTCTGGGTAACAATTTCAGTCATGGTATTTTCTTCCCATGTTTTCAAAAGGTAAAATGACCAGTCTTTTACAGAACTTCTTGGTGCTGTAGGAAAGAAATGCATGGCATATATACTTTAGGAAGTATGAACACAGGGTAGTGTACAGATTATGAAAAGTAATCAAGTGTTTCAGAAATAAACCCCAAACTCCCTCCTTTTAGGAAATCAGCCATTTAACAACTGGCTAAGGCCATGAAACAGTGGACTCAGCATGCTGCCTTATGTCCTGTAGGGATTGGGAGCCTACTCCTAGTATTCCTTGTAGTGGTTTTCTTTGACAGAGGCAGTAGGGGTATACAGGCAAGAGACTAAAGCAATTTTTCCATAATCAACAGTTATGTGGAAATCTTCCATAGTTTTTCTTGCCATGCACATGAACCCAGCCACATGAAGGGGAAAAGTAGAGCTGTTCCTGACAAAAGGAGTGACCATGACCATACTTGATAAATTCTTTCAGGAGTAGCAGTCAGGCCATAGCCATCCTCTCACTCCCTCTCAATGTGTAACACAGAGTTAATTGGTTTTTATCTACTCAGTAAATGGGGTGCTGCCATGTTGCATCAGACTTACCATGCTGAAGGGTTGCAATAAAATTCTGCTATGTCTTGGGAATGCAACTTGTCTTGGCACAAAAAGGAATGAAACAGCCAACTTCCCCAGAAAGGTATGGCAGCACTAATCTAATTCATATGACTTGGACTTAGTAGAAATCAAGATATTTGTATCCTGATGACTCAAATCAAGGTATTAAAGCTGTTGCCTCAATTGAAAGCAATGAAAAGGTGTAGTTCCTCTAGTATAATATCTGGTGAAGCAGAGAAAATGCATAGAAAGACTTAGGACAATGATAATATTTATGGCAAATGTAAATGAAAGAAAGTGATGCAGTGCTCAATTTAAGTATAATTTAATGTATAAAATAAAAACAACTGCTTTGGAAAAATATGTTGATTACACTAGACACTGAAAGAAGAAGAAAAAGGAAAGATAACTACAGATCAATTACACAAATGGGCCAGTTTCCAAAACAAAGGGGCCATACAGACATTCACAGTCTTATTACCATTTCCCAGTAAATTATTGCCTAATTTGTCTGAATTAAGCCTGCTTCTTGTTCCACTTTTATTGGGAAAAAAGTGTAATTGGGATCTTTTTGAAAATTAACTAGATGGCTTATGGAATATTCCATTCATTCTGTGTCTCCTTCTTTCACATTTCATCTTAATAAGCTGATTTTTCTGTCAGTAATTTTCATTTAAATTATGAAAAAATAATGAAAATTTTATCTGCATGTGCTTTCTTAAATGAAAATTTTGCTGTAATAACAATGGGAAAGATTTATTTTATGTAAGTCAGTTTGGAATATATTTTTGTCTCATTGTTTGGGATAGTTCAATAGTTCAGCTTTACAAGCTGTAAGTTTGTGAATGTCTTAAACAGGCAAACATTTTATCCTACACCTCAGATATAGATTAGATAGGTTTAAATAGCAGACTTGCAGTAAGCAGATACTTGACCACATGTTCTGAGGTAATTTCTATACATTTTTGTATAAAAAAGTTGGGCTCTGCCTTTTCTGCAAAAGAGAATCACATATCTAGCTGATGCTTAGTAATGTATGTGATCTAGCTGAGTTTTAGAGAAAAGTAGACTTGAAGTGACAAACTGACCAGTAAGAACCTTATTTTAAAGTAATTACCCAAAACTTCTCTTCCCAACCTGTTTTGTGTAAATATATATATATAAATGCAGCTGTTTGCAATTAAGGATCCATGACATAAATTTTTCATGTTTATTATCTTTATTTATGGGAAAATCTTTTCTTCTGTCAGAAAAAATATATAATCCTTATCCCACTCTTTTGAAAATTCACAGATTTTTGTGTTTCTATTAATCCTGAATCTAATTTTCAAACTATTTAGTAACAGGTACTTTCAGTCCTTTTTGCAACATGTAATATTTGTATGATACGTTTTACAAACTGCTGCCTCTTCATGGAAGAAATAGTAAGTACTGCAATAAAGATAAACTTGGCATCACAGAGAGTACATTGAGGAGACCAAGGTGCACATTGTGAATTAAATGCCTTAAAAAGTAACTGAGGAGCATCAGCCCAAGGACTTCAGATTTCAGTTGCAGGTGATGAGCATAGCTCAGAGTGTATTTAGCATGTCTTGAACTTAGACTACTGACTAAGCATCTAAATCTGTCGAAGTAAATCAGGTAAGCCCCTGGCAAATTTCCCCAGATATTGAAGCAAAACCAGACTTTAGACTTGAGTAGAACTGTCTAAATTCTTCACCAAACAATAATGGTCCTTACATTTGACTTTGACTAGGAATCCAGTGCTGAAAGGAAGGAGGTACAAGGGCAAACATAATCCCTCATCAGAGAAGGCTAACTTGTGGCAGTGTAGGATTAAAGGGGGAGTGAGCTCTCCAGAGCCCTCCTCCAGCAATGGAACAAGGTCAGTGATAGCTTCTCAGTCTTTTTTCCTCAAGACAGACTGTGGAAGGGGAATGGAAGCCTGGTACAATACTTTTTGATATGAATGAGAAATGAAAAATAGGGAAGTAAGGAGACAAAGAATCACTTAAGCTCATAAGAAATTGCAAATCTGAGAAAGAGCCTTTTTCTAGAGAGTTGCTAGTAACCACAGGGAAGAGGAGCTGCTGGAACCAGAGTGCAAAGGTCTGATTTAGAGAATGTGCTTCTTAAGTAGAAGGTTTTAACAAGATTTGAAAATGGAAAAGATACTTCACTGAATAATTTAGCTCCTTTAACCACATGGATTGTGGCAGCATGCAAACGTTTCCTAGAGCCGCAGTGACTCCAGGAAGGTTAAGAATAGGCTGTGGAGTAGTTTGCATATAGCAGCCTCCATTGAGAAACAGAGGATAAAAAACTATCTAAAATTTACTAATAGCTCCTTTTTTTTAAAATGGACTGAACATGCCCTCAAGACTTCTGTGATCCTGAGGGTTTGCATGACTTCTGGAATGACAAAACCATGAATTCTAAATGTTGGAACAGTCAAGTGTTCAGGGCAGCATAACACCTCCCTAAAGACGTGTTTTGGCTCATGTACTTTTCCTGGCATGTTAAGTGATCCTGGAGCTGGGAAGGAGAAATTCATGAGAGTTTAAATGGCAATAAACCTATCTGTGAACATCGGGGAAAAACAGGCCTGTCTTTGCATATACTGAAGAGTGATGTCTGTCTCCCAACTAACAGCTTCCTCTATGTATTGTTTTTTCAATTTGCAGTATCTTATTTTCCAGTTAAATCATTTAAAAATGTGTATTGAAGCACACATATATTCCCATAGTTATACTGCCAGGGATTTGAATTAAAAGCGACAAGAAATAGGTAGTTTAGATTTATATAACTGACTAGGGATAAACAATGCAACTTCAACACCATTCAGGAAGCCTGAATGTTTGCAAGGATCATATATGTGAATAATAGCTACATAAAATCTTTTAAGACTTTATCTCTGTAAATAGCAGCTATAGTAACCCCGTCATTTTGTCTTCTGTGGAGATTATTCCTGCTTTACTGTAATTATTTTATTGTCAGTGAAAGTGATCTGAATAACATGATTGGCTTTTAAAACTTAACTTCACTGCAGTTGTTTCCTACCAGCTACCATTTCAGTCTTTGGATACTCTTGCTAATGGCAAAAAGAAATTCTGGGATAACCATTAACAACGTTCCCAACACCACTACAATTAAATAACTATGGTGATTTGGTACTTCAGAACACAGATCTGCTTTCTCCAAACCATGATTTACAGTTAATATTGAAAATGCCTCAGATATGAAATCTTGAAACTGAAACAATTGATGTTTCATTTAACACAATATTGACTTGTCATTGTTTCCATGGACCAACACTGACTGCTGACCACTGATTTTAAGGAGCTGTATGTTTGTGTCCTCCTTCCCAAGTCCTTGGAAATTATCAAGGTTATTTTGGTGCAGTTCCTTGTATAAATACAAGGACTGTTATGCATCTCAGAACAACAATGTTTAATCTTTGGTGCAGGTTAATTTAATTTAGTCATACATGTTGACAGTTATTCTGAAGCACACTGTTTTGACATTGACTGGATATTTGGAGTTTGCTTTGACTTATTTAGAAGAAACCTTGAGGAAGGTCAGCAGTCATGGCTGAACCATCACTTTCTTGAGTGACTGTCAAAATGAACAATTTAGGCTAGCACAGGTTATTGAAGTCAGTGTTTCTTTTGCAATATTCTATGCTCATTGAGAAGGCTACATTACAAAATCTACTTTTATTATACAGAAAGAAGTGTCAAAATCATTCTTACCATGACCCCAGTCACATCTTCTGGTTAAATAATGTCAAAACAGTAAAGAAGCTTATAACTGCCAACCTCTCTTTCTCCAAAACTTCACGTAAAAGTGGACTTACAGGATGGAAAGTTTAAATTCATTTAGACTATATCATGAAAAGCTGTTTTAAGACCTGGGACAGTAGCTTGTCACTTGAATTTACTACTCTAACAGATTTGTTGTTCCTTTGGTAAAGATTATGGTTAGCACTTTTTGAATGCTTTCTCAAATATTGACAAGATTATGGAAAAATGAGATAATTGTCATAACAGGGGCAATGCAAGCCTGTTAGCAACTTTAACTTCTTGCATCAATACTATGCCAATGAACTTCAAATCCCTTACATAAGGGTGGATTTCAGGCCAGCTTCTGTTAAGCAGAGATTTCTTTGAAGAATCACAAAGTTCAAGATGTTCTTATGATGGCTGTAACATTTTTCTGACTTGTACCTCATAATAATCAGTTAAGGATAGGACAAAAATAAAGCTGTTTCACACTGAAATATGTATCTCAATCTAATGGTTTGCATGGTATTTTTGCCCACTGTTAGAATCTTCATGTGTATTTACTCAGCCAAACAGGACTTTTTTGCCTAAAGAAGATGGTGCTTTGTTCGACTATTAACTCTTAATTGTAGGCTTTTTCTGGGCCTAAGGATGAGAAGCAAGATTTACCTGCTGAAAGGCCTGTATTTGAGACATCTATTGCATACCATTATGTTTTACCATTATGATTTTCTGCAGCTTCTGAGAGTCTGATTTTGGTATGCTTTATCATTCTTTTTTGTTTTCCTTGATAATTTCATATATTAGGTAAGACATTATTAAGTCTTCTCTGCTGGTTTGACAGGCTACTGGTCAAATTTCTCACATGCAAGCTAGGGGTCCATTTTAATCCTTCAAAAATGTTTGAGTACTCCCCTGTGACTATTTTCCAAGCTATTTTCCCATACATCTCCAATAAATCTTTGTCTTCAAAGCAGCTACTCTATGTGTTGGTAATCCAAGACACAAATTCTTACTTTTTCCAGATAGATTCAATCTATATATGCTGAGTGTCCAGTACAATTTCATATCTGTAAACTTGCCAGCAGTATTGCCTTTTAAAAGTAACAACCAGATAATATTCAAAATCTTTATGTTATTGTGTTTAATTTTCTCTTCTTGAGTCAGGGAGCAGTAGCATTCCTCCAAAATATTGCTGATAAATTTTCAGTAACCATGTCCACTAGGGACTGTTTCTGGGGAGACACTTCTCTTTCCTTTTCAGTCTGTCTAAATTATCAGAACGTAATGATGTCCACAAGTGCTGGACTGATGAAGAGTATATTCCACACTCTTAGCGAACTCAATTTTGATACAGTCATAGTACTTGCTGTTCTTTACTGTACTTTGTTTATAATTTCAGGAACATTGTAGCTATTGATCTAGTGCCAAGCCCAGTTGGGAACAATTATTTGCCAGCTCAGTAGCCATGGTGCTTAGTTAAAATAAGATTTCCCTTTATACTTTTTTTTAAAATGCATTTATGTCCAGTGACAGTCTGACACAGTTTCTTTACTCTCCAAACTTTTGAGGCATATCCATATAAAATCATCTTCCCATGGGCTCCAGTATCCCACAAACTCTTATCTTTCCCTCCTATATTTCCAACTAAATTAGTAATCCTAATTTATTCACAGTATTTTATGTGTCAGTGTTTTCTTCTTTGTGTCTGTTCACATGTAATTCTTCTTCAAGGCATTCGGGATTATACTACTCTGTAACCCAGTATCTCAGGCACTGGTCCCAAATCCACCTTTCACAGAATTAACACTCACATTTTTCAGTTATCCAGGATACCCTGGTCAAATCCAACCTTTATTATGATAAACCAAACTGATTTAAACTGACTTATCTGTCCTTTTACAAGGAGCTGTAATTTTTTACTGGTTTATTTTATTTGATCTGGTTTTGATTGCTGACAGGCTTTCTTGGAACAGTACGCAAATTTTAGTTTTTCAACTTACTGGTTCTGAATTCTACCTTCTCTTTTTTACTCATATTGTAGCCAATTCCATTTTCTAGCTCTTCAAGTAATTTAACATTTGATCATGTGAAAATATATTTTTGCTATAATTCTATGCCATTTCTTTTCAGACTTCTCAAAATACTCATTTTTTAGCTAATATAAGAGTTCTCCTATCCCTATGCAAAAATCTTTCCCTTAGATTATACTTGCAAATAGCTAAGTCTTCTGTAGTAACTTCTCCTGGAGTAATCTACATCAAGTAAATGAGACTCTTAATAGTTCAGCTTCTCCTGTCAGGCCTGTTAAATGTTACAAGTGTCAATATAAAAAAATCGAGGTATATTAACTTGAGGTGCATTAAAACCCTCATACCATTGCTTGCATGGTACCTGTCTTGCCTGTCACATTTCTAAAAACAAATAAACCATGACTGCTTGCTCCCCTTTATCTCTTTCTTTCAGTTCAAATCCTGAATATAATACAATATTTGTAAATATAATTTGGTTTCCCCTTAGAACAGAAAGAAAAGACTGGATTACTTCAGTTGGAAGTGGATCATCTTTAGTTGGAATCATTCCATCATTCCATTCATCTAGTCCAAATGCCTAAACAACTCAGGGCTGACCAAAACTTAAAGCATGCTGTTATGGGAACTGTCCAAATGCCTCTTATGCACTGACAGGCCTGGGGGATCGGCCACCTCTCTAGGAAGCCTCTTCTGGGGCTTGACCACCCTCTCAGTGAAGAAATGTTTCTTGATGTTCAGTCTAAACCTCTCCCAACACAGCTTTGAAGTGATTTGGTATCACTGGATACCAAAACTGGAGGAGATCAGCCCCTCCTTCTCCACTTCCCATCCTCAGGAAGCTGGAGAGAACAATGAGATTACCCCCAGCCTTGGTTCTCCCCATACTAAACAATCTCAAAGTCCTCAGTTGCTCTGCAGTGGAAGTGTCTCCCAGGCCTCTCACCAGCTTTGCTGCTGTCCCCTGGATGCATCCAAAGACCTTCCACATCCTTAAGCTGTGAGGCTCAGAACTGCACATGGCACTCAAGTGGAAGCCACATCAACGCTGAATACAGAAGGGTAGTTGCCTCGTTTGAGTGGCTGGTGATGCTGTGTTTGATGCACCCCGGGATGGCTTGGCTGCCAGGGCACACACACTGCTGGCTCCTGGTGAGCATCTTGTCAACCTGCACCCCAGACCCCTTTCTGCAGGGTGTTTCCAGCCACTCCTCTTCCAATTTATACTTGTGTTACTATGTTTTGGTTGTGGAATCCAGAATTTCAACTTGTTAAATTTTATCCCATTAATCACTGCCCAATGCTATAATCTATCTGGATCTATCTGCAAGGCCTCTTGTTTCTCAACAGAGTCAGCAGCGTTTCCCAGATTGGTATCATCATCAAACTTGCTAATGCTGCATTCAGCTCCTAACTCCATGCTGTTAGCAAGTGTATTGAACAGACCTGGCCCTAAAATTGAACCCTGAGGAACACCACGAGTGAGCAGTCACTAGCCAAATGTCGCTCCATTCATACAACACTGTGAGCTCTGCCTTTCAGCCAGGTCTTCACCCCGTGAATCTCTCATCCCACAGTTGGACAACTTGTCCAGAGGGATGTTGTGAAGAGCTGTAGCTATTCCACTAGCCTCTTACAACATGGAACCTTTAAAATATAATTGTGTAGAAATGACTGAGGGAGCTGGGATTGTTTAGCCTGGAGAAAAAGGAGACTCAGAGTTGATCTTTTCACTCTGAAACTCCCTTAAAGGTGGTTGTAGTCAGGTGGGCATTGGTCTCTTTTTCCAGACAGCAACTGACAGAACCAGAGGATGCAGTCTTAAGCTGGGCCAAGGGAAATTTAGGTTGGATGTTAGGAAAAAGTTTTTTACAGAAAGAGTGATAAAGTACTGGAATGGCTTGCCCAGGGAGGTGGTGGAGTCACATCCCTGAATGTGTTTAAAAAAAGATTGGATGTGGCACTGGGTGCCATGGTTTTGTTGAGGTATTAGGGCTGGGTTGGACTCTGTGATCTTGAAAGTGTCTTCCAACTTAGTCATTCTGTGATTCTTTGATGCCTGTTTTTCAAAATTGCTTGTTCTAAATTGGTCAGGACTTCAGACTGAGCCTACTGGCTGGGGACTTGGCCCCAAAAGGTCAAATTAAGGACCAGTAATTTGCTGCAACTGTAGTTCAGACATTGAAAATATAAATTTTTTAGAAATTTCTCTCCAAATGGCATCCTCCTTTTCCTGCTTGTTATAATTCCATGTACTATAAAGGCCATGTCTAAAAGGGAAGGACTGAATCAGGCTTTGTGCTAGTTTCTGGAAAAATACCCAAGACCGGCTGAGTTATGTGGGGCAAAGTGACAGCAACAGTGACATCTGCAGAGCTAGTGCTGTCACTTATCAGCAGCACAAATGTGTTCCTGCATCTTTTATGAGTTTAATTCATCAGAGGATAGAATGGATCTTTTGACAAATTCTGTGCTACAATTACAACTCTGTTGCTCAAAGAAAAGACTTTCTCAACTGAGAAATCTGAGACTTTGGTCATCTGTAGGCTGAATTGCTACAGTAATTTAACACAGAAGCAAGAAACATATAATCCAATTATGTGGAGTAATATCTAAATCACTCCTATTTCTTTTTTTAATGGTTTGCTTTGGAATCCATTAGGACAAAAGGGTCTTTATGTATTTAAAATATTAATAAAGTGAAAAATTGAAGTGATCATGCTTAGTTGTAAGTGAACAAAGTACATTCTTTTGTGCTCCCTCTAAGTCCTGTCAATCTTCTGCAGAATATGTTGTCATGGTATCCAATATGGCCATGTCAAAAAGTGGTAGTGACAAACAATGATGGTTAGCAACATGTGGCAGGTTTCTCTTCCTGTTTGGTACCTAGTGTGGGGTTGAATGGGCAAAGATAAAGATCTGTTTCAGATTCAGAGGTAACAGCATTGTGAGACTAAACTCTGAAAAAGTGGGACCTAGCAATGGTGAACCCACATGATGTAGAACAAATGTTGGAGGGGATTTTGAGTATTTTTTTTGAGAAATGAAGAGGATTTAACTTATTGTTTCACCTTCCCTGTATCTCAGCTTCTATAAAGCAGGTTGACATCTTTGAATTAATAACAGTTATTTAGTCAGATTATACAGGACAGATTATTCTGAGTCCCTCTCACTCAAGAAGGCCTTCAGATAAGGCCTTGTGTTCGAGGTCAAAAGAAAGCCCTTTGCAGCCTCTGACCAGAAACAGGCTGCTGCCCCAAGTTTGCCAACATGCAAAAGTACACTGATTTAATTTCAAATGTTACATTAAATTGGGTTAGTTCAGACTGTGATAAAGGAAATGTTTATCAGAGCCTCCCAGTCTTTTCCTGGCCTGAGCCTCAAGACCAAATATTCTAGCCAATATTAAGAGTGTAGAATTGCTTTCATATGAATGACATGAATGGAGAGATTAGTTGTCTTGAAAGAATTATTTTTCTGTCCCAGACCTTTAGAAATGTTTTCCAGGGTGCTGGGAAATCAGTGGCTAGTCCAAAAGCAAGACAAAGGAACAGTTATAAATATCCTTCTCCTTCCAAATCCGGCAGAAAAGATGGCAAGATTAACATATATGTGCCTCCATAATTTTTTTCTGCTGTCAGTCACCCTTAATCCCTTCCTATCTTTGGGAGGCAGGAAAACACATGGATTTGAAGGGCCAATTCAAAGGGCAGGATGGCAATCCATTTTGCTTAACTGTACCACTGCAACTGTGAATGGAAAGAACATCCCAAAAATCTGCATATCACAATCTTAATATCATGACAATAGCAACCACCCCCTTGCCCAACTGACTCTTCCCTTGCTGTTTTCATAAGAAAGAAATCTCTGCCTTGTATATAAAAATGTTTAGCTGTTGTTGCCACAATAACAAACTGAGATTTTAGAATAGTTACCTTGAGACTATCCTAATTTGCATCAGAATCTTCCCCAAAACGTGGAATTTTTCCTTTAGTCATCAGCCCTTCTGACTTCCCTCTCTAGTCAAACAGACATCTTCAGAAAGCAAATCAGAGAGCTCCTTCGGATACCAGTTTGACCTGTCGTGCTCTATAAACTACATACAGAGCCATGATTTTTAGTTTGGGCAATGTGAAATCAGTTGTGTCCTTGTGTCTTCAGCTTTATTTTCGCAGGTAATAAGCAAGAAATGGATCTGTGGTACTATCCAATAAAAGCTCAAAGTTTAATTTTTCTAAAACTTCTCCTGTAAATCTTCAATTATTGATTATGTTGGATATGGGAGGAAAGGGCCAAGTCTCATACACATAAATAGCCTGCATGTCTCCAACAATATCCACAATCATAACTCTGAATATAATCCTTGCCAACAAACAATGCCTGTCTGTGAAAGGCATTTTAGAATTTCTGAAGTAAATGGTCAATTCATAAAAGAACAATGTGATGGATTTTGTCCATGTACCCTAGATAAAAAAGGAACAACAGCTACTTAAAATGTTTTGCATTTATCATTTTTAGGAAGAAAAAAAAAAGAATTTGGAATCACTGTCCAATCCCAAAGGATACTTATTCTGTGTCTAGTATGACCCTAATTATAATGATAATATAATAAAGAAATGTTCCCTCTCTTCCTGTAGCTGCACAGTGGCAATCTGCAGAAAATTGCCTTCAGCTGTAGATATATGAATATGTGTTTTCAAACAGTGAACTGTGTTCTGTGTTCTTGTAATAGCACTTTATTTTTTAAGGGATCACCTCATGAACTACAATTAAAAAAGGAGAATGTCATGTTATTAAAAAAGTACCAAGTAGCTCAAAGTCAAAACCAGATGGCAGCTTAATTTTATATAGCTGAATAAAAAAACCCAAACAAAAAAGCCCCACCAAATACAAGAGGGCACCAACATGGATAATAGTGTGAATTATAGATAATTGTGACTTTATTCCAAAGTAAAATATATTATATAGCAAGCTTGCATATGCCGGTGCAGCAGTTCCAAGTCTGGATAACAATGCTTAAATATTTCCCCTGCTGGAATATTTCCATGTATTAATCATTTCTAGAAACTTCCACTTGCCCGAGTTGCATTTTCTGATTCATAGGGGATTTTTTTGCACAAATTTCACAGAAGACTTCAGCTTTTTTTGTGTGTGTGTGTTTTTGTTTTTTGTTTTTTTTTTTTTTTAGTCATGACTACTAAAGAAAGTTTCTTCCCATGATAATATACTTCAAGATGTGCTACAATCCCAGCACCAAAGCAGTAGGTAGTAAACAAGATGAAATTTGGCAAGGTAGAAGCTCTGTGCTCCCAAAAGTCATTTTGATTCCTTTGGTTTGCCTTTCTGTATATTGAAAACATCACAGAATTCCATAAGGGAATTTGAAAAAAACCCAAACAACCCAGAGCCATGCAATTATATTAGTTCTTACTCTTGAAGCAGTGCTTTGTAGCTACAACCTTATAAATGACTAGCTGCTCAGTATGATGAGATTTCGTAGCAACCCTTGTGTGAACAAATAAAAATCAAGGCTTGCTCCTCAATTAAAGGTATTTTTTCAAATGCCTGAGAATATATTTTTCTACTTCTGGTTATCTGTGTTCTAGCAAAGAACATGAGGTCAGTTTTCATTCAGGTAACAAGCTCATTTTGTTTGGACTACAAAGGTTTAGGACCTATTTGAATATAAGCATATAGCACATGAAGTCCCTCCTCTGTGGACAGCAGGATGGAAGAGTATTGCAGATGTTTTCTCGCTCATTACCAGAAGCCTTGTTGTCAAAATCTCAGTGAAAGGAACCTGGCAAGCACAGAAAATCATTATTCAGTCTATCTTCCTGTCTCTGAAGGACTGTAACATTTTTTGATTCTCAGGAAGAAATAAAGGCAGTGTATAACCAAGAGTAGCAGATTAAATCAGCAGAGTATTGTCACTGAAGAATAAAAACTGGAAATCAGTATGTTGGCATGAGGCCAGCATTCAGAGATACAACTGAAGAGAAGAAGACATATTCCCAGGCAGAAGAACAGGGAAGAGAGGTTATAAATTTTGCCCTCCTGTTTCAGCCACATTCATATGTCCAAGTCTGATGTTACCTTGTCATTGTACTTGGGGTATTTGCACACCAGCATTTGTTATACAATATTTGACTTCAACCAGGCAAATGACAACTGAAATGCACCAAGGGCCAGCAGATTCTTTAGGGTACACACACTGGCTGAGCATGCTGTCAGGCAGCCCCAGAATTTACCCCTTGTACACTGAAAACCAAGTGAAAAGTGTACAGTGAGGGTTGCTGAGGAGGTCAGGACCTTTCAAAGTGCAGTCATTGGGGGCCTGTTAGCTCCACTCCCTGCCTTTGCTGCCTACTCATTGTGGCTCCAGTTAGGGACCTGTTGGTAGATTCTGCAATTTCACAGAATCACATAATGGGCCAGGTTGGAGGGCTACACATCTGGCCCAACCTTTCTGTTCAAGCAGGGTTGTCCTACAGTACATGGCAGAGAATTGTGTTCAGAAAATTCTTGAATATCTGCAGGGAGAGAAACTCCACAACCTCTCTGGACAAACTCTTCCAGTGCTTGGTCACCAGCACAGTAAAGAAGATTTTCTCATATTCCCACAGAACTTCCTGTGTACCAGTTTCTCCCCAATGCCTCTTGTCCTACTGCTTAGCACCACTAAGGAGAGCCTGGATTCATCGTCTTGGCACCCTCCCTTCAGATACTTACAGATATTGGGAAAGTTCCCTTTCAGGTATCTTTTGAGGCTGAACAGGCCCAAGTTCCTCAGCCTTTCCTCATTAAGAGAGATGATCCTGCCCTTTAATAGTCTTTGTAGCCCTCTACTGGGCCAAATCCAGGAGCTCCATGTCTCTCTTGTGCTGAGGAGCCCAGAGCTGACACAGCACTCCAGACATGACCTCACCAGGGCTGAAGAGAGGGGCAGAATCACCTCCCTCAACATGCTGGCAATGTCATTCCTAATGCAGCCCAGGACACCTTTGGCCTCTTGGCCACCAGGGTGCTGCTGGCTCATGGACAGATGCTGCCCACCAGGACCCCCAGGTCCTTCTCTGCAGAGCTGCTTTCCAGCAGGTCAGCCCCAGCCTGTGCTGGTGTCCTTCTGCAGGTGCAGGACCTGGCATTTGTCTTTTCTGAACTTCAGACAGTTCTTCTCTACCCATCTCTCCAAAGGGTCGAGGTTCTTCTGAAAGGCTGGACAGCTCTAGGGGGTCATTTAACCCTTTTCTTTCAAGTCAAGAGCTGCTGGACTATTAAAGCCTGCACTCTGAACTCCAGCAGCGAAGAAAAGTGATTTGCTCTTGGTGATGGATCATAAACTAGAGTCACAGTAATAAGTGTACTAAAGTTGCTGTGAGTGTTCTGTGCTTCTGGCTGGCCAAAATTTGATGGAAGCTTAGGGACATCAGTAACATAAAAATGAAAGCTCTACAAATCCATAAGTTATGTAATTTACCTGTATTTTAGTTTTTTCCATGAGGAAGAGTAAATACAAAAAAATGCCTGTGTTAAGGTTTGTGCCACAGTTGACACTCAGGCACTATAGAAAACAGTATTGTGTGTGTGTGTGTATATATATATATATATATATATATATATATATATATGTCCTGTGATCTCAAGGAAACTGTCTGGTCTGTCTTGAGGTCTTGAGTCTTACCCTGCAGGATACTGTGTTTAGGTTGCCTAATCTAGCATTAAGAAATCTTTTGTGTGGATTAAGTACTATTCTTCTGCTTGGAAGTATAATGCACTGTATGATACAGCTTTTGAAGGCTGTATGTAATCGGCATACAGGAAAAGATCTCAGTTAAGTCTCTTTCCTCCGCTGCTGCTTGTTTGTGATCTGTTTAAGGTAAGTCTTAGCCTCCTGCTGCTGTCTCAGTTTCCCCTCTGTGCAGCAGGGACATGTCCCTGCTGCTGCTGTGGAGGCAGGGCAGTGTGCACGTGAGATGGTGTGCTGACTCAGAGATAGGGTACCCAAGTAAGTCTACCTGCGTCTGCAGGGCTGGGTGCTGGGGGAGTCAGCCGGTACAGTGAGAAAATTAAACTGCAACTTCATCAGCAAACGGGAATGTGATCTCCAATACTGGCAAATTGAGTTCTGGTAAGTGCACTGAACAAGTCAAGGCACCGTTTTGATGGTAATGTTATATGAGACCAAGTTTATAATGGTGATCTGTATCGAGTCAGGACGTGTGACCTCATTTGTTTGATGTGGGCTCTCAACTATAATCTATACCTTCATTATCTCAAGTGCAGGATAACTGTAACCCACTCTGGCTGTCAAGCCACAACTAAAAACTACTGTGAACTGAAGGTGACTTGAAATGCAGCCGTGCAATTATTAAGTAATGTGTCATGCAAGGAGCACAGTGCATTATACCAATTGCTTTGGAAGTGCACTTGTCGCCAGCAAGAGCAGAGGTGAAATTCATACCCTCTGTTTTGACCTTTGTCTCCTGAAGTGGCTCAGGACCAGCCTACCTGAAGGGATTTTATTTTCTCTGTGCTGTGTGCTACAGTTGTGATTACAGGTTCTGGAGCTGCGGGCCAGAGCTGGTCTCAGTAGGTCTGAGATGTGAACTGTGTATTTTGTATAAGCACTTATTTTGTGGGTTTTTTTTTCAATATTTTTTTCTTCTAGGAGGCTGTTCTTTGTAAGCACAGGGAGGAGAATTATAATGGTCCATGCATTTAAGCAGGCTGGATGATTGTATTCATCTGGTTAGATGAATATAATCTTTCTGTGTGGCAATGTTCCTTCTTCTTTCCCACTGGATTCTTGCATGATGTACATACATGCACAAGTACGTGGTAACACCAGAATATGTGTTTTACTGTTTCATCCAGCCTCAAAACAAAAACTTCAAGTGATTGGAATTTCCTGTGCCCCACGATGAGCTGTTCAAATTGTTGTTTTTTACTCTGGCACCTGGATGGGGCTGTTTTGTCAATGCTCTATGAGCAATTATGTTGCCTGCTCTAAAATTTTCTTTTAAATGTGGTTATTGTTAATATTTGTGAAGGCTTTAAGACTTTCTAAAAATAGAACTTCACTCAACTACCAAAACCTCGATGAGTAAAATATCTGGGGCTTTTTTGTTCAAATGATTTTGTGGATACAGGTTGATTGTTGTAACTGGGTTTACTTTCATAGTTCTCTTGGTCTTTATGTTTTCCAAACCTATTGTAAATATTTCAGTCACAGTGTGAAGTTTTATTTTGGAAAAACCTATTATAAACCTTAAGTATTTATAAAATCTTAGGTAAGGAACTGTTTGTATTACTCCTTAAATGAATCAGAAGTAAAAAAGATGACCTGAAAGGAACGATGATCCTTTGGAGCATTAAAAATGACTCCACTAGGTGGAGAACTTGCATCAAGTATGCAACTAAAAATGTCGGCGCTAACTGAAATCCTAGCGGTGCTGCAAAAGTTAAACTCCTCATAACAGAATACTTTATGTATCATGCTTCCTCTCTATCATTTCTGGTGAAGAGCACTTTTAAATTTGTGGTATAGAAATTCTGTGCGGTTGCAGAACACGATATAAATTTATGTTAAAAAATTAGTAAAAGGATGAACATATATTTCTTGATACATTAGCTGAAGAAGTTGCTGTCTGTAGTTATCAACATCTCTGTGAAATGTACTCATTTGGAACATTTTTCTTCACCATCCAGCTCATTCTTGTGACTTGCTTACACTGCAGATTGTCCAGAGATAGAAAGAATGAAAAAAAATGGCCAAACCCAGATATTTAATTTTTAGAAGTCCTATTTGACTGGAACCCAGTTAAAATTAAACTAAAGAAATATTATATTTTATTAGTTTCCCCGGCTCTGTAAACCTGACCAAGATTAAGATCCTCAGAACTAGGAAGAGGACAAATGCTGACAAAAGGGAATATTTTAATGTGTATTCTTGTGCTGGCTGTAGGCCCCAATGAAAATTGGACTGGGGTTGAAATTTTTGCAGATTCAGAATTCTGTAGCATTGCAGTAGGTCCTAGGTGGCTGGGAGGAGAATAAAGACTAAAGGGGACATTTTTTCTAAATCTGCTGGGACTAATCTGTGGAGATAAATCTGCTAGGAATTTGCAATCTGCACATTTTTCTGCTGAAAATAATTAAAAACTGATATATGGTTTGTGTATAAGTCAGAATATAATGTTTCTAGGAACCACATGTTCAGACGGGGGAAATTTTGAATGGATCATTGCTTGCTTGGGTGTGCAAACCAACACCAGGCTTCAAGGTAGATTTTGAATTGGGCTTTGGGAGTGTAAGAAAGATTTGCAGAGATTTTTGGTTTTCTCAGGGGGGTGGAGAATCAAGAAGAAAGGGGTAAATGCTCTATATCCTTCTTTACTATTTACATATGTTTAATTAATACAAGTATTATAAACTGGGGTTTGGGAATTCAGGTTTTCAGGATATTTGTTCATGTCTTTATGGTGGTGGTCTGACATAGTTTCGAAGAGGGCAGGTGGTGACAGGATAGGAAATTGGATGTATTCTGTCATTATGCTCCAAGCCTTGCAAATAATTAACATCAGACATAGAGTTTGGAATTGCATTTTCAAGACTCCACTTGATTCTCTGTGGCTTGCAAAGTTCAAAAGACAAGGTAACAGCTGCTGGTAAAGGCAGATACTGTGTAATTTGGAGTCTGAATGCATACCAGGTTATAACTACATTAGGACTAGTGGTGGCATTAGGTTAAGGCTCTAGCTGGCTTTAAATTTAGGACTGAGATTAGACTTCAGGATAACAGAGGTTCTCTCTTATTGGCATGTTCCTTCTTATGAACCCAGATCTTTGTTGCATCATATTATTACTGAAGAGCTGGAAATGGGCAGGTTTTGGAAATGTTGAATATTCTGTGTTGTCTTGTAGAGGTGAGATTTGCATGGATGCCATGGCTAGGGTTGGCTTAGGAATAGGGAATCAGATCTCTGTTTTTCTCAATTTATGGGTGGATATCCCAGGGACTAGGGAAACAGAAAGATGATGTGTTTCTCTATGGGAATATGCTTTTCTTTCACTTTCATTGATGTTATCACTGTTGTTGTTGATATTAATATTAGGATTGGAGTTATGTTTATAGTTTTGGGTTTAGTACTGAAAGAGAACTTTTTTCATTTAAGAGGGTCTAGATAAGTACAAATAGAGAAAACAGTTGCTTAGGCCAGTGCTTTATGCTCTCATTTACTTCTGGTCTTCCTTCAATTCATTCACATAATTAAATTTTGCATTGGGATTTGCACTTTGTGTGATTTACGAAGACAGACAGAATTCATATTTATTTATAGTAAAAATTAGTATAAAATAATAATCTTCAAGAATTATTACATAATATAGGGGACAGCAGTAGAAAGGACTCCAGCTAATAATTAGGTTTAGGTTCAGAGCTGGAAGTAAATTTAGAGCTTAGAAATCTAAAGCTGAAACTACAGTATATTTCCCTCTTATGTTTGCATGTGTCTACTTGAGTTTAGGAAGGGCAATTTCTTAAAGATATTACTGGCATTAGCGGCCATATCTAATGAAACATAATTAAGATTGGATGTAGAGCTGGAGTTATCATTTGGAAACTCAGTAGCTGAAGATCTGCCTTTGTTGTGGCCTTTTGTAGGGCTCTTTGGGGTGGAAGGAGGGAATAGGTCATTAGGGGGACCACATTAATTGCTTCCCACTAATGAAAGGAATTTCCTGCAAAGAATCAGCCCATGTTTCATTTGGGATTTTACCAGCCTGTGTGAGGGCTGCAAGAGCTGATCTGAGAGAGATGTGTGATAGCATTAGTGAAGACTACTTAGGTTTTCTCATAGAGTATGAATTTGTATAGTGGGTATGATGAAGGCTCTCATTATTGTTGGGGAATGTGAAAGTATTCTCAACCTCTTTGTCTTGCTTGTTCTTGGTTTCCATTTCTGGCCCTCATTTTCCTTGATGAGCCACCATGTCCACCTCTTTGCAGAAGATGGCAAGTATTTCACCCAAATTTAAATCCAAGCTCTGTTGACTACTTGCTCTATGGTGTCTCCCAGAAGTTTGGCAGAAGGTTGCATTGAATCTGACTTTATCTGCCAGGACATGTGTCCTATACCTGCTTGTGTCAAAAAATCCCATTGCATTGTTCTGTAGGACACACTGATAGCCCTGGTATTGTACTGGTGGCCCATGAGAAGGACACTTTGAACTGAAAATAGCCCCAAATACAGCAATTAGGTTCGTGTGTTGAGTGGCAGTATCCACTGGAAGATGCAGGCCAAACAGTGATAAGGGTAATAGACGTAAAGAAAGGTGGATAAAAAGTTGGTCTGCCCCGATTGTGCTGGTCCTCAGATTTCCTGCTGGTGGATCCGCAGTGTTGGTGGAGAGAGAGCAAAGGCTGCTGATCAAAGGCTTCACTTTTGTTTGAAGAATCAATCAAAACTCTGTAGATAACAGGACTGATGCAAACATAAACCTTTATGCATGTGCTGGACAGTGGTGTGAAGCCTTTTCTTCACCTGATCTGCAATTCTCACAATATAAAAGATACCACAAAAATTAGGGAGGGTGGCATCTGTCCTTTGTCATGTATGTTAATGGATATCTCCAGCCATTTAATACTGTTTTTAGTTTGTAACAACCTTTAGTGATTTGTATAATTTCCAATTATTATTTTCCCTCTTTTCCTTGTATAAATTGAAAAATATTAACAATTTTTACTTACAGAATCTGTCTGGTTTGTTATTACCTTGGGAAAAGGTGAAAGGGTGACCTCCAAACAACTGTTGTGAGGTATGTGTTTGTCTTTTCTGCCAAGTAACAAGTGATAGGACAAGAGGTAATGGCCTCCAATTATGCTAGAGGAGATTTGTTGTTAAGCACTGGAACAAGCTGCCCAGGGAAGTTGCAGAGTCACCATCCCTGGATATATTTCCAAGGTGTGTAGGTGTGGCAGTTAGGGACATGGTCTAGTGGTGGACTTAGAAGCACTATGTTCACAGTTGGATTAAGTTATCCTAAAACTCTTTTCCAAATGAAATTATTTTATGATTTCATGGAATTCACATGAGACTGTGCAGTTCTATTCAGTTCTGAAGGTCACTGAGCTGGCTGTCACAAAGGCAGGACACAAAAAAACCCCTCTTCAAGGTACAGGAGGCACATTGAATATTTTATACTTCTTAAAATTTCCTTTTTGCCTGGTTGAATCAGTTTAAGTTTCCTGGTAATAAACCCAAAGGATTGAGTTTTCTAAGGAAGGCTGACATCTTTGACTATAAAAGTGTTTTTGTTCTTTTGAGGAGGGGGATGTGTGTCATCACTACAGGAAAGAGATCTAATTCAACCCATCAGTGTATCTGGTAAGTGCAGATTGCTTCTCAGAAACCTAGATCACAGCAACTCTTCTGACTCCTGCATTGTACCAGTTTTGCACCTTCTGGTTTGGTGATAATGAAATACAGTCTTTCAGCCTTTCCTCTTTGCTTTCTGAAAAAAACATATCCTGTTTGTTTGCATAAGTGCTTCGAAGTGTTCAGAAGTGTTTAAATGAGGCACATGTCAGCATACCAAATTAACCTGTTAGCCGTAAGGAGTGCTATTGCATTTATATCTTACAAATAATTTCCACCCCGTTATTTGCTTTTTGGAAGAATAGTCTCTTCAAGGTTATAATCTAGTGAAATAGTAGCTGACAATTTTTTTTTTTTTAAGATGCAGCATTGAAAAGGATTATTTGTTCAGCAGAGCAAAATATTGTATAATTTCAACACAGGTAGGGAGGGCTTGATGATGTATTTACTATGTCCATGTTTGTGGTGTCTTGTTCGTGACAATGGTTTAGTCCTGTTCCATGTCATAGAAATATCGAATATTAGAATGGCTTAGGTTGGAAAGGACCTTAAAAATCATCTAGTTCTAACCCCTGGCCATGGACAGGGACACCTTCCACTAGACCAGGTTGCTCAGGACCTCCTCCAACCTGGCCTTGAACACTTCCAGGTGTGGTGCATCCACAACTTCTCAGGGCAGCCTATTCCAGTGCCTCACCATGCTGACAGTAAAGAATTTCTTCCTAATATCTGATCTAAATCTACCCTCTTTCAGTTTAAAACCACTCCTCCCCATCCTTCCACTACGTGTCCCTGTAAAACCTCCCTCTCTTGACTATTCTTCACTGTAAATTCTGCTCTGCCAGCTCTTGTAACCACTGAAACAGGCTGTGTGTGCCAGTACACTTAATTAAGGTAGAAACAAGAGATCAAGAGCCAAGATGTCCAGAGTCAAAGATAAAATCATGGGACATGAATTTCAGGTGTGATGATGGAGCTTTATTTTAAAAAAGTGTGACATCCTTAGAAAAATTGAAAACTCACAAGTGTGAAGGTTGGGAACTCTGTCCTTCCAGCAACAACAATGCAGAGCATAATGAAATAGGTAAGAAAAATCACTATCTTTTGGAAAGTGAAAACTTTATTTTGTGTTCAGAAGACAGTCGATGTAAGCAACTTTTACGATAACCTGTCAATTCAAGTGTTTTCCAGCTGATGATTTTTGCTTATTTTGCAATTGTTTAGGAGAGTCTGCATGACTTATCACTTGTAAAGGAAATACTGATTTTCAATCCAGAAGTGCTTCATCAACTCCATGTTTTCATGAATGCAAGAACATTTATACAGGTTCCACAAGTATTTTTTCCTCAGAAAAATATTTTAACAGTCCAGTTTCACACTGGCATTATTATATCCCATTTAATCAGTGAGGTTAGTAACCTAGAGCTGCTGAGTGACAGGGAGGAAATCTGATTCCTCTTATTCTCTGTGTCTGTGTTCTCCATCAGTTTAAGAATTTTCAGTGATCAGCTTTTCAGGGTGGAGAAATCAACCATTAAGCACTCATAATATATGTATGGAGAATGAGGTGTGCAAGAGTGGGGTCTATGGGAGCACACAATCACGATTAGAAATCAAGTGAGCATGAGCCCATTTCCCCAAAAAGGTCAGGCTCTCTTTCTCCCTCCTGGCAAAATTTGATGTCCTTTCTCAGAAATCCCTAAAGCAGGAGATCAACAGATCCAATACAATTTATTCAGTTTTGTGAAACACTCACTGTCACATTCAGACTCATTCTTCTGTCTTTGTAGGTGGAAGTGCAGGGAGAGTTGAGTGTGGGTTTTATAAATTCTTCTGATGAAACTTTTTCATGCTTTGTGAAGTAATTGACGGACTTAGACATTTTAAATCTCTACAGTCTCTGTACTCCTCTAGAATTACTATATGTAGTGTGAGACAATTTAATAAGACTGAGATAATTTCACTCCAGCTTATTTGAGACAAGGTGAGAATATACTTCCTTGGGAAGTGGGTGAGGTAGTTCAAGTGCTCCTGAGAGTTAACCTTGAGTGTCATAGGCATATGAGGACAATAAAAGCTAAGGACAAAAGATACAGTACTTTTTCCCTTACTTTTTTATAAGAAAAAGTTTGAGGATTATTTTGGTCTAAGAACACCAATCGTGTATGGCCTCACAGAGGAGAAAGAAATGGTACTTCTATCATTTGGGAATTCCTTTGAGGACATAAGTATTCTGGGTGTGCTCCAGACTGAAATTTTATTTTATTTTTTTAGATAGCTGTAAACTTGAAACTTTTCTGGTGCAATGATCTGCTGAAAAGCTCCAGGTAGGTGACTTTTAGATTCATTGTGCAGATCCTGGGCTCTGATCTCTTTCTGAACCTAGCCTTACACTCCTGTCCTTGCTCTCAAGCTTCTGATGGCTGAATGAGAAAAGCCCAAAGGAGTGAGAACACTCCCTTTCTATAATTGCAGGGTGAAATCCAAACAAATGTCACAGCACCCGTTGACTTCAGGTCATGCCAGAAATTCACATGTGGTTTTGGTTTTATTGTATGTCTTTCTCTTTTGTTCATGAGCATTGGCAGTGAACCTAACATAATGGGACTTACAGAAGTTCCCTGGACAGTATTATTAAAAAGGAAAAAGGAAGCTGTCTAATGTATCCAATAATAACTGAATGATAGCAAACTATTCACATGGTTGTCTTTGCCAGCAGGGAATGTACTTAGTGACTAAATGGGAGGGAAGACTTTCAATCTTATATTCCTATGAAATATGCAAAGCACTGAGCAACAAGGGATGACAGAAAATAAGCATGTCCAAGTCAAACAACAAAAGTGACCTTTCCTTGAAAAGATCTGGAAATAGTTAACTACAATTCCAAGTTATCACATGGTAAACAATTAATGAGTTAACATACAGACTTCTTTTCCATCCATTACAAATCAGCCTGCATTTACACACAAAAAACCATAAAAATGATAAAAAAACATAAATCAGAGGTTTTTATAGCCTAAGAATATTGTATTTAATCAGCTCAGTCTAAACTTTTTTCCATCCTTCTGACTGCAAACAGACTTGTGTTGCTTGATCAGAAAAAAAATGTTTGTGTCATTAGTCAGTTTTGTTCTCACTCCTTCAAATATTTCAAAGTTAAATGTTGTGGCTGCTCTTATTAATAGTTTATGTTTTCTACTTGTTCTTCTTCAGATTGTCATGCCAGGATTTCTGTTCTTGCCATTATGTCTTTTACATTACTTCCTTGTTTTGTAATTAAATGTCTTATTACTAAATATCATTACTAAATGTAATTGTTATCGCCAAATTGTTCCTGCCAGTTAGGACACAGAGCATATAGGAAAAAATTCTACCACCTACACATGGCTCATGGGATATTTTAAACTGTAGTTTTACTTCAAATTAAATTATTATTAATTGATCTTAGATTAACTCAATATAGTTATTAATTTTGTTCAATTGTTGTACATATGGCCTACATTTTTGTTTGCCTACAGGCACTTCTCCGCTTTTAAACCCAAATTACTTGTTTTGAGCAAATGTTTGTGTAATGTCCAGAGTGTTTTTTATAACATTGCTAACAAGAAAGTAATTGATTTACAAATTACCCTAAAATCTGTCTACTTTGGATAGTTCTCTGAGTTTATAATGAACAATAGTACAAATGAGGTCCTTTATTAGAGACTGCCTTGAATATGGAGTTGGATTCTGTTTTGTATTCTTTTTCCCTTGCTTATTCCCTCATTTAATACTACATATGCAGGAAATACATTGCAGAAAGGTATTTTAGTCTGTGCTGTCACAATGACCAAGATTTTGTTGCTGGATTTTGTTACATGCACTGGTTTATTCTGAGTCCTATCCTTATGGAATAGATACACTTGCTTATAAAATTTACTTAAAAATATTTTTGCTTTTCGTCTGCTTCTTTATTTTCAGTGAACACAACATCTGCTTATATCTCCAACAAACTACTAAATATCTTTCTAGTTGCATCCCTCCATTGCTTTTAGTTGAACGTTCATGCCTCTCTAGTTTTGCTAGAGTAATGTAATATGTTTAATTGAGTCACACTTAACTTGCATGCTACTTACATTTAACCTTTCCCTTTTTCTCTGCAATTGCATATATTCCAGTGAGGTGTGTTAAAATCCCCATCTATTGCAAAGCACTCCATTTTATCCATGTGCTGGTATGTCTCCAGGCACTACTTTTGGAATCCCGTGTATTGTCCTTTGCCAATGTCATTTCGGCCATGAGCAGGGCTTTCCTGAGGTTGGGAGAGGAAAAGGGTGTGCCTCCACAGACCTTTCTGCCTTCCTGCAGAGGTCACCTTCAGGAAGGTGATAAGAGCTTCTGGCACTTGCTATTGTTACACAGGACAGTTCTGGTTCTGAGCAGAAACGTGTCTGGGCAAGGCAGAGGATGTGGTGGCCTTTGCGCTGTTCCCTCCCTCTGAGCCACTGCATGCCAAGGCCTCTCCTCAGCACATGCTGGCATCTTTTGCACAGATACAATTGTATGTAAATATGTGGTACTCAGTTTCATAAATTGCATTCCGAACTGCTGCTAAAACCTTGCGTGCTGAAATGTTAGTATTTCATAATTAAGAATATTACACAGAAATTATGTTTTTATGTTATGTGTAGTTTTTCCCATTCATCGGATTTTAGATTGTACTTTACATTATTGTTTGGATGCATTTAAGCTTTTTGCATCCAACTTTGTTGAATAATAACTTATCTGTCATCTGTTAATGCCTGCTTGATAGCTAAACAGCCAAGTCCTGGCATCACAGCTCGAGATATTTGCTGGTTTAGTGCCGTTGCTTTGATATTCATTGTTTGTTCTGTAATGGCCCTTAAACATTTCCCATGCATATTTGAGCTAGAATGATTCTTTACATAATGCCTTAGAGGAAAACAAGGTTCTTCTAATAGCAATTAAAATTAGCAATGTTATTAGGCTAAGCATTTAAAATTACATATCACTTCTGCTCCAATTCCCTTTTATCATTAAAAAAAAATCAATTTTCAGCAATGCTGTATATCTCATGCATTATACACAACTTCCGTGATTTACTTCTTGTTTTGGCACAGGCTCAGTTGAATGATATAAGAGCTAATTTTGTTTTTCTGCTGTAATGGCTTGTATTGTCTGCATAATGAATCCTTGCTGAGTTTCATCAGGAGAGTTATGATGTTTATATACTTTTGTTAGTGAAAATTTTTGTGCTTGTTCTCCAAGAAGTTTATCTTACCTGTAATCTGAAAGAATCTTTCATGCAGGTAGCAGCTATCACACACCATTCACAGCCATTCACTCAGGTGTCAGGAGGAGACAAATCTAGAGATGGGTTTTGTTATTAGGATGGTGGATATTTCCACATGAATACAGGAAATAGAATTGGGGAAGAAAACATTGAAAGAAGTTCCCAGCTGTGCTACACATTTTGATAAATGACACTGTAATGTTTCCACTGAATCATATAAGAAATTATGTCATACTTGGAGAGACAGGCAGAGAAAAGGCTTTTTGTAGCCAGAGAATGGCAGAGAAATAACAGTGAGGATGAGCAGATCAAGAATTTGAGATATCTGGACTTTTGCAATGTTAGTCTATTTGGAAATATTCCAGAAACTGAGCTCCTTTCATTTTCTACTGTAAAAAAACATCTCAAATCAATGAATGAGAGGGGAAGCTGGGAAAGAAGCTTTTAACTTACACTCTCAAAACATTCATTATAAAATAAATCAGGCAAATCAGAGTAATGCAAGACTTACTAATAAAGTAGTTCCAAAGATCCTAGAAAAAAGAACAATGCTAAAAGGGCAGCTGACAGCTGAAAGGCAATAGAGCCACTGGAAGGCAGCAGAGGTAGGAAAAAGATCCTGTTGAGCATGAGGCACTAGGTGGTGAGGAATGAGGGATGTGTTTGTGTGTTAACTCAGGCCAACATACGGTGGCGATTTATTTTTATGTTTCTGAGAGGGAGGCGAGTATGGTTTTGTTTGCAAAACTTTTATTTTAAGTTGTGTAAGATTAATAACAATAATAATAATAACAGTAATAAAGATTTATAATAATAAATGTGTATGACAAATCATTATATATTAAGTGGATAAAATCTAGATTAGAAATAAATATCTTTTAATTTAGAATGTCTTTGTAAGACTATTAAGTGGATCAAGATGTAGGAAATTTTTATTTTTTCTTTGTATTATTAAGTATGTCTCTGTCTGCCTTAATTTAAGCTGATTGTTTGAATCATATTTTTGCTGTGAAAGACAGTCATAGAAGATAAAAAATATCAACATGGAACACGTGCTTTTCTTCACTTATTTGAAGTTTGTCATCTGGGCTATATAGGTAGAAAAAAAAGTCCTAAGTCTCATTGTAGTAATTTCACTCTTACAGATGGGATTCCTAGAAGCTAGATTGCAGTGAATACCAACTGGAAATCATTGGATAAAAGAACAAAAAGCATTCTCTGGGTCCTGAGTATGACATAGACACTCAGACAGGGCTTGCAAAAGCTGAAGCCCATCTTTAATACTGAGATAAAGCAAAGCTTCTGCTCTTTTTAAAATATTTCAAGAGAATTGATATAGACTGTGATGCCATACAATGTTTAGGCATTTTCTGTAAATCCCTAATTGTATCTATCTAAGCAGATTCCAGCTATGAGACTTAGGAGAATAAAACAGCATGAGGTGAAAGAAAATTTGGCTCATGATATTCTTGATTTTCATTCTCTTCTGGTTAGAGTCATTCACAGGTCTGCATCACAAACATTCTGTGAGAATAAACATTGACCAGATATACTTTGAAGAATTTTTGTAGGCACTGACAGTGTTGATGCTGGTTTCTGCAGAGATTTCTTGATGAGAGGGTAGATGAAACACAGCAGGACTAAGTTCCAGCATGACAAATCTCATAATCTAAGCTTGGTGCCTTGCTATCAGCAGGTAATTTTTTCTATCTATAATAGTAGTTTGTCACCAATGTTCTGAGGGCATGTAGCAAAGATGGAGCAGTTCAAGTTAAGAGGACAAAGACAAATCTGGATGAGCCAGAGGGATTTTGCTTGCATTCATACTATTTGAAAAGTACTTTTTGCATCTGCTAAAGATATAAAAGCAACAAAAAGTATAAGAGTACAAACAAATAATGCAAGTAAGTAATAGTAAGGTTATGACAATTCTTCCTTTAGAGTCTGCATGCTTCTTAGACTGGTGAGGAACTGAAGTATCACAGAAACTCTTTTATTCAGACGATCTGGCCAATCTAAACAAACATGACTCCTAAAGGAACATTTGGCATGAAGAAATAGATGGGTTGTGCTTTAGTGTGCTTCAGTACTCAGAGCACTGTATCTCAGTGCCCATTGATATTGAAGATTTCTGCGAATTCTGGGCTAGAGGAAAATGGATTTTTACATGCCCTCAACCTTAGAAGTTATTCTTGGCCTCAGTCTAGCCTCACTTTCTCCCTTGGGGTGTGCTGGAAAACATCTCTGTCCTTTACTCCTTTTGACGAGTTCAAGGAAGGGATGGAAAGCAGGAATGAAAGGTTGGTCCATGAGTGGTGATTACTGAAGTGATTGATCAGATTCATATTAATTTCTACAAATAATAAAAAAAGAAAAAAATAAATATTTTAAAGGAAACCACACCACTTCGAATATATTTCCTCGACTAAAGTTTTAGTGAGGCAAATGCTGCTGCCTCACCCTGAACTTTAGTGTGGAAATGTTTCCAATGTAGAAACTCAACCACAAAAGGAATATCTTTTCCCAGATCTTACCACCATTGCACAGGAACAATGCAATTTTCTCTGCTTTAGAAAGATAGAGCTTGTTTGTTGCTTTATGTGAGCCTTTGATGTACATCAGCTAAAGACAGTACAGCAACTAAATCATGAGTCATGACAGCCTGTGCTAATAAAATCATGGAATCATAGAACAGTTCGGGTTGGGACTTTAAAGGTCTTCTTGTTCCAATCCTCCTGCCATGGGCAGGGACACCTTCCACTAGACCCCATTGCTCAGAGTCCCATCCAGCCTGGCCTTGAACAGCTCCAGAATGGTGCACTCACCACCTCTCCAGGCAACCTGTTCTGGTGCCTCACCATGCTCTAATCTAAATATGCCTTCCTTAAGCTTAAAACCATTACCCCTTGTCTCATCACAACATGCCCTTGCATAAAATCTCTCTGCAGCTCTCTTGCAGGTCTCCTTTTGGTACTGGAATTTTGATATTTCAATTGGAACTTCAGTTTACTGTTTATCATGCCTTAGTTGGCATGCAAAGGTGGTAGATCATAAAGGAAATTGCCACTCCTTGGTAGAAATAAAATTAATTTCTAATAATACAGAGTTACTGTCTGTCCAGACTTGCAAAAAACAAGCAAGCAACTGTATTATTAGTTGGATATATGTTTGGGATACGTTGTATTCCTTTTCTTGATAGAATCGCTCACCTCTTAGAATGACTTAAGAAGGAAGCGTTCTCTTGATGTACAATTCTTGATGTACAAATATGATGGTTTAATAAACAGGCTCCAAAAAATCCTGTAAATATTCCTAGTCATTTGATGAACAGACATAACCATAAGAACAGACAAGAAAACAAAGTATGTCAAGTATTGTGTTCAAAAGTACTTTTGAAAGTTGTTTAAAGGATTGTAATAAATCTAGGACCACTTTCAAACAGCTTAAGCTGCAATTAAATTTTTGAGTAGTAGTGCTTTCTATTAACAAGGCATCTATGAAGGTCTAGAGTTGGTCAATAGACAAAAGCCCCAGGGATTTAGGTAAAATATACATCTATAAAGCAAATTTCAGAAAATGTTCTAAGAAGCAAATCCAATTGCAGTGCAAGCTACAACTCAACAGATTATATGCCCTAGGCTTCACTATTAGAAAGTTGTCTGAAGAGCAAACATTTCTGGTGAGAGCAGAAGTTAAATGAATGAGACATATATGTATACATATACACACACACATGCACACATACATATATATAAAATTATATATATATATATGCTAAGGCTTTTAGGAAGCCCATTTTGAATCCCTTTTTTTTTCTTTGAAGATCAAATGCTGTTTTAAGATTTTGGACTAGGGCTTTTTGATTATCTTATTAAAATAAAAAATAGTAATTAAAAGTGTTGTTTTTAAAATTATTTCAAATGTTTTGTTTAAAAGGTATAATAAAAATATTCAGTGCCTTCAAATAAGGAATTTCATTAAACAAAGAAATATGAAACTAAGGTATTATGACCTTTTTATTCTCCCTAGCCAGTCCCCATTTCTGGCTGAATTTATTAGTTGATTTGATTCACAGTTCCCTAGTTCCAGTTCCTCCATAGTTCATTTACTCAACACCGAAGCTTATTTGCCCAGTTCTGAAGCCAGCCTTAAATCTCACCTCTTTTGTAACTATTCCTTGGAAACAGAGTAAATTTATAAATGTTGCAAGACTCAGAGAAAGTAGTTTGGTAAAAGACTGTGTTCTCAAGACCTGTATTTTTCCTTTTAGAAAAAAAATATTAATGCTGTGATGCCTGGTTAGTGTTGTACAGGCAGTGGCAGTTAGTGGGTAGAGTTAATATGTTGTAATAATATAATATTTCATATCCTGACCTTTGAAAATTGCTGTCATATATATCCTACACATAGTAAACGTTTCACAAAGGTTGGAAGAGTTTCTGAAACATTTTGTTCAATATTAATGTGTGTTTGAGCAAAATGGAGAGAAAGATTTTATGGAAAAGAATGACATTTTCTAGGAACACTTAATTTTTTTGGCTTTGATATTAAAAATATAATGTTTAAAGTGGCCTAATTTTTTTTCCATTCCAAGAAGTGAAAAGCATGAAGGGACTGCAGCATCTCTTATGTGGAAAGGGAGTTGGGCCTGTTCAGCCTCAAGAAGAGATGACTGAGAGAAGACGTCATCAATCTCTGACAGAATCTGAAGGGAGGATGTTGAGAGGATGGGTCCAGCCCCTTCTCAGTAGCAATAGGACAAGAAGCAATGGGCAGAGAAAGTGATGCACAGGAAGTCCCACCTGAGTAGGAGGAAGAACTTTACTGTGCAGGTGACCCAGTGCTGGAGTCCAGAGTGGTTGTGGAGTCTCCTCCACAGGAAATATTCAAGAACCATCTGGACACAATCCTGTGCCATGTGCTCTAGGAACAACCCTACTTGAGCAGAGAGCTTGGACCCGATGACCCACTGATGTCCCTTCCCTGGGAGTGGGGCATTTTTACAGAATTCACAAATTCAGTTTTAGGGAATTCACAAAATCTCTGAATCTACATCTCCTCCAAGTGTTTTCACCCTTTGAGACTCAATAAACAAAGATGGATTTTACAGGATACTACAGACCATAATAACCCTAGACATAATTTGCCCACAATGTTACAGCATTTGGGTACCATTTAATAGAATGCACAACATTTGTGGCTTTTAGAACCGTCATCCCTTTGCTGCATGGCACCGAGCACAGGGACTGTGCTTTACCACACAGCAAGGTCTCTGCCTGTCACCTGTAGCCCAGTCTGGAGTGATTCAGTCCAGAAAGTCTCCTCTTGTGTTGGGCAGGTCTTGGCTCAATTTCCCTGTACACACCTTGTCATTTCTTTGCAGCTGATACATGCAAGGGAAACCAGGTAATCCTAATGACATTCTTTCATTGTGATTCCTGAAAGCAGACAGGAGGCAAAGCAAAACAGTGCTGTAGAAATGAGTTTTCAGGGATATAGTATATCAGCTCATCCCTGAGGTGCCTTAGAGCCTCCCTCTGCTCTCTGCTTTCAACAAATGTAACTGGATGATTATTTGTATTAATTAATGATAGTATTTATACTTATTATTATCTTGGCTTTATGTGCAGAATGTATTACATTTAATGATTAAGAAAAGTCTTTTAAATTCTTTTCAAGACTGATAGAAATAATGTTTGATCCCAAAATGACTGAAAGTGAGTTAGTGTCAGAGGTACTACATGGAAATGTCACTGCAACAATCCTCACAGAGGGGAAGTAATAATTAAATGCCTTTCAAATACTAGGGTCCAAGGCTCAAAGTTGCTTAGTTTAAATGCTGCACCTCCTGAAGCCCACTATGAAGTATTTATAGGATAGAGACTGAAAGGTAGTCAAACTAAGCACTGACAGTCTAAAGTAAATGAAAATAATTAAAGGAAGCAGTGTATAGTACAATTTATAGAAAGTCAGGATAAAAATAGGTGAGGATCAATATATACACTAAATTACATACATTCGTGACTATTTAACATCTTATGTCTGTCTTGTATTTACTTTATTTACTGTGAAAGCTAGAAAGAAAATGATCATAAAATATTTAAGAGTCAATGTAAATGGAAAAAATGTTTTCCCAAGGTAATGGACTCCTCCAGCTATTAGGCAATGAAGCAAAGTAGAAACATTTATTTTCCAGGCAGAAGGCAGTGCTTCTGAGATAAATTTCTATGATAATGAACATAAGGCAGACATTCACTATAATGAATCCAGAGGTGTCTGGTTTTACCCAGAGAGCTCAGAACGAGCAGGGATGGCTGTTCTGCACAGCCTGGCTGTGGCTCCCCAGCCCCATTTCCCACACCAGCCCTGCCAGGGCTCCGTGTGCTCGGTGTCCATCTCCAGCAGCGCGTTGGCTCCTGGAGACTGGGGCTGGCTGAGAACATATGTTTCCTTTCTGACAGAAGTGATGTTTGTAGCATGAGGGACAGGCTCTGACAGACTGCTTTTTACTGCACAAATGTCCTTTATTTGCTTCCTGTGAATTAAAACCTTTGCAACATAAGAAACTCTAATGCTCTTTCCCAACAATTTTTGTAGGTGATATTGCTTTTCCCCCCATTTATTTTTTAACTGCTGCCCACCTGCCCATTTGCTTCAGAACAGTGTTTCCCCTCAACCTTCCAAACATCCCTCAGACAGGCTTTTAATCCCTCTTCCTTGGACATCTCCTGTGCTTTACCCTGGGCACAATCAGCACTTTGTTTTCCTGCTGACTTTTCACAGTTTAATTCTCAATATCTTGCAGGCTTAAAATTTAATGTGTATTTGACAGTACAGAGCATTTGAAAAATTCTCTGACTTCCTTACCTTTCTTAGTACTTCCTCACCTTTCTTAGTACTTCCTCTTTCTTTAACATTTATTCAAAATTTTTACATTAGTTTTATGAATTATCATATTTAAATATAATCTTTGGCTAGGTTTTAATTTTTTTAAACATCCGAATGTGTATTTTTTCATCAAGTTAAAAAATATTTGCTTTTGCCTTAGCAGTAATTCCTTTCTAATCCTTCAGCCAAACACTCACTAGCCTGAAAATATAAATTGGTATATGTATTTTTGATTTTTAAAATAAATATTTCATTGGGATATTGTCACTAGAATGCATTAGAAGTCAAATAAATAAGGAAATGCAACCTGGTCATACTTTTAAATATATGAAGGATAAACATCAGAAAATCAGAATTAAATAAAAGTTTTTGTCACTCTGAGCACTAGCTCAGATCAGGCTAGGCAGATCAGGCTCCACTTGTCAAAACTTCTCTTTGTGATTTGAAGCGTATGTACCTGATGCTTGGACTGTTTGATCTTAAAATGTCACTGAGGCTATTTGTGCCGGGTCATGTCACTTCAAACAAAGTATTTGTACTCTTCTCCCTCCTTTCCTCTTATCTGATAGGCGTATAGCTCTGATAGTGCCTAATGTAAAACCACTAAACACCAGGGGTTTTTTATCTTCAATCACTGCTTTCCTAAATTGCTACTATTATCTACCTTAAAAATGGATATTGTGGAAACATATATAATAATAGTAGTTCTAAACACTTCTAGACTTCCTCAAAGTGCTGTTAACACTGAACATTTTCATTACCATTGCTCTGTTTTGTGGACATGGTTAATAAATACAGAAACACGGGGGACTCTCCCTATGTCTGTGTTCCACTCCTGTGTTTGATAACCACCACTCTAGTTATGTTAGAACATTTCATGACAATAACAGGACTCAGGCATCAGCTTAGGCAACTTTAGGTGTCAACTTTTCAGTGTTTTGTAGCTAGATTTGTTTGATTCAATCTTGTTTGGCAATGTGAAGAGTTAGGAGTGTTCACATGGCAGATGCAGGTACCTGACCTGGCTCTGCCCGCCCCAGGGTCAGATCTTGGAGCACTGGGGAGCAGGGATGTAGAGGGAGCTGGGGTAGCTCCGTGCAAGCCAGGTCGTGCCTTGAGGAAGTGTGTGGTAGCTGTAGTGAGGGGAGTCTGTGCTGTTTGCAGGTACTGGATGAGAAATCTGTTCAGCACTGCTGGTCATAGCATGGGTTTGCCAGCCATGGTCTCAGTGAACTGGGCAGACACTGCTGCCTGGTGAATTGTACTTGGTGCAGGCACTGAAACATGTAGCAGATTAAATCAAGACAACAATATCCCCATCCAGCCGAGGGCAGTAAAAACAGTGCAGAAAGGTGAATGTTCTGGAAAACTACTGCAGTCTGATATAAGGCATGTTGCAATGCTAAAGTGCATGCTATTCTTTCCCTTAAAAGTGGGGATTTACATATGATTGTCTAATTTTGACTTTTAATTTAAATTTAAATCTGTGTTTTGCATACTTTTCTCTCCCATCATTTACAATTCATCCCTTTTAAACACAGCAATGTGTCCTTAGCTCTAGATGAAACCAACTTTCTTGACTGGCTGAAAATCAGAAGTATAATAAAGCAAATAATTTCTTAGATTATGATTAATATCTGTACAACAGAGAACACAATGAGTTGAAGTCATCACACAAATAAGCAGAAAGAGAAGGTCTCCATATGCATGCTATCTTCATTTAAGAAAAGGACATCTAAACTACACTAGAGGTCACTGCAGGTGAACCTTAGAAATTCTGAACCTCTGAAGTCATTTACAGGAAGCTCAGGGAAACAAATGCAGACTGCTGTAGTCACCCTTACCTGTTATTTCAAAATTTCCCCCAGTTTAGGTAGGGAAAAAAAAGGAAAAATCAATTCAGCTCTTGCAGACATGTTATTGCCTGACTTATATTGCCTGACTTAATATTTCAAAAGCTGTGCAGGCTGGTAATATCTACATGAGGGAGAGCAAAATTTAAAGCCAGTCATTGTAGTCCCAGGGTAGAACTTCCTTTCCTGAGGGGCACAAAGGATAGCCATCCAAGGGCCCCCCAGGTGACTGAATAAACACTGCTCTGCAGTTCCTCACGACTATAGGTCCTTTGTTTTGTGTTACTGTGGTCATGCTTATTATTTCCATGGTGCCCAGGAGGCCTAAGCAAGGCTGAAAATCCTATTCTGTACCTCTAAACAACTACTTGGAAAGATAACTCCAGTTCCAGAGAACATACTGAGAAGAAATAGTATTTATAAGATGAGTAAGGTTGTTTTCAATAGTGATGGGTAAGCATACTCAAATGCACCCTCACAAACACACCATTATTCAACTCAAAAAGATGTTTTTCAGGTAAATAAGAAACTTGTATATTCATATAAATATTGGAAGCCATAAGTGTCTATCTCCTTCTTCTGAAAATTCAACTCTGTGTACATGGAAGTGGAAAACAACAGCTGGGAGGGAGGGAATTTGGAGTACAAATGAACACCAGACCCAGCTGTAGATTTGCATTCTTTGACATCTGGTGCTGAGTAGACACTGGGGAATTCTGTGACAACATGAGATTTTTTGCATCTGTCAGCTAAATCTAGCAATTCTCTTTGGGACAATTGCATGGATGAAGTTGATCTCAGAGACCTGTTTTAAGCCAGAACAAAATAAAAGAAGCGCACTCTATCTGATTCAGACCCTCAATTCACAGAGCTGGCAGGTTTCATGAATTGGAATCACATCTGTTCTATAAGAATCTGCAAGATAGCTTCCATATAATACCAACATGTTTGATTTCAGGAGTGCTGTGACTTGGGCCTTTTGGTGCATAATGAAAGGAGTTTAGAGTGTGTGCATATGTGTGTGTGAGTGCACATGTATGTGGGTAATTCAATTAAAGGACAAAAACCTATACAATTTAAAAAATGGACTTTCAACACTTCTCTGAAGGTTATTGGAAAACCTTACTAAATCCAGATACTCAAGGAAAAAAAGGGTTGTGGCCATATAAAGTAATCCCCTGATCTGAAGTAATCCTCTCCTTACCTTTGTACTTTTACCTAATTCCAGTACAGCTGACCCCTTCTTTTGTTTTGTTTTGGGCTTTTTTTTTTTTTTTTTTTTGTAGATGAGAAAAAAATCTTGTACTTTATACCAAACCAGTTTGTGGTTTACATGCAAACAAAGGAGTGAGAGTTTGAGTACCAGAGACATTTCACGTCATTATACATTGTAAATCCTCATGTGCTCTCTTTATCATTGACATTATATAGTGTTTGACACTACACATTGTAAAAGATCACTGCCAAATGAAATCAGATCACGAATTCATGGAATCTTACTTTAATCTGTGCTTCACATTAATTGCCATTCTTAAGATGGGAGCTACTTAATTTAACGGGATTCTTCTTTGCATGCCACCAGGATAAACACAAACCTCATATGAAAGCATTTAACCTCTTTTCCTCATAACTCTGGATAACCAGGGGTGGGTGTAGACAGGCCAGGCAGTGGTGCTGTGAAGTGTGTGGCTGTGACCTTTCCACCTCAGACATCTGAGAGCACACACTGCAGCAGTGCTAATGAAAGTGCCCTTTCTCCATGAACTCATGCTTCACAGTCCCTGCCATGGTATATTGCATAATCTGGGATGATGTAAAAACGATCTGCAGTGCAGAAGATGAAATAAGTCTCCTTCCTTCTTCCTTCCTTCCTTCCTCATCTTCCTTTCAGACAGGCTGCTTGAATTGCTTTTGTTTTGGGATGACCCTTGTTCCAAGTGATTTCTGCACCGAAAGGAAAGCAAAGAACTTTGTACAGCTGCTGCTTGTAGATCATGTGTGTGGACTCTTAGATATAAATCAACAGGACCATTTCTATACTGTTGTCTAGTTCCCATTATCTGCACACACTAATCAAACTTAAGCCATTTTCAGATACAGTGATTGAACAAGTTATTGTGTTAGAATGTTGTTCTTTTAATGACAAGTGCCACTGTGCTATTGCTGTGAATATATGAAGAAATACTCTGAACTGCTTTAGTTCCCAGTTGTCTCTTTGCAAAGTAATCTTTTTGCTACACGTGGGGTGGCAAATATTTCTGTAATACAGCCCCTGACTCCTTTAATTATGGTTTATTACCCTGTGAAGGAAAAAAAAGCAACTAAAGCTCTTAAATACCATATTAATGACAGCTATAAATGTAGATATTACCTTAGCAGTGCTGTAATGGAGTCTGGTATTGCTGAATAAAAGTCCACAATTTTCTAAAAATATACCACTGTAACTATGAAAGAGACACAGGTGGGAGCTTACCAGGAGAAAATAGTCTTGGTTGACAACTTGTGACTGACAAATGTTAAAACCCAGTTTCTGAGAAATTCTCAGTTGATTATAAATCAAGCACGAGAGAAACTTTGCTCCCTTGAGACAACTGCCAAGTTTTTGCTCTGGATACAGATGCAGTTCCTTGAAGATGGAATGTATTTATAGCCTGTAAGATACCTGCTATTTTTAATAATGATTCTCAACAAGCTAACAAATATTTTTTGTTTATATTAGAAAGTGCTGGTATGTCCGTGTGGTTTTTTGTGTGTCCGTGTCTGTGAATGTAACCTTTGCACATACTATGCAACCTGTGGGGGCCAATTGCATTCAAGTCATGTAATTAATTAAGTCCAGGCCACCCTAAGGCACAAGTCCCAGGGTGTGCACACATCAACCTTTCTAAAACTGGATCACTAGTTTACAACACTGACACGCCTAAGCAAGGGACTGACATTAACCTCGTGGTAGATTTAAATCATTCCAGGCAGTCTGTTTTGAATTTCCAAATGTGCCGTACTGTTCTAATGAGTTAATTCATTTGGTATCCATTTCCTCCTGTCAGCTGCTTTTGGAAAATAAATTGTGCATTGTTATCTTAGCCTTGTCTATCCTATTAATGGTTTAGGAAATGCAGCTGAAGATTATCTGTTGTTTTCTGTGGCAGAATTTGACCTGTGACAATGTAATGATCAATCACATCTTGAAGGAGTCAGAAACAGTGAAATCGTTATTCATTTTTTTTCTGTCTGCAGTGTAGTTTTAAAAAAAAATGTTTTCCACCATTTGTGCAGAGGAGTAAAAACAAAATGTTGTCCAGAATTTTTGAAAAACATCCATTTCAGTGTTTAAAAGTCATCCACCCAATGAGGGTGGATATAGCACTATACTACATATCCCACATTTCCCAGCAGTACATTAGAAGTCTTCTCTGTTGCCTTCTTGTTTGGTGTTAGTGATTATACTGGCAATACCTGGATGGTTTCTGGTGTTTTGTGGTGCCTGTTGGGCTGGGTGTGAGTGGGGATGGATGTAGTGCTCCCACCCCACAGCATCTGGCAGTACCAGACCCACAAAAGAGCGTTGTCCAGAAGGACCCTGGTGTTCCCCAAATGCTCATCTCCTTCAGCTCCGTGGCACAGCCTTCACCTGTCAAATCCTGTCCCCTGCTTCCCAATGCATGTTAAAGATGGCAGTACTTGTATCCTCTAATTCACTGTGGTGAGAGGCCCTGCTTTTAACTGGTCCTGCCTGAGTTTAGAAACAAAGCTACCCAGGGTGTATCTGACTCCTGTTGAAGAGCTGGAAAAACTCCCACAAGAGATAATAGACAATCAACAGACATTCCTGTCTATTGATCCATTAATTGGCAGCAGTATCCTTCCCTGCTCTTTCTAATCCTACCATCACTTCCAAAAACTCCCAGTTTTTCTTTACACCTCTTCCTCAGTTTTCTAGCAAGCATTTAAAATCTGCTATTCTATGATTATTCCAGCAACTAACTTTTAGAAATGCCAGATACCTTTGCTCCCTGGTGTTCTGGCTGTGTTGCCCATGTCAGCTTTTTGCCCTGCGCTGTGTGCCAACCCCACTGCAGCACACAGCACAGTGTTATTTGTGCCCACACTCTCCCTTCTCTCCAACCACAATTAGATCATCTCAAAATATCTGTACTGCTCAGAGGCTCTAGATCTGATGTGAGGGTTCACAGATTAATTTAGCACAACTAGTTTACCTTGGGATTTAAACAAGCTACTATTTTAACAGCCCTGAATCTTTTTGGCTGTCCCTGTGCTGAAGTCCTAAGCTTCCCATAGGATCTGTGGGAATAAAAAGTGTATAAAAAGAAAAAGAAGCACAAAACTCTTAGCCTTTCAGCCCTCCATTTCCCTGTGACTTTCAGACAGTTCTGACTTGCACACTGGAGAGACTCTGAGTTATTTTTTTGTGAGAAACAGATTGAATGCACAGGTTTTCATTGATCTCAGTGCAAGTGAAGTTCACCTCTCTGAAGAATCCCTAAAGAGTCTAACACACGGTGCCAGAAATAGTCAGGACCTTGTACTTGAGTCTGTTTTCTCCCGCACTTCCCCTCTCCTCAGCAGGTGGTGGAAAGACCTCTTTATTTTCCCTCATTATACTTTTCATTGTTGCAAATGGCTTTGACCATTTTAGTCTTACTTTAACTTCAGCCACCGAACTGGAGCCCTGAGTTGCCCTTAACTTCTGAACTGAGGGCTGAGTGGGAACAGAAGCTGCTTACACAGCAGTGAGGAAATCCATTCTCTGAGAAGGAATTCTCTGCAGCCTCACGTGGCATTGCCTGAGCACAATCCTCACCAGCACTGATGTGATCCACAAATCTGAGCTGGGCCAAACATCTTGCACCCTGTGCACATCTGAATTTCCATTTTCTCAGGGTGTTCCACAGTGAGCATAAAAAACCCCTCCCCTGGAGGTGGTGGTGACTCTTGGATGGCTCTGTTTACCTTGTGTGGCCTGCATGTGCCTGGCTTTTTACTGGTGTCTGGGGATAGCTCATACTTCCCTTGGTGTTGAAGAGCTGCAGCTGCGCAGCTGCGCATCTGCATGATACTCCAGGGAGAAATGGAGCACAGTTTGATGTTCATAAATAGCCTCTCAAATCCAAGATGTGTGAAAGAAAGTGCTGTTGATGCTTCTATTTCAATTTTATCCTTATTTTTACAGAATTACAACAATAATAAAAAATGTCCTGTGTTCTCTGTAACAAAAATTGGTGAAGTCCCAGTGGAGTCTGTGGAATTGCATCAAATATGCCAGCAGAGAATTTGGCCCATGAAAGGAAAAGAAGTCTCAATAATGTTATACTCTCAACATGAATATTTGTTTTCCTTATTGCCAGTACCAAAAAATAATTTTCTCTCTCCAGAACTCTGACTACAATTTTTACTATCAAGAATATAGCTTCTAAATAGAAAAAAAGAATAAACTATGATAATTTACAAACAATATTACTTGAGCCTTAATTTTCAAGTGAAAACATTACGAAACTAAATTTCAGATACTGTTTTATTATGTGCAAACCACTGTTGATATAATAACTTCTATTTTAGGTTGCCAGCAAAGAAAAGAACAATGTGACCCATTTAAAAACTGGCTCACAGAAAAATATTAGCAAGCTATTTATTGATTCTATTTAATTTTGATAAGCACCTTTTGATAGAAACAATTCTTTGTTACAAAATCAACAGTAGCATATGATATATTTGACCATAACAGGTGCTTTGCAATGGTACTGAGAAATGGGCTTTCTATTTGTTGCCAATTGTTTGGAAAAGAAATAGGAAAAGGGAAATTTCTCACCTTTGAATTCTTCAGCAGATGGAGCCTGATTTTTGAAATCTCTGATTAAGAGGCAAATGACTCTCACACAGCTGGAGTGCTGTAATGGCTGGATACAGCTAGACAAAAGCAATCCAAGAGGCCTCTAGAGTGCATTGATGGACAATGACACAAAAATAGGATTACAAAGTTAATAATAATAACAACAATAATAGTAATAATAGTAATAGTAGTAATAGTAGTAGTAGTAGTAGTAGTAGTATAATAATAATAATAATAATAATAATAATAGTAATAATAATAATAATAATAATAATAATAATATTTCTGATACAGGTGACTGAGAAGGTGAAGAGAGGAGATGCTCTGCAGGATCTGATTTTCACAAACAGAGATGAACTGGTTGAGAATCACAGAATCACAGAATCACACAGAATCACTAGGTTGGAAGAGACCTTCAAGATGATTGAGTCCAACCCATGCCCTAATACCTCAACTAAACCATGGCGCTGACTGCCACATCCAGTCTGTTTTTTAAACACATCCATGGATCATGACTCCACCACCTCCCTGGGCAAACCATTCCAATACTTTATCGCCCTTTCTGTAAAAACTTTTTCCTAGTATCAAACCTGTATTTCCCTTGGCCCAGCTTAAGGCTGTGTCCTCTGGTTCTGTCAGCTGCTGCCTGGAGAAGGAGACCAACCCCCACCTGACTACAGCCACCCTTCAGGGAGTTGTAGAGAGTGACAAGGTCACCTCTGAGTCTCCTTTTCTCCAGGCTGAACACCCCCAGCTCCCTCAGTTGTTCCTCACAGGGTTTGTGTTCCAAGCCCCTCACCAGCCTCATTGCCTCCTCTGGATGTGCTCAAGCCTCTCAACATCCTTCCCAAACTGAGGGGCCCAGAACTGGACACAGCACTCAAGGTGTGGCCTCACCAGTGCCGAGTACAGGGGCAGAATGACCACCCTGCTCCTGCTGGCCACACTGTTCCTGATGCAGGCCAGGATGCCCTTGGCCTTCTTGGCCACCAGGGCACACTGCTGGCTCATGTTCAGCTGGCTCTTGACCAGTACCCCCAGGTCCCTTTCTGCCTGAGCACTGTCCCACCACACCATGCCCAGCCTGTAGCACTGCAGGGGGTGTTGTGGCCAAAATGCAGGACTCAGCACCTGGACTTGTTAAACTTCATCTTAGACTCTGCCCATCCATCCAACCATTCCAGGTCCCTTTGCAGAGCCCTCCTACCCTCCAACAGATTGGCACATGCTCCCAGCTTAGTGTCATCTGCAGATTTACTGATGAAAGACTCAACACCCTCATCTATGTCATCAATGAAAATATTGAACAGAAGTGGCCTCAGCACAGACCCCTGAGTGTGAATGCCAGGAGCAGATGGAACTCAGGATCCTGAGAGAAGACAGCAATTGAACAACCCTGGACATCAGGAAAGCAAACAATGGGGCCTGCTTGGAAGAATCCCATGTGACACCCTCTTGCAGAAGAGAGGAGGAGTTCAGGAGGGCTGACTGATTTTCAAGGATCAGCTCTTCCAGACTCAAGAGCTGTCGATCCCTACCTGCAGGAAATAAAACAGAGGTGGGAGGAGGCCTGCATGGATGAACAGTAAGCTCAAAGGGAAAAAAGAAACATTCAAGAGGCAGAAGTAGTTAGATGTTATGGGAAGAATATAGACACACTGACTAAGCATACAAGGCTCAGGTTAATAAAGTCAAAGCCTACTTGGAGCTGAGACATGAAGGGCAAAAAGGGAGGTTTCTACAGGTACATCAGCCACAAAAGGCAGACTGGGAAAAATGCTGGCCAACAGCTGAACAGGGCAGGCCACCTGGTGACAGAGGACACAGAAATGACCAGTGTACTCTGTGCTCTTTTCTAATTGGTCTCTGCTGGTAAAACCAACCTTCAGGGATCTCTGGGATCTCCCTGTTTCCTTAGAGACATGGAAACATCTGGAATAAGCAAGAATTGCCATTGCTAGAGAAGGACCAGATTAGGGGATCCTTACCCAGCTAGACTGAACACAAGTCAATCTGATGGGATGCAACCATGAGTGCTGAGGGAGCTAATGTCACTGCAAGACCTTTCTTTAATTGCCATCAGGGAAGGGTCCTGAGGGCTGGAAGAAAGCTAATGTCACTTCTTTCTTCAAGAAGAAACTACAGATCAGTTGGAGCAGTGTATGCTGTTACCTTGAGTTTAGCAAGCTTTTTGACACTGGCAGCTGTAACATCCTTCCTGGTAATTCAGTGGTGTACAGATTGGATAACAGGACTGAGCTGGACTGAAAATTGCCTGAACTGCTGGGCCACACAGAGGTGTACACGGGAGGTTGATATTGGGGCAAAAGTGTTTAACATCTTCATAAGATAGCTGGACAGTGGGACAGTGCTTCCTCAGCAAGTTTACACATGAGAGAAAACTGGAATGAGTGGCAGCTATACCAAATGTTTGTGACTGGAGAAACATGCTGAAAAAAGCCTCTTGCAGGTCAAAAAAGGGAAATGCCTAGTCAAAGGAATGCCTAGAACTGCAGGTACCCATAAAAGCTGTGGGGTCAATGAGCTGAAAAGCAGCTGTAATACAAAGAACCTTCTGGGCTTCATTAGAAAGAGATTTGCCAACAGATCAAGGGAGACAATCCTGCCCCTCTACTCAGTGCTGTTGAGTCCACACCTGAAGTTCTGGGTCCTGCTCTGAGCCGTCCAAGACAAGAGATATGTTGAGCTACTGGAGAGGGTCTAGTGCAGGGGCAAGAAAATGGTTAAGGAACTGGAGAGTCTCCCCTAACAGGAAAGGCTGAGATAGTGAGATAGTTGGGGTGATTGAGCCATGAGATAAGGAAGCTCAGGGGATCTCATCAGTGAGAATAAATACCTGGAGGAGATGATTGAAAAGGATGGAGTCAGGATCTTTTCAGTGGTGCCTAATGACAGGACAAGAGTCAATGGAGCAAATGAAACACAGGAAATTCCACTTAAACATAAAAAACCCAATAATTTCTGTGAGAGTGGTTAAACACTGGCACAGACTTCCCAGAGAGGTGGTGGATTCTCCATCCTTGGAGATATTCAAAACCCAATGAGATGTGACCTTGCAAATCTGCTTTAAGTGGACCCTGCTTTGAGCAGGGGGTTTGGCCTAGTTGATTTCTAGTGGTGCTTTCCAACCTCAGCCATTCTGTGAAATTATTGCTCATATAATAGACCAAAAAGTGTTGCCTCTGTAGGAATCCCCATGTCACAGTCTGGATGCAATCATGCTCTTCTGCTGCTAATACGTTCTGTTAGAAAGAATTCATGCATAAACCTGCAGGGTGTGAGTGCAGGTAGGATCCTGACATCCAGGGAGACAGCAGGGACCTTTTGACACCTGATTCTGGGGTAGATGGGAGATGTTTTGCTGCTCCTCACCAGCTGCATGCCCTAGAGGCTGGGCTTTCCCATCCCTAGGCAGGGATCATGGTCAGCAGGACGACCTTGGTGTGTCAGTCTGCTGGAGTGAGCTGCTGGTGGGGAACAGCTGGCTCTGCTGGCACTGAGGCACCTGGGGAGCCCTTCTCTCAAGGAGAAGCTGCAGCTGATTTTTCCAGCCTACTTTCTAGACCTTTTGTGCTGATCTCACAAAGCACAAAGGGAATAGAGCAGGTCTGGGAATATGTGTGAAAAAATATCTCCCCCAGCCTTCTACATACTGAAGAGAAGGAGTATGTAACAGGGTGACTTCTGTACCAGTTCCATAGAGATAAAACACTTCAGAAAGCAGCTTTTTCATTGTTAAGGAAAAATAATTTTCTCTCCAGGTTTGAATTAGGCAAAGTAATTTTATTTTCTCTCCAAGTTCCTCTTATTGATATGACTATTATCAACAATGAATTGTTTTGAACACCAAGAATAAGAAGAAAGCTATACTTTTTTCCCCCACATCATCCTTTTACTAGTAAATTTTGGCCTAGACCACTTACTCTGTTTAGGATTAATGCATTCACTAGTCTTATTTTCAGTAGCTATGAAGAAAAGACATTTTAAAGCAAATTGAGGTAGGTGATACCTTCTCTAATGCATTTTTAATGTATGAGACATTGTAAGGACCAGAAAAGCATTCTGTACTCTGCAATACAATTTGACAACTAAAAAGAAAAACCAAAAAAACAACTCAATAAAAAAAGAAAGTAAAATAGAAACAAGATAACATATGGGAAAGATACAGCCATGCTATTAGTGTCCAGTTAGCTAATTTTATTGGGATTTCCAACATATGAAAGATGAATATGATAACTGTTGGGGGTATGAAGATATTGTGATATTAATAAGAATGTAATTCCATAAGAAATTGTCTTGTGATTTATATCTAATAATATTACTGAAATGAGGCTAATGAAGGCAATCAATCCTATACAATACAGTTCTGTGAATCTGATTCTCAAAGCATTTCTGATAGAAAGAGGATAAATTTGTCTTCTCCCAGGAATCCCTGCTGACATGAGAACTCCCGCTGAAATCAATTGACAAGCAGACAGGGGAGTAAAGAAACCTCTGTGGATGCACTTCTGCTCTGCCCTGCATCTGTAGTTGCTCTCTCATGGCAATGTCCTTAGAGTCACATTTGCTGTAAGAAAACTGCTCCAGTGCATCTGGAGTGCAGTCTCACACCTTACTGCTCTACTAATGAACTCTGCCTGCTCTGAAAGTTGCCTTTGCTCTTTCTGTCTTGGCTACAGGTCGCACAGTCCTTGCTGTGCTGCACCAGTCTGTCCAGACCTTCGGGTATCTATGCCATTAGCTGGTCTACACTGCACCCCACACTGCTTGGTTTTACTGATATTACACTAAAAGAAGGCAAGCTTCATTGTATTTACCCATTCCATAGGAACACTGCAGACTGCAGTGCACGTTTCCCTGCCCCAGCATCCCTGAAATCAGCTTCAGTTTGATTTAGCAGATCCCTGAAAACATACATACTCATTTCCCTCTTTGTCCCCTTCCTTGTCTTTTTCATTACCCATTTTTCTTGGAAAGAACAATGTGATTTATAATATGTATCTTTATAGCATTTGTAAGAACACCTGTTTCTTCAGAGAAATGTCATGGGATATATTTAAAACCACAGAAATTTCAGAAATCTGGAACTACTTTGCTTTGCTTGAAGTACAGACTCATAGTTCTCCTTATAGGGGGATATCTACAATGAAATTACTAAATCTTGTGAATAATTTTGTGGATATTAAAGTGTAACCTCTGTTCTGGGTAGACTATGAAGACAAGCTCTCACACACATTTATCTCCTCATGCCCAACACCTTCCTCTTCAGGATTCTTGAAATGGACATTCTAGCAGAGGTTTTTGTCTCTGTCACCATGCTAATTTAAGTCAATGGCAATAAATTTTGATGTCAGTGAGGCAGGATAAAAAGCTTGTGTAAACAGCCAGCACTCACATCTTTCGTCATCTCAAGAACCTTGCTGACATCTGACTTAACACCTTACATACCCACCTCACTCAAATACTTGAGTAAGCACAGATATGTGACAGCAAGGAGGTATAATGGTGAAGAAAAGGAAATGAATATAAGGTTGGAATAAGGTGTGGTGCTATAGACAAGATCATACTTGGTTTTTTTCTGTGCAAGTTTTTTTCTATATCTCTGTCCAAGCAGCTGTTGAGGCAAGCAGCATGAAGCACAGGAGATTAGGGGTAAAAATGAATTTGAACCATCAGATGCTTGGAAAAACTGCAATCTTATCTGAGCTTGGTGAGAAGAACCTGAGACTGGAGAAACACCAAGGGAAAGGCTACTGGTTTAAAAAGAAAAAAAAGTTGATTATATTTTGTCAGAAAAGGAAAGGTTTTAGTCCTCACTGTTTTTTTTGTTTGAGGTTACTTATGAAACCACTTAGCACAGAGCAGATTAGATCCTGGCACTGCTGTGCTGTCATCACTGTAAATTCATTAATGTTTCACTGAACTGTTCTAATGCCATTAGACTGCCCCATGTCACATGTGTTATGTCTGTGAATGCTCTCTTTGTCTCTCTGTGCAGCAAGGAAGGTGAGGCAGGATAAAAAGCTTGTGTAAACAGCCAGCACTCACATCTTTCGTCATCTCAAGAACCTTGCTGACATCTGACTTAACACCTTACATACCCACCTCACTCAAATACTTGAGTAAGCACAGATATGTGACAGCAAGGAGGTATAATGGTGAAGAAAAGGAAATGAATAAAGGTTGGAATAAGGTGTGGTGCTATAGACAAGATCATACTTGGTTTTTTTCTGTGCAAGTTTTTTTCTATATCTCTGTCCAAGCAGCTGTTGAGGCAAGCAGCATGAAGCACAGGAGATTAGGGGTAAAAATGAATTTGAACCATCAGATGCTTGGAAAAACTGCAATCTTATCTGAGCTTGGTGAGAAGAACCTGAGACTGGAGAAACACCAAGGGAAAGGCTACTGGTTTAAAAAGAAAAAAAGTTGATTATATTTTGTCAGAAAAGGAAAGGTTTTAGTCCTCACTGTTTTTTTGTGTTTGAGGTTACTTATGAAAACCACTTAGCACAGAGCAGATTAGATCCTGGCACTGCTGTGCTGTCATCACTGTAAATTCATTAATGTTTCACTGAACTGTTCTAATGCCATTAGACTGCCCCATGTCACATGTGTTATGTCTGTGAATGCTCTCTTTGTCTCTCTGTGCAGCAAGGAAGGTGAAAGGCACTGGAATTGAACTCATTCTTCAAGCCGAGAATCTTTGCAATCATAAATGAAGTCCCTTCAGCTTAACATTCATTGCCTCCTTTCTCATTTAAAAACAGATGTCAGCACAAGGAGAAGGCAGGTGCAGAGTGCCTCTTTCAGCTGCTTTTGAAGGAAAGCAGGAAGTGAATAAGTCACAGAGAGCTGTGCTGTTTGGATCTTTAGAAAGCATTTATAGCTTCTAGTTACGTTCCTGCTAATGAGGGTGTGAGATGTCAGCTCTTTGGAAGTTAGAGCATGCACTGTTGCACTCTCATCAACTCTGAGGGATGCAGCGTGCATGGGAATATAATTTAAACATGAGGATATGAGGAATGATTTATTAAGTTACCACAGAAAGTACTTAAGAAAAACATGTCTAATGCTAGAAAAAATGTCTGGCATAGTTGAATGCTATATAAACTACAAAATTTGTTATAAACTGAAAAGCCCCAAAAGGATATTCTCCTTACACTGCAGCACTGTCTGAAAATGCATATAAATACCCTGAATAGTAACTGTACAATATTATAATTTACAACAGCCAGGCTCCTAAACCTAATGAAGACCACAAACTGATTTTTGCCAATTGTACTACTGCTGTTAAAGCCAGCAGCAATATCTAAGAGCATGTTTGGATGTGTGGTGAGAATCTGACTACTGCCATTTTCCCCCTTAGGCAATCCAACTTCCACACAAAGTAGTGTCCTTTTTTAATGGGGGCAAGATCAGACACAATATGATCCATGGTGTCTACAAGATGCCAGGCTGAGGTGAGCAGAAAAGAACAAACTGCACTATAGCCTCTCTCTCCTCTCTTTCCACATCTCTCAGGTTTGATGTGGGTGGAAACACGCTATTCTTTGTGAAGAGCTGGCACAATTTGCCCTCATTAGCAGAGCATGCCCATTTTTTTTGCCACTATTGCTGTACCTCATTTGAAACACCACACTGCAGGGATTTTGCACTGTCTGGGATTTGGACTATGAAAGGAGAAGTTTACAAGAAAAACGCCTGCAGCTTCCTGGGCTTGATGCACTGCATTGTCTGGCACGGATTTCACTTTCCCCGTGACACTGAAAAAGCACTGCCATGGAACAACTTGCTTTGATGTCCTATGCTAGCAAACAAGTTCTGTGATAAAAAAGCTTTTAATCCTGTATTTCCACACTTTTACTAAGCAAATTGCAACTTGACAAAGCTGTGTGTCAATGACTGTGCCAAAAGTTCAGCCCTGAACAGAGCTGGTAAAAGAGGGTAGGAGAGAAAGTGCTCACAGGAAGCACACAGAAGAATTGTACTTCAGAAGCTTTGTCAGTGCTTTGATTTAGTGCCATCAGTCCTACTGCAGCAGGCCTTCTACTAAGTGTTAGTGTAGACAGTCCAGGAAAACTCCCAAGAAGCAATAAATGATGCTTGTGACCTGAAAAGGATCTTCTGCCTCCCTGAATTCTAAGGACGGATCTGCCAAAGCAAGAAACGTGCCGGGACTCACGAGGAGCCTGCCCTTTCATGTGATAAGGTCTCTATGGAAAGAACTGTGGTGTAATCAAGGTACATAAGTAGCCAAATCTCAGCATCAGGTTTTCAGGAAAAAGCCCTGCTGGTCCTTCCAGATGATGCTGGTCCACATGTGTCACAGCAAACAGCTGGTGAAGAGCCATCTTCTGCATGAAGGGAATACCTAGCGCTAAAATGTATGTTAGCACACCCAAGATAGAGTTTTTCAGTGCCAAAATTAGCAGTTTGGGAAGCAGCACAGGAATGCAAGCAGCAGAGGACCTTTTCTGCTTACCTGAAAATTGTCTTGTTGCCTGAAATCTTCACAATATCCTGAAGTATTGCACTGTCTCCTGGTGCTACTCCTCTGTTCCTTTTTCAGATGAAGAGAGGCTGAGCTTATCTGCTTTGCTGATGCAGATACAACAAAGCACATTATGCTACAAACTAACTCCCTTCCTGTGGAACAAACATTAGGAAGCAGCTGAAGAGATATTCAAGACTCCCGTGTTTCAATATAAACCAGAAAATGCCTGTTTTCAGATTCTTAAACAGGAGGGTGCAGGCTGTAATACAAAATCTAATCACTAGAATAAAAAGTCTGATATCAAACTCTTCTTTTTAGTGAAGAAGTCTTCTCTGATGCGTTCCCCCCTGCCTTGTTTATAGGAAACTGCAGTACACAGATGCATTGTGGGATATTGATAAAAAATTAGAGCCACTGCATGGCTTTAAATTACTGCACAGAAATGTGGAGCATTTTTGGAAAATATTTCATATTCAGTGTGGGAAAGTATTTTTATTTTTAATGGTAGCTGTTTGAAGTTGTTCAGTGGCTTGGAAAGTTACCAGTTCCTTTTCATTTCTGAATACAAACATTTCTGTGTCTGTGCAAGGTCTCAGTTTTTTGAGGCTGTGGTTCTTTTTACCACACACCTAATCTGAGCCAAGTACTGCATTATTTTTGATGATATTATCAGCCTGGAAGAACACTAATTCAGGAAATCAGTGTTCAATGTTTCTATACAAAACATTTAAATTAGAACAAAATCAGCTGCTTTTTCCTAGTTAGCTACATGACATATGATTAATGATTGGTAAAATGTAAATCTGAATGGAAATATCTCCTCTTCCAAGGTTCCAATTGAATAGTTTTGAATTGCCAGACTGAGGATGTGAGCTAAGAGCCTCTCTAGCAGCATTACAGTGACACGCTGTCTGTCATTTACTGCCTGCTCTTATTTTAAGTACTTGTTCCTTCATAATTATTATCTGCAGTTCGCCACTGGACTTTGAAACTGCAAACTGCTTTCCGTATCTTTTGTTTCCTGTTGTATATACACTGAAATCACACGGTTTGTTATCTGTCACTTAGATTACAAGCAGCATGACTTAAAAGGAAAAAGGTAGAAAAATGTCAATGAAAATAGGGAGCTCTTTATTGACTGTAAAATGTGACACATCTCTCTAACCAAAAACAGAGCAATAGTACTTGGAATCTGGTTCTGATTCAGTGGTGAATAGAAAAAAATGACTAGAAGTAAGTAGAAAAAGACTAGACAAATTTTGATATGTAGTAGAAATTTTAGACTATAAAAATATTGATGTACGTATCAAGAAAAATCAGTAGCCAGGTTTCACACACATTTGTGAATTTTTTAACTACATTAATTACAGAAGAAACTCTTAGTCATTACTGTCTGAGACTGTGCATTTTTTGATGGTGATAGAGATAAAATATTAATAAATATTTTAGGGGTTTTATTTTTGGGGAGGAGTTTGATCTGCTTACATCATGAGTGGTTGAAGAATTTTTCTTAATTAATAACTTTATTAATAACTGGTATTGTGCAATAACATAAAATCTGATTTAAACGTGTGTACCCAGATAGGTATTTACCAGGTTCTCACAGAACCTTGGAGTTTTATAAAAATTGGCTGAACAGATCCTCAGTCTGTTGTGTAAATTTTTAACAAATACAGGAAAATGTTGTAAGACATAAATAATCTTACCATTATTTAAATATTAAAGGAAAAAAGAGAGAAATGAGAAAATTTAGGTAATTACTCTCTGGTTTGACAAAAGTAGCAGGAAAACTACAAAAGGTATGGGACTACAATTAAAAAAACCTTGATGTTGTGGACCAATGCCAGTGACAATAGTTTTACTAGAAGTGTGTCTTGTCAAAGAAACCTATAATGAGATTACAGATTTGTTGAGGCATATGATTTAGTAATGTACAAGATACTGATTAAAAAGGAAGACTAGGGCTCATTCAAATGGTTGGCATTTTAGGTCAACAGAACATAAAATGATAATGCAATCTGTGTCCATATTCTGTAGTCTGGCTTCTGGATACCCTGACTCACCAAGAGGATTTAATGTTTATACTAAATCACAACAAACAAGAGAGCCAATATTTGATTCAACAGCAAAAAAAGACTAATGTGAATCCTAAATGTGCAGATAAAAAAGAAATAAATGAGTACATAGAAGTGAAACAAGAGCTACTCGGGAGAATTCTAGTATCTGTATTTTTAATGTGGAAAATGGGAAAATGTACAGAAAAAAGCTAAACCCAAGATATCTTGGTCTTAATCCTGCAGTAAGTGTTAATGAGCTCCTTTTGTTTAAACTCACAGAGGTGACCAGACTAACACAGGTGAGTACATTAGAGAGAAAACACAAAGCAATAAAGGCTTTCCTGTCAAGGCAAACAAGCATAACATGAACCAGAGGCTGAGAGTTAAAGCCAGAAAAATTCAAATTAGAATTGAATACCCATTAGTTAACACTGAAAGAGATTAACCACTGGAATGAGCTCTCAAAGTAATGAGTTCTTCATGTCTTGATGCCTTCAGGTCAGGCATTTCTGAAAAATGTGCTGTGGCTAAACACAAGTTATTATTTATTGATAGCCAAATAATTAACTTAATACATGAGCAATTGCATGAAACTTGTGATATAGAAAGAAGATTATGCTCTGAATGTATGATTTCATAGCTTTTCCAGAACAGGGCACATGAGCACTTTGCCAGCTATGGATGTTGGCACATTGATAAGTGAAACTTAGTAGAATGAGTGATGAACTGACACTCCTTTCACCATCATTATTATACAAACCCAAATATGTTGCTATCTCCTTGCCACTTCATGCTGATCAGTGCTTCCTCTTTCTCACAAGCTTCCCAGCTGAAAAGCCAACACCTGTAAGCCAACACCTGCTTGTGCTCTTCTAGTGAAAAAGTGATCAGGCCCATTATTCAGCTCATCCTCTCCTTTTATTTTAAACTGTAGAAGGTATTATATCTTTCCCTGATTCAGTGGTTCCCTTTGAAACATGTAGTTTCTAAGTGGTGGATTTAACATCTATCAGTTGCACTGACAAAGAGCCACTCCTTTTCAATAGCTATTAGATGGAATTCATAATCCTTCAAGAATCTCATATAACGTTAAAGATCTGAAATTATTGCAGCTAGGTAAATACATACTTATCACCTCCTTATTGCAGATTTCCCCCCTGAGCTCCCCATCTTCTTCCTTTAATTTGCATCTGGGTGTATCATTAGTTTTTCTTCCTTCCTAAAGAAATAAAGAAATAGGAGTTTTGCCATGTCAGGGCCCTTGATTATCATTTGAATTCTGTGTTTCAGAGACATCCTATTTCATCCTTTAATTGCCTTTTCCTTTTAGCCCAGTAGCAGAAAAAAATCTCACTTCCCTTCTAGTCTTCTGTTGTCTTCAGGAATTTGCTTTACTTTTGTGCTTATTTTACTTCATCAGCAATTCCTATTGTATCTACCATTTTTTGTAATTCTTTACACATTTTTTTCCCCAGGGCTAGATCCTTTTAGGGAAAGGAAATGCTCCAGCAGACTACATAGATTGTTCTCTAAATTTTTAGTGTGCCCTTAAATACCGTGTACTTCATTATTATTTCTTCTGTTCCCTTTTGATGGTAGTTTCTTCAGTCCTTAAAAATGACTTCCTATTACTTGTGCTTTCTTTAAAAAGCTTGACACTATCCCCCCATAGTTTTACTATCCTCAAGCTGTATGCCCAAATTCTCATGGAGAGCCATAATAGTCCTGTTTTACACATTTGAACACTGGGAGAATACATAGCAATTATACCCATAGGTTTGTAGTTTATTCCCATTTTCCCATCACTTGTGCATGTAAAGGGTTTATAGCTATACTGTAGAAAAATGTCTATTGCAGATGAGTATGTTGATCTTTAAATTCCCCACCAAAACCATGCATATTGTAAACTGAAACATGTGAAGTGTGTTTAGGGCCAGTCTGCTGTCCTGTTAGCTGGCAAAACCAGGAAGGACAAATTTACACTTACAGACCATAAAAACACACAAGGCCATGGAAACCACCCCTTGGTGTAGATGTAAGGGGAAATTCGGATTCAGCTGACATATTTTTAGCAATGTTTGCAGGATGGCATTTGCCAATGTAAACCCGACTAGCAAAGATACAGTGTCTTTCACTGTGAATGGTTTATTTTTGCTATAAATGGCCCCTTTATTAGAAATGGTCTCCCTTTACCTTTTAATCTTGGACTATTTGAAGTACCCAACCAAATTTTCTGTTCTGTAGTGCATTACTGGAGATGAAGAAAATAAAAATAGGCAAATGTTATAATTCCAGGAATACTGGAATATTATTCCTTGTAATGAACTAGTTCCTTTTAAAATGTGCAGAGATTTTCAATATTGGTACATATAAGGTTGTGCTTTAAAGTTCAAATGCAGAAACTCTGTGCTTACACTTCTAAACTTGGAAAAGAATCAAACTTCTTTTAAAGCTTAATCTGGCATGAAATAAAGATAGAAACAAGACCACGTGGGAGATATTTGCTGGTCAACCTCATAGTCAACACAGGAAGAAAAATAGGAAGCCCTATTCACTGGAAAAACTAGATGCTCCAGGTGCCTTCAGCTGCTTGTCTTGCTGTAGGGACATTGCCTTTTCTTTCAGGAAACCTTGGCAAGAATAGAGATCTGGCTTGCAGAAGCATAAATAGACTCTAAATTGCCCCAAATGGAATGCTCTAATATGCCATAGAACAATTCTCTCCTCATCAAAATATTAAATCCTTCATGCCCTCACCTACTTCATGTTGGCAGCAATGTAATAAAGGAAAAAGTGGATAATACAGGCAATATGATCATCTCAGAGTCATCTCTTCCACCAAGGAAATAACTGTCAGTTCTGTGGCTGCAAAGAATCATGCAGGTAGGAATGTAAAGTCTAAAACAACTTGTATGTAATTCTGTTTTTCTTTTTTCCTATACATTTATTAGTAGCCTGTATAGTTCTCTGCACTGGACTCTCCCTTTTCAGAGTGGTGAAAGCAGTAAGTAAAGTTGTGAACATGTAACCTCTTAAAAAAATGTTGCTAGTCATTAATGCGAATTGTCACGTACAAATTTTTCAGCATTCAGATGGAGAATATTGGTTCAGGCCCAATTTTCCCAACATATACTTTTTAAGGTGTTTGGGCAAGATATATTTTCTGAAAAAAGAAAAAAATCATGTAGAACAAAAAAGCATATCTAGATATAGAAAATAGAATAGTTGTTTGGGATCTCACCAGGATTAAGTATTATACTAACCATGTTTCAAAATGCCATTTCTTGTTTGACAAAAGGAATGTCAGACACTATACTGCTTCTGAACTACTGTTGTGTGAGTTCAAAGAGGAACCATTAAGCCCTGGATCTGTGCCTGAGCTTTTTATTCCTGGTGCTATCAAAGGGTGTGATCATTAATCCCAGTTAAACAAGAAGTCAGCATGTTCCACAGAATCAAAGGGTGAGCCAGGATTCAGGAGAGAGATGTCCTGCTCCTGCTTCTGTTGATGAGATGTTATGTCACTTATAAAGCTCGTGTTGGCTGAGCATCTCCTGCTTTTTGCTCAACAATTTAATATTAGCTTGGGGACCATAACTATGCCTGTCTATAGATTTTTCAGCATGTTTAGACAATGTAGAAAACATCAGGGGCAATGCATTGTTACAGAATAAGAGTACACTTATATGTATTATAGTTATATATTTAACGTATTTTCATTGTAAATTCAACTATTGGGAGTTTCTACACAAGCTTAAACAATTTTACATTTGCTTACATCATTCAAGGGGATCAAATACCACCGATCTTGGACAAATCTTAGCTCATGCCACTATCTCCATCTGATTGTTTCAGCCCTTTTATTTGAAGCTGGGTCCATAAACAAATGAATTGGTTTGTGCAGAGGTTAATATCCACATCCATCTTTATCTATTTTTGTAAGGTGAATATCCACATTTGTCATTGGAGTTTAATGTGAGGGCTCAGTCCCACGCTTCATTTCCTTGTGGAGAAGCAAACTCCTTTGTTACTTACATACCTCACCATTAAAGAAGTCCCAAGAAGCTTCAGTGGAATCTAATCTGTTGATTCTCTAATCTATGCCTGACAGATACTAAGGAAGAAACAGGATATTTGCACAAAAATTACTCAGCAGACATATGGGAATAAATTAATGTCAATTATTCAGTAAAGATACCTGCTATGCCTAATTTTGCAGAGGGATATGGAAATAATTGAAAGGTTAAAAGGAAGGGCAACAAATATATGGCAAAGCCATGAAAAGTATTTATTGCAAGAGAGGAACTCACAGGTCTGATAAAGTTGCCCCTCATAAGCATGAAATTCTAGAACAGACATCCCACAGGAAGGTTGCTGCAGGAAAGGACTTAATAGAGAGCATGAATGAATGAAATACTGTATTTCAAGGAATAAGGGAATGAACCCAGACTCCTAGGACCGTTTGGTTCATTTCCAAACTATAAGACTCCTTTTTTGGAAGAAAATAAATTTCCAGTCAGATGGACCAGAACCGATGATGATTTAGGGTAATGTTTGTTTTTTCCCCATGTGGTTGAACAATGATTCAAAGAAATCTACATTAATAGAAGCAGCTGGTGTGTGTTTTGGAAGTGAGTAGATTATAAAACTTAACAACTTAATAAAGCCAGTTTACTATGGAAGATGGATATGCCTATACAACATGATACCTCATGTGATTAAAATGCATGATAAAAATTTCCGAGTTTTCTCTTTGTACTGATGTCAGGTGCTCAATATATGAAAAATGGTGTCTGTTTGGGTTTTTTTCCTCAATAAACTGCATCATGTTGTAATTTGGGTAGTATGATACTGCAGAAGGAAATATGCGTTTCTTCTCTGCTCTTGAAAATCCCAACCCAGTAAACTCTACTTCTTTTGCCCTATTTTCTTTTCACCTTGCATGCAGCTTATGAACCAGTACTCTCTTGCTTCATTAATGAAGTTTCATCTCAGTCCTTATTTTACCATCTCACACTCACACTGATGATAATTTCTGCTCCCTGTCAGTGCTGCACAGGCATCACAGGTACTGCTGCTGAGTTGGGGATCACTGAAGCACGATGAGCTCCAGTGAGATCACTGGAGCTGAGATCAAACCTTGTGGACCAACAGGGCAGGATCAAGATGTTATCACCTTGGGATACCTGAATTCAGGGAGGTTTGGTCACTGTCTTTACGTGGACTAGGATGGTAAGCAAAGGGCACTTTTTACCATTTTAGCAACACTATTTGACTGCCTCTGTAACATTTTCTGATTGCTGTCAGGGATTGCAGACTGTCAGTACCACATTCCCGTTTCCCTTCCTGTCACTGATGCAAGTTTTTGGGCCACTGCCTAGAAGAGATCTCTATAACAGAGGTCCCTTCTGTCCTTTTTTCCCCTGACAGAATGAATTTTCTCTGGTTCCATACACGGCTGTTTTCAAAGGAGAATGAAGAGTCCTTTCATAACCTTGAACTGAGGCATCTTCATCTTGGGGAGAGAATTTCTTCAAACCTTCCATTTTTGAATAATTTGAAGTAGGAACTGATGCCACACTTCTTCCTTTAGGGCAGAAAGGGCAGAAGTGGGCTCCCTTCCTTATTCAGTGGCTTCCCTATCTTCACTGAGGGTTTCCATTCCTTCACAGAAGGGACACAGTGCTCAGTAGTGAGGAGTAAACACAAAATGGCTGGTGTTGGAAGGAACTTCTGGACATCATCTTGTCCACATCACCTGCTCAAGCAGGGCTGCCCACAACCAGGACTCTGTTCGCATTAATTCCTTCCTGGATGGAGACTCCTCAGCCTCCTGGGGCAACCTGTGCCAGGGCTTAGTCATTCTCACAGTAAAAATTGTTTCCTGTTGTTCAAAAAAACCCTCCCATGTTTCAATTTGTGTCCATCACCACTGGTCTTGTTACTGGGCCCCACTGAAAAGAGCCTGGCTCCAACCTCTTTGCATTTTCCCTTTGGGTACTTGTACACATCCATGAGATCCCATTGAGCCTGCTCTTCTCTAAGCTGAACAGTCCCAGCTCTCTCAGCCTTTTCTCATAGGAGAGATGGTCCTGCACCTTAGCCATGGTCATGACCATTTGTTGGACTCTCTCCAGTACCTTCATGTCTCCCTGCACTGGAGCAGCCCGGATCTGAACCCAGCACCCCAGTTGTGTCCTCACCAGCGCTGAGCAGAGGGGCAGGATCACCTCCCTCGACTTGTCGGAATTGCTTTGCCTAACGCAGCCCAAGGTATCGTTCACCTTCTTTGCATCAAGGGCACACTGTTGGCTCATGTCTGACCTGACGCCCGCCAGGACCCACAGAGGGTGGGACCCATGCACCCAATGCCAAACTGCATTCCAGTCAGGTAGTCCCCCACCTGTCCCGGCGCCTGGGTTGTTCCTCCCCAGCGGCCGGGCTTTGCCCTTCGCCTTGTCAAAGCCGCTCTCCCTGGGTGTCCCCGGCGCACAGAGCGCCTGTGCCCAGCTGGAGGGGCAGCGGGAGCTGTGGAGACACGCACCCCCCCGGGTTAGGGGAGCAGCCTGCGGAGGACGGCGAGCGAGGCGCGGGGAGGCTCAGGAGCAGCGTCCCGCCCGCTGCCGCCTCCCCTCTGGCTCTCGGTGCCGTGTCGCGCCGCTGGGACAGCGAGCGGCTCCCGGCGCTGCCCCGGCCCGGCCCCGGCGCTGCCGCCGCCCGCGGGCGGGGGCGGAGGGCGGAGGGCGGGGGGAGGTCCGGGCGCGGAGCCGAGCGCCGCCAGCCCGGCTCGCCCCGCACACGCTCGCACTCCGCACCGCCCGCCCATGGCTGACAGGAGCCTCATCGAGGGCGCCGAGCCCCCGCCGCGCCGGGAGGAGCCTCCGGAGTGGGGCTACGAGGAAGGTGAGGAGCGGGCGCCGACTCCGCCGGGGAGAAACTTTGTCCGCTGCCGGGGGAAGAGGAGGCGGGGTGGGAATGCCAGTGGCGGGGCACAGCGGGGTTCGCTCCCCGGCCCTCCCGAGGCGCCGGGAGCGGGGAAGCGCCGTCCCGCAGCGGGTCCATCCCCGCCGGCGGCAGGGCAGCGCGGAGCCGCGGGGTCCGGCCGGGCAGCCCTTCCCCGGCCGGGGACAGCGGCGTCTGTGTGACCCTCAGCGCGGGGTCCCCCCTGACCGCTTTTCCCTTGTGCCTCAGGAGTGGAGTGGGGGCTGATTTTCCCCGATGCTAACGGGGAGTACCAGTCGCCCATTAACCTGAACTCACGAGAAGCTAAATATGACCCCTCGCTCCTGGAAGTGCGTTTGTCACCGAACTACGTGGTGTGTCGTGACTGCGAAGTGATCAACGACGGGCATTCTATTCAGATTGCCCTGAAGTCAAAATCAGGTATGCTGAAACATATGGCCTTGATTTTCCCGGCTAGAGCTTGTGTTGCCTGAAGAGCCACTGCGCTCGTGTCCCGGAGCGTAGGAAAAGCAGCCTTCCCCCGCTGAGAGCAGTTGTGCCCATTCCGCATGGACTATGCCCGGTGAGAGTGTTGCTGTTGACTTTGGTAGGAAGAGGAGCAAGTGTTGCAATGGGAGTTGCAGATTTTGATGCCAGGCTGGATGGTCAGTGGGATTGCTTCAAAGCAAGTCCAAAACTTCCTCTTGTGGTCATGGTGGTATCCAATCCACTGGCATTAAAAGCTGTCTGCACTCAGAAGCAGTACAGACTATTGCTAAGACAGTGTAGTGCCAAATTGTTCTGTACAGCTGGCAAGATTTGTTCATGGTTCAAAAACCATGTAAGTTAAAAGCGCTTTTTCCCGTTAACTTGAGTGGGTTCTGAATGCTACCTACAGAATTGGACAGCTTAAGATAGATAAACACGTTATACACGCTCACAATATTGATGAGGACCAAGTAGAAGGCAGTCCTCATTTGGTAAAGGACGACATTTTTGGTGTCACTCATCAAATTTGATTTAGAAGAAAATAATAATTCCAACATAAGTGAAGTTGCAATATCTTATCCAGACTTTTCGTCTGGGTAAAATGTTCTGTGTGAAGGAGGCAAGAAAGTAGGGAGGAAAAAAAGTCCACTTTGCTTTCCAGCACTGCAGTAGTTCTTGCCATGTTTTTGGAAGAGCCTCCATGTTATTCCAACCAGTCTTACCTACTAACAGCCCTTTGGGGGCATTTAAACAGTGGGACATTGACAAACCATGAGACATTCCAACTTCTGTTTCCTTCTGAGAATTCAGTAGTACTGGGAACTACAGCTGTGCTAAGTAAGGGAGTCAGTTCAGTTTTACACAGTTTTTTTTAAAAGGAAGGGTTTGTTATCTTAATAATGATGCTTTGATTTATAATTTCATTTCTGTGATAATTTCCATGTATTTTTGGAACACAGAACATTTCTTTCCATGGAATTTTGCAGATTTGCAACAAAAGAGAAATGTTGTTTAACTGCCTTCATTAGAAGCAGAGCTCTTTTCCCAAGGGATAAGGTTCTCCCTGCAGGATCAGGAATTCTTGGATTCTCCTGTGGAGGAAGTGAGAGTGACCACAAGTGACCTCATCATTCGTATGCCAAAATGCAACTCCTTCCATGCTACCTTTCCCAAGGGCAGTTTCTAACTTAGTAGTGATTAATAAGATGGAGCCAACACCTAAACGCCTTTGCAAAACCATTAAGAGAATTAGAAAAAAGGATTTTTTCTAAAAATTTATACTTAAATGCAATGTGATGCCAGACAGATGAGTTTTGAATTATAAGAAAATGTGAAACAGAGAAAAAGTTTATGACTGAAGATTGGATTTATGATTTAGGAACTCTTGGTTTAGTTTCAGCTTTTTCTTAGATTTAATGTTACATAATTTGCCATTTTCCCTTTGTAAACTGGGAATAATTTGGGAGGGAGAAGACAACATTTACTAAACCTACCAAGATGAGAAAAGAGTTAATAAGTTGTGATTGAACCTGGCCTAGTATTCTGGTCATTTTTCAGGGATTGCAGAAACTCCTGCAGTTTCTTTTCCTCACAGGAGATCTCTGATGACAATCCATTTAGCCGGATTATTTTGTTGGGAACTATTGAGCACTGGATGCTTTTGAAACTCTGTCCAATTAATGTGCAAGAGATCCTCATCTGCTGTAATGTTAGCAAAGAAAAAGTTCTTTATGGAAAAAAAATAAACTGATTAAGATACATATTAAAAATAAATTTGTCATTACTTGTGAATGTTTTTATCCTTTAATTCAAGATACGCAGTCCATATGGAGTTCCCAAATCCTTCTCATTATTTAATTGCAAACATTTTCACAGCTGCTTTAATTTTGATGGTAGAATATGTGTTGTGCATTAGGTGGAAGAACCATGACCAACTATGAAATAGTTTTATCATGGGATCAGTCTCCTAGCTGAAGCCTTGGAAATAAACTCTTTGAAGCTCCTGGAGATCCAGAACTACATCAAAAAGAGAACATTTGTTCTAGTTACAGTTTTTCTCAGAGCAATGTTTTAAAACAGAGAAAATACTCAATTTTCCCCATTGAGATGATGATGATGATTATATTGTCCTAATTAAGCACTAAATGAGGATCATTATTCTTTTTGTTTGTCCAGATTTCTTAAATACTTCAATTGGTTGTTTCCTTGAGTGTTCACTGGATTTGTAGATTTTCCCTCTAGGAGATATAGCTATAGGTAGAATATAGATAAAGCAAGGTTAAGGAGCAAATCTGAATCTATAACTATATTTAGGATATTTCAGTTTAGAAACTCTAATGACTGTTAGATTAGTTGTGAAAAATTATTAAAGGAGGATTAATTGGAATATTTGACTTTTTTTCCTCCAGTGTAATTGCTTATGAAAACCATAATTTATCTGTTTTTTTTTTTTTTTTTTTACGGTTTCATACCTTTGGTTTTGTGTTTGTACAATTGTAATATGATTCAAATTACTAACTTATGTTTTAGTATTACACCACCTCTTGTGCTCCAAGTTCAGGTGGTATAGTTTGTGTCAAAATAGCCATATATTATGGAACTAATTCCCTAAGGCTATATTTCATGCAGTTAAATAATCCTTATCAATTATCAGAGATTGTAAAAGATTAATTTCAAGTCTATGAAATGTAAGCTAGAATTTAATGGGTTCTGGGGAAGACTGTGAATGCCCTTAAATAAAACTCAACCTTGCCTAGAAGCCAATATTCAATGATTTTAGTGGAAGTTACCTCAAGCTTGTGATGTAATATTTGATCTAAAGCAGATTCAGAAATCCCTGGGCAAAATGTTTCTGTTGATTAATTCCATAGCAGGTTGGGCCTCACAATTGCTTGCTTTTACTACTCCTGGTGGAAGTCTCTATTAATGCCAAAGTACTGAGCAGTTATATACATTTTTTTGTGCACGTTTTGTAATTGTGGACAGATGCATTTAAGAAATTCCAGATGTTTAAAGAACTGAAGTAAGGAAAAACCCATGGCTGCCTAGAAGCTGATTTTAAGTAAATGGGGTATGCTGGTTTTGCTCCAGTGTGTAGGTTTGGTTATATTTCGGTGTGGAGACATTCAGTATCTCAGAAGCCTGACAGGTGGTATATGAGTGAACACCTTTACCCAGCAAAATATTTGCTATCTAAATTTTTCCGTCCATTTTTGTGACCCATAGTAAATATAGGTGATGAAAATTAAACATTTGGACAACTTGGAGGTTACTTCCCAGTTCAATTCAGAACCCCTGCCATCTGTTTAGAGTACACAGTTAATGTCTTGATAAGACAAATAAACATTCCCTCTTCTGACTGGTAGAGGTACAATGCTTTTATTTGGTGTTCTGCATCATAAAACAAAGAGTTCAGTATTGTTGTTGTTATATATGCTGAAAAACAGCAGTTTTACTGTTTTTCATAACTGCCTCAATTCATGTTCTGTACCTAAAGGTGAAAAGTCTGTCAGCTCTTCTCCTCTCTGGTACCACGAATAATAGAGAAGATTGCCACAGACTCCTTGTTGTCTGTGGATAATATATTCAGTGGCTTGTCTGCTTTGAAAGGCAAGTTCTTTACCACTTATCTTCTTTCCCAGTGTTAATAGGGGGGCCATTACCTCGGGGACACGAGTTTGAACTGCACGATGTTCGGTTTCACTGGGGGAGAGAAAACCAGCGTGGTTCTGAACATACAGTTAATTTTAAGGCCTTTCCCATGGAGGTAAGAGTGCTCTGCATTGTATAACACCCATGAAATGCAAAAGATTTTATTTCATTGCCTGAATTCTTGGTAGCCTGAAAGCGATTTCCTTTTAGCTCTGCATGCTTTATATTTCAACCACAAAGCTGTCTTCCTGGGGTGTGCTTTAGTGCAGGTAAATTAGGATATGCATCTGGAATAGAATGCCTCCAGCACTCATCACACTGTATGATTAATTGGTCGTAAAGTTAACTTGCAGAATTATTAACTTCTTTCTTATTAGTGTTCTAACAAGATCTGCCATTTCAACACTTCCTATGTCACCTTGACTAATAGCTATAGATGGGGAGAACTAGCCACTGGAAATATTTCCATGGTGAGTAATAACAATTTAGGTCAATTTGGAGTATATGTAGAGCAATTTGTTCATGAAACAGCTTTACATACTTGAAAAGTGAAGATTATGTGATAGTCCTCTGTATGTTCTCCAAGATCTAAAAAAGTACACAATTTTGAAATAAAAGCAAAGTGATAATGCAGTCTTAAAAAATTCAGCTCCTCATGGGGTTTGTGTCATAGGCAACACAAAATGCTTGGTCCTGTTTCTGCTGCCCTCCAGCAGCAGTTTGTTTTCACTTCCCACTGTCCCATTGCCTACAGCTGTCAAGAAATGGTTTGGAGTATTCCTTAGCCCCTGGGCTGCAAGACTACTTTTAAAATATACCAACCCTGATGTTTGGTGACTTCAGTTTTGTATCTTTTATCTTTTATTTCATTTGTTGTACACTATTTGCTTTAAAGAAACTCAAGGGTTTTTGGAGTTCTTTAATTTATTTTTGCCTTATTTATCTATCATAATCCCTCATGAGTCTGAAACGGTTTCTTTTATTCACTGTGCTCAGTGTTAGGAAATTTATTATTGTAGTGTTCATGAGTGCCTGACTACTGGAATAGAGCTGTCTTATGGAAAATAATATAAAAATATTAAAGAATATTAAAGCAACTCTTGGACAAATAAGTGTAAAAATCCTGGGGACTTAGATAACCCTTCTAGTTCTTAGGGTTGTTCAAACACTTTCTTTAAGAGTTGTGGGTCAGATTCTGGTCTCTGCTATTTGCTATTTTGCACTGGTCTATCACAACCTCCTGTATATAAACTTAATCATTTGGAGTTTTCAGGTTGAATTGAGTCAGATCATAGAATCACTTATGTTGCAGAAGGTCTTTATGATCAACAAGTCCAATCATAAACCTGATACTACCAAAGTCCTCCCCTAAACCATGTCCCTAAGTACCACATCTATGTGTAGGTCCACCCTCTGCAGGTTGATTCCAGGCAGGTCTGGGAAATGCAGAATTGTTTGAATGGATAAGGCTCATCAACCAAAGAGAAAACAAGGCAGTGACTTCTGCATCCTGATTACCTGGCACAATAGATACAATATGATTTATATGGGCAGTAAGACCTTCAGGATACTGCAGTGTTCCCCTGAGGCAGGAAGTAGCCAATTCATTATAAAATAGCTCTGCTTAGTGCTTTTCTTCAAGGCTGATCCAGTATGTGGTGATTGAGAAATACTCGTATGAGCTATGCTGAGAACTGTACTTGGGAATCTATTAGGATTTCCTGTCTCTTTGTTAATTAAAGATCACTTGCAAACAGTCTTGGTGGTATGTGGGAACAGTCTATGATAATCTGCAGAAAACCTAAAATTATCTACTCCAGATCAATCCAGAGAAAAATAAGCTTGATCCAGAGATACAAAACAACAAACATAATAAGTCATGAAGGGATTTCATTCTTCACCTACTTTAAAAGCAGTACAGCAGCTGCACAAACAGAGTTCTGGCACAGTTGAAGAACATCACCTGGAGGTGAGCAAGCCAGTGTTTTTCTGTTTCCTGCATCTAAGCAGCTTTCAACTAAACTCTAACTTCCAAGAAATAATTACTGATGCAAAAATTCTCTAGCAGAAAAAAGTCTGACCCCTAATACCCCTAGTACAGTGTGAATGTTTAATTTTGTAAACAGATAAATTCTTATGGCAGAAGATGGCCAGTTCATCATCTTCTGCCCCAAGGTGCAAGAAAGTACAGAGCAGGTTTTTTTTGACAGATGAACTGCATTTCCTTCTGCTATATGCACAAAGAGCTGTTATACTAATCCCCTCTCAAATTGTCCAAGTCAAATATTATACTTGAGCAATAATAAAATGGGTGCTTGTGGCCACTGTAATGTTTAGGTAGCAGATTTGGGACTTCAGAATGGAAGTTTTGCTGTTTGCATTCCAGTCATAGCCTTGTCTTTTTTTTTTTTTTTTTTTTTTTTAACAATAGCTCAATAGCTTTGATCACAGACCAGGAAATCTTATTTTCTTAGCTTTTGACACTGGCATTGGTTTATACAGTTGTTGGAAATCATCAAATTCTGAATGTATATTTGCTTTGATTTCTACTGGATTTCACAGATTGACAGAATATCCTGTCCTGGAAGGGGTCCATATGGATCATCCAGTCCAGCTCTTAAGTAAATGGCCCAGGTGGGGATTGATCCCACAATCTTGGTGTTATAAGTACCATGCTCTAATCAGCTGATCTGAGTTTGTTGGTTACTGAGCACAAACAGCAATTGATGCCTATTTTGGCTACATCCAAGCAGTCTGCTGTAGTTTGTGCTTTTGTACAAAATAAGCTGGCAGTTTCTTGTGCATCAGTGCATGCCTAGGAATATGTTGCACACCAAGTGCATATGTTTGGGTCTTTTTCAAGTGTAACAAATCTAGTAGGTCATCTCCCTAAGGAACTAGAAATTATTACCATGGCAAATGATAGGATTCTCTTCACTTTGTGAGAAGAAACAAGGAGATAAGAGGTAATATGAAAATGAATGTGCTTGGTTTAAGTTGGTACATTAACAACGCAACAGGTTGGCCTAGATTACACACTCTACTACTCCATTTTAAAACCTGAACTGAGCAGTTCTAAAAAAATCAGCTTTTTAATTTGATGAGATTGGAGATGACTATCTGACACTAAGTATTGACTGGAGCAGCAGTCTGGTTTTTTTTTAGGGCTGAAGACTATACAGCTTTATTTTATTACACTGGACAAAATAGTTGTGAAACAGCTTCAGATTACTGTGTAATGACCTTTGTAAAAGATTTTAAAAAAGTGTTTAATTTTTCAAATTTTCAAGGCCAATCTTCAATTACTTCCTTAGTCTCTTCATCTTTGGTACCATAATTTATATAAAAGAAATTAGGCAATATCCTGTATTAGTTGGGTAATGTCCCATGTTTCTCAGTGCAAAAATCCATGACTTCTTACTACACAGCCAGGGCCTTTGGATGTGGTTAGGATATATAGTTTAATGGTGAAGTTGGGTAGATTACAAAGTTTGTGTAACATCTGGAACAGCTTCTTGAGATAATACATATTGTCCAAAAATGTTGTTCATGTGGCTTGGAGGCTGAGTTCTTTTTATTTAAATTCTTATATAACGTTCAGCAAAGATGTGTTTTCCACCTTCCTTGACTGAAGAAACCAGAATGTAGACAGTGATATGACAGTGTTTTCATTTTCACTGAAAAATCTGTGTTTGCAATAAGTCAGGAAAGCAGGACAAAACAAAAATATTTGTCAAAAGTAAATATGGTAACACCTCTTAAACCAAGGAAAAACAGAGGGTTGCACGTACCAATACTCATGAAAAAAGAGCCATGAAGACTGCTCTTGGCCTTTGGGCAGGAATCAGGAGGAAACATTTGTGCAACTTTCTCTAGAAATTATTCTCACCAACTACTTCTACTTTGTGTAAAAGACTGCTACTTTGACTTTTGGCCAAAGATGTGTTGGCCATGATATATGCTACATGTTTAGTAAGGGTCTTCACATTGAGAAACTGTTTCATGCCAACAAATGGAACAGGGTACCAAATATCTGTGCCTCCCAGTACAAATTTCCACAAAGCAGTGGAATCCACATTTACACATGTGATTTACCTGAAGCTGATAGAGGTGTAGGAAGGAGAGAAACTATTTGGCATCTTTGTTCCTCTCCTTGATGCCAAGAGTGTGGATTGGAGAAGGAGCAAAAGCAAATGAAAACTAATGAAATTCTTTCCCTTACCTCTGATGTATGACAGGGAGATAGAAGAGGATGGGAATTGCAAATTTCTGCTATTTATTTTTGTTAACAAAGTGAAATAGGATCAGCTAAACATGAGTTCCCATTGTATCTGATCTCTGTATAAACACAGCATATTATAGTGCCAGGCTGAATGAATTTACAGTCAAAAAAGAAATGAAATCCAGCAGGAGAAAGTAAATCACATGATAATTGTTGCAAGTTTATAGGGAAGAAAATGTTTTCACTACTTCTGAAATGAAGAGAAACAGGGAAAAATATAAGGGGGCCTGAAATTTGTCTCTTCCTCTTAGTCAAATGGTGGTGTGACCAAAGGCACAAACTGACCATAAAGGCACAGTTGTTTCCAGGCTCCTGCTGTGAAATAAAACTGTATCAGGAAAAATAAAAAGGTTCCTTTCACCACTTGCAATATAACTAGGAGGATAATTCCCTGTAATCCATCCTCTTTAAAATGTAGGATTACATTAGCTGCGAACCATGTGAAAGCTCTCAGTAGAAGTGGGTTGGCAGAAAATAATTTAAAAAATGTTTCCAAGATGTGCAGGAAGATTAAAAACTATTATTGTTTGTTCTACATTTTTTGAGTAGAACAGAAGAAAATGGAGTTGCTGCAAGGACCAAAATCAGTTCTGGACAGGAATAAAAACTATTCCTTTCTGTTGGATAACAAAATGCAAACTAATTAATTCTGTAGACCCTTCCAGAGTAACTGAAATACCTGCTGCAATGAAGGTAACAGTGCAAAACACATATCCTACCCTCAATTTGATTTAAACCATAACGTTTTCCTTTGCTAACAAGAAATGGTGCCTGAAGTACTCATCTAACACAATTAAAGCTTTAGGGCTTCAGGTGAAGCTGCTAACATTACACTTACCTACTAAAGCCTCTACAGTCTTCAGTGTGGGGTTTTCTCTGTGCCTAGCTCTGAAATCAGATATCTGCACACAGTGCCCTTTCTGGCATTTCTGGAGAGAAAAGTATGATGCTTTCAACACAGAAATTTATTTTTTGCCAACCTGTAATATTCTTTGCCAAGGCTATTTGACCTTGCTGTCTCTTTTAATCATTTTCCTATTACCTTATCTGGACTAAAAAATAAACCAGAGTATTTTTAATTGTAATAGAAGGCCTGGGAAACAGTGTGCTTGCCAGTTTGTCTCTCCCTCTTTATTCCGAGACTGACAAGCTGCAGAAGGACTGGGTAGGTGTGAATGGCAAGCAGAATTCAAACCATGATGACAGTAGTTTGTTTATTAGGACAGTGATCCAAGTAATAAACTCTAAAAGATAAACCGAGGAGTAAATCCTATTGCCTTAGTTGGTTGCATTGATTGCCTGCCTATGAAAAAAATAATTAATTCCACTCATATTGACAGCAGAAGACCTTTGAATGAAGGATATCTATGAATTTAACAGGAGGCAAAAAGAACAGATTCCAGAAGAGTTTATGTAGCATCATGCTGAGGTCTGGAACTCTGCCCAGACACTGTCCAAGTTTTCTGGGGGAATATTAACTTGTTACTAACAGTCTTGGACAATCTTCTAAATTTTGGAATGATTGCAGGTGAGCACTCTTAGCTGTGATTAAACACAGTGTGCCTTATAAGGAAATGATGACATTTGTGTAATAGCTAATATCCTTGTCAGGATATGAATAAGACTAGTAATTGTTTAAAATAGATATTTTCATTGAACAATATCTAATTTTTGAGGACAGAATTGTGGAAAAAAACCCCAGGAAAATCATGCCAATATTTAAACAGATGTTTCCAGTTTTGTTTTCTAAATCTCAGTGATTTCTACAAAACCAATTTTTACGTGTTCTGTAGATGCCATTTAGGAACTGTATCAGTAATACTTAGATTTCCACAGCACTCCATGGGCAAAATTTGTCTTAGCAGAAATTTCAGGACTGTCAGTGAATCGTGTTATGTGGGATCCTAGTTCCAAATGTGCAGGTGTTTAAGTATTTTTCTGCATTTTGCTATGTATCATACATTCTGTAATCCCCTAATTGATGTGACTTCTCTTTGGATTTTTTGTGGTGGGAAAAAGATGTGAGGTCTTGGTCTCCTTTCAATGTACAGGGAAACATGAAACCAGCAACAAGATAAAGAAAAAATTACCATCATTGTAAAAGCACACATGACCAGCTTATGACTCCTGAGATTGCTAGTGCTTTAAGTTCTTTCAGTGTTAAGTTTTTATTGTTGTTGGGGGTTAATTTGACCTAAGTAGGCACATGCAGTCTCTGGAGTATGCTTTGGTTTTGGGTAATTTGCCAATATGGGCTTCAATTGGCCCTTGTTTTGCTCACTCACATATAATTTTAATTTTTCAGGAATGCACCTGTGTGCTTTCTAATGTGAATTCCTGAAAGCAGATGCAGAAATAGGATTCCATGAAGCAGGCTGATGAACTTGCACAAACGTGCTTTTATCTTGTCTAAAACCTGAAAAAAAATAAAGTTAAGCCCTGTGGGAAAAGGTACACAATTTTAGAGGCAGCAAATATGCTACTCTTCTGTGCAAAATCTACAATATATTTATTGGATTATGGAAAATGTACGATCTGCCAGACACCAGGTCAAAGAGGAGTGGTGTTAATTGTGTTTATTGAAGCCTCTTTATCTTTTTGTCAGTTTTTTAAGAGTCATTTGAGTTTTGTATGGAGAAGCTCTGTGGTCCATATGCACCTAAACCAGTTTTGAGGCAGCAATTGCAATCATCTATGATTAATAACTTCTACCAGGATGGAGAATTTCAGTATTCGTTGAAGAAATAAATAGTTCAAACTAAAAATGACTGAGCAGAATAGGACAAACTAGCAAGAAAAAGTTTGCAAGAGGAGAAAAGCTGGATGAAGGAAAAGAAATGAGAAGAAAATGAGGAGCAACTGAAGAGAGGAGCCCTTCTCTGGGCTCCCCATTCCATCTAATCTCAGTTTTTTAGTCTATTAGTCTCAGTTTAGTTCTACCAGAAGCCACAGGCAGTCTTTGTGTTTTGCCTGCATCAAGTTTTCTTGCAGCCCTGTTGGGCTGAGGAGAGATGTTCAGTTGCCGCCTGTTTGGTGGCACTGTATCCTTGTGGAGGCAGTGGTGTAACCCTGGACAGAAGAGCTGTTAGCATGCCCTGTCTGTGGTAGCAACAGTACAGCCTCTGACACTTTTAAAAATATGGAATTCTTTTCCATTCCTTGAGCAGATTTACAGCTTTGCCTTCTCCTTAACTTGACTTTCTTACACAAGTGTCTTGCTGACAGCGCTTGGATTCATGGATATAGAGGTTGCTGTCAGACAGCCCTTGTAGAAAACTCTGTTCCCCAGCTGTAATAGAATGGCTACTTATGGAGCTGCTGTGGGAGCAGACATTCTGTAGTCTCTTAGCAGATGGGACTTCTGAAGAGGATTTAAACTTAGTTTGGAGCTCAAGATTGCTGCTCAGGTCTTTGCCATTTTTCTTGGCTGTGTGCCCTTGCTGTGATTTGCTTCAGTTGTACATAATTTTCTAATTTCTGCCATGATCCTTGCTGGCACTCTGCATGTATTTTTCTTCAGTTTCCTGCTGCCTTGGTTTTCCTATTTGGTTTTCCTTGGCACTTTGCCCTAACCACTAAGGCCTAACTGTTTTACTATCTAAAACTTATCACTTGTTGAAGAAGGGGAAAGGAGATTCCTTATTTTGTTGTTTTGCATGCTGCACGTTTGAGTCAGGACCAGTTCCCAGACTGGCAATGCATAAGTAAATACTCTAAAAACCAGAAGTAATAGCTTTTTGATGCTAGCCCAAATTTTGTGTTATTTGTGCTAATGGTGCGCTCATGGACCTCAAGAGGTAAATGATGAAATGTGTAGATCATCTAAGATCTGAAAACCTTAGGAGGCTTCCAGAAGTATTTGCTATTGTGCCTGAGTGCATCATGAGCACAAATAATATAATCCTTAAAACATCAGTGCAAGGGAGATGAGTTCTATTGCTATTGCCAGGAACTGGTGGGAAACAAGTTCAAAGGAATTAAATTGTTTGGCCATGGTCACACATGATGCCTTCTGTAGAAGTGGGGGAGGTCTGACTCATGATTCCTCGGTGCTTGAATTCTAGTGAGGATTTCAGATACTGTAGTGTTGGAATACTCAACTTGGGTTGTAAATCCTGTTTCAGTAATTTAATCACAGGGCTATCTGATGCCCTAGTCCATGGGCCACACTGTTATTAATGAGATACTCGTCATTCCTGACTTTTTACTGTCCCAGCATTAAGCCACATAATGAGCTGGATGGGGAAACAGCTAAAGTTTAGCAAAATTTGTGGAGTTCATGGAACTATGGAGGAGAAAAGTATAGCATGCTATTACACAATCTGCAAACTTGAAATTCAAGAGAAAACTGTTGGAGAAGTATAACAAAGTTTATTATTTTAAAGGAAGCTTAGCCAACATTACAGGAAAACAAAAACCTGCCTTAGTTTCCTAGAGGAGTGTATTATGGAAGAACAACTGCTCCCTGGATATCAGTCAAGATTATGACTTAAGAAGATAATATGCAGCTGCAGATTATCATATCTTAAGACAGACCATTACCTTTGAAACACAGAGAACTGTGGGATACAAATCAGTTATTAACAAAACAAGGTAAATTAAGGGAAGGAGTGTTTTCTATTATGCCTTCATGAGAGAATCTACCACTGAAAATTAAGTTGGCGATTTAAAACCTTCCACATATGAACAGCCTGGTTTTAAATCCAAGACAATAGATTGCAGGCAACACTTTGGAACTGAACATGCTTTTATTAAATGCTTAGCCATATAAATAACACTTCCAGAACTAAATGCTTAACCTATAGCTTTTTGTGTTTTCTGTCTTCTTGATGATATTGCTAGTCTGTAATGTAATCAACTATCCATCAAGGTCCAGTCTTTTTTCCAAGCTTCACCCTATCTAAGTGTGGAGCTATAAAAACACATGCAGACATGCACATGCACCCTCTCAGGCTCTTAAGAACCCAGAGTGAAGGTAGGCTGGAGAATCTTGTGGTAAAACCCTTGCTTTTTCCTGCCTGGCTTTCATATTTCAAAGGAAGGAGAAAGAAAGGCTTGAAAGTGTATTTGTTTCTGTTAGCATAGGTAAAGGCAGACCCAGGGCACTTCAGCCTGCATGTTTGCTGGGGCCAAACATAGTAGGGAACAATAAGCTGCTCTGTGGTGCTCCTTGCTTTGCACACTGAGCAGAAACTTGGCACAGTGAAGAGTCTGACCTATGAATCTGACAGTAATTACTGTGTAGCTGTTTAGTTTCTTACCATTAGGTTGATATTGAAAGTTGGCAGCATAGAGACAGTGACATTTTCAGTCCTTTCATGACTTTTTCAGTCCTTTTCTTAGCCTGTATACTTACATTACAGTTTAAAAAAGTTAATTTTGATTAATTCCTGTTTTCTTTTAATGTCTTGTGAATGCCAGTACACATAAGCTGTGCTTGTGATTTCAAACATGAAGGAAAAAAAATACATAAACATGACAAATTTTGTATCCTCAGCTTCCCCTACACCCTATGATGTTTTTGCCAGTGACTTTCCTAAGAAACAGGCAAGTTAATGTTACATGTCAGTGACTTCAGTGGGCAAACAAGGACATAGGTAAAAACATCTATGTTGCAGTTGCATTAACCATGAAGACTCCTTTTTTTCCCCCCCACTTTTTTAGACCTTCTGGCTTCTTTTCCCAGAACAGAAAGAAAAGTGCTGATTGGATTTTTATGGTTCCCATTGCTTTTCTTTTAGCTTAATCTTTGTAGCTGCCGTGTTTTGAGTTTTTCCATGTACATCAGTACTTCCTGCTGTTAATTTCATTTTTTAAATGAACCAATAGTTCTTTGTGTAAAATGAAATGAGGATGCTGCATGTGATTAGACTTTTCAAAGGGAACAGAGATTCCTGTTTAATATTAGACGTTGCAATGTTTTTATTATTCAGTTATGTAGATACTTCTTTAGTGAGTTTGTCAAAAGAAACTGCTATAGTGTTTCCTGAGATGCTGCAATTAATTCAATAGTCCCAGGATTTGTTACATTTTTTGTGTCACATCTAAAGGTATGCCACACAATTGCTTAGACTACTTCTGCTTTCACTAAGCTGGCTTGTTTGGAAAGAGAATAGATTTTGAAAGGTGTCTTTGCAGTCCTTGCTTATATGATTAAACAAAAATAACGTTTTTTACAGCTGTTCTTCTTTCAAAGGTGTTCATGGAGAGGAGAGCACCAGTCAGCAAAGGTTCTGGACTACAGTGGTGTCCCAGTCAAGCATATGTTCAGCATGTTTTAGCTGTGAATTTAGCTTTTGACCTGAAACATGTAGTATCTCACTCTGTGATTGTGAAGTTGTTTGAACATTATCTCCAGGATACCTTGTGCTCCGCTCCATCTTGGTTTACATGTGCCTAATTTCTCTGATCTTAGATTACAGACTTCTTTGTTCAGGGAATGTCATCTTGTTCTGAACACACTTGGAGCCTGATGATTAAAGCGCAGACCAGATCTGCTCGATCTTTAACACTTTCAATAAATTTTAACAAGCAGAAGTTGAGCAGCAGCTGTGCTTTCTCTTCTTCAACATTATATTAATCAGGAGATTTTTAATGCTAACAGTGTTGTCATCTGTGTTCATTGGAGCTGCTTTCATGTCTCTTAGTGGTGAACTTAGTGTTGCCTACAAAGATAGGCAAAGATGTAATAGTGTTGCCTACAAAGATAGGCAAATTTATGTAATTTTTTCATGACAATGATCCATGTATGGGATTTTAAAGAGCATTTAAATGATACTGAAATTTAGTGGCATTTTGGCACCTATCCACTATAGAAGCCTTGAAAAATTCAAGTATGGAAGCATAAACCAAATGCACTAATTTATAACCTAAATAAATAGGTTCTTCATTTTGCTCAGAGTTCATGATGTACTAATTTGCTTCTATTTGCATTTACATTTTCAAAGGAAGCATGTTTATGTTGACCAAAATATAATGTTTAACCATGAAGACTTTATGGGTACTAGTTTCTTTGTTTTGTGGCATGAAGTATGTACATGTACTCCTGCTTCTCCTAAGACATTTTCAAACAGTCTCTGTATCAATTCCATTAACTTTATTTTCCTAAACCTGTCCTTCAGGCAGTTAATAACTAACTTTCTGGTTTTTTAATCACTTTTCTGGAAGCTGTGCCCTGGTCATATCCTTGGTTTGGTCCCCTTGTGAGGATTTGGAACTTAATTACTGTATGTTATGGTCACTGCCAACAGCTTAGTCAATTGCTTCCTGAAACAATTCAGTGCCAAGTCAAGTATCAACTCATAAATTCTTGTGCACATGTAAAATAGCAAGACACAATTTTTCCACATTTTGTCCTCCTGAGATGTTGCTTACGCAATATTTGTGCTGTTGAAATTACACATCATTATTGTACAACTAGACAGTGTTGCCTTCCACTATTACTAACTGAAATCCTGAGTTTCATTTCATCCCTCTCAATCCTGGAAAAAGTCTTCCTGCTGGCCTTAGTTAGGTAGCCAAAGTTTGCCATTTTTACTGTTCCCTACTCCAGTTTTATGGCATGTTGTGGATGAAACTGGAATGTACTGATCCCTGGCAAACTTGGGTGAGTCCAGGAGAACCTTTGATATCTCTACAGTCTTTAGCAGGGGAATTCTAAAGATGCTTTAATTTACCTTAGAGATACAGATTTATCCCTGAGACTGTCAAAAGAGTGTTTCAGCTACACTCTTTCTCAGCAGTGACAGAAATATCACAAAACCCAGTCTGCTCAGAATTTCCAGACTGACATGTTTATGTGCCCCTCTGATCAAGACATTGTGATGCAGTATTCCCCTATTATTATTTTGATGTACTGCCTGTATACATTGAAATAAGAATTGGGAATATGTGAGAGCAATGACAAATCTCTCATCCTTGAGAGATCTGTTGAGAGGTACCTTCTACCCTGTAATAGCATTAGACTTTTCTGGAGCTTGTGACAACTGGTGGTACAGCTAACAAGGAGTAGCTGTATATCCAAATTCTGAGCAAAGAACAAAGGTTGCTAGAAGATTAATTTACACATGATGCAGCATGCACTGAAGAAAGAAGCTTTTGTAATAATTAGCTTCTCAATCAGGAGTGGAAAAATGCAATGGTTCATTGTGCCAGCTGCACAGTTTCAAGCAGGCACATGGATGATTGTGTCCCAATCAGATGTTCCAATTGATCTAAAGAGGAATTATTTAAAAATTATGGTCTTCTACTGTGTGTAGAGCACAAACAGGAGCCTGTTGAACAGAATAATCCCCCATGTTACAAGCTCTTGCAATATGGGTTTTGGTTGCCCATTAAGTTGAGGCAGGACCTACACCCAGGCTGGGCAGGTGTTTCTTGTTGTCTCTTGCTGCCTGAGCTGCCAGTGGTTTTATCAAACCCCTGCAGAGCCTGGTTCTGGTGCCAGGGGGGTCAGGAGGATTTTTGCTGTTGGCACATTTCCTTTTAACTCCTATGGAGCATGAGCTTGGTGCTCTATTCCAAACTTACTGGCTTAGCCAGTGGAAACACAGCACATTGAACAGCAAATTAGAGTTTCAGTCATTTACCAGAAAGTATTCACAAAGAAAGGAGTTATAATGTATGAGCTGCTTTTTACGGTAGCAGGATATTCCAGACTGTGCAGGTTCATAGCAAATTTGCAATATTAGGATCATACAAGAGTGCAGAAATGCTGGTGCAGAGCTCTTCTTCTCCCTGTACCATTAATCAGATACCTCATAAGAGATGATGAACTGTCATTTATTTCAGGATGTATTTTCCTGTAAGGAATTAGCCTGTGTCACTTTTGGTGTGACACTTGGGTGACACACATGCACAGCAGTAGGTCACAATAAGGAACAGAGCTAGTAGCAACTTTCCTGACATTTCAAGAGTTGGGCAAGCTTAGTTGAAAGTAAGCTTGGGTGAAACATGGTCATTCAAAGAAGTGGATGACTGAGGAGGTTTGAGAAAGAGGCATCATTCAGGAGTCAGTCATGAGATGCTGATTTGGTGGTCACAGGCAATTCATGCCTGGGCTCAGAGAATCCTGGGGAGTGCAAGAGAACAAGAGGCAAGGGACACAGGTTGCAACAGGAGACATTCTGATTAGGTAGAAGGAGAAATAAATTATGGGGAGGTCAAGCACAGAACAGGTTATCTAGAGAGGTTGTGAGACTTCTATCGTTGGATATACGTGAAACTTAGTTGGACAAGGACCTGAAAAACCTGATCTGACTTTGAATTAGTAGCTAACTTTGAAGTTGGTGGTGCTGTGAAAGAGTTGAACTTCAGAGGTGACTTCCAACATAAATTATCCTGTCGTTATATATTTTATCTGTGAGGGAATAAAGTAAGGTCATCAACAGAGCTTAAAAGATTATTTTTGCTCTCAGTGAGCTTTAGACCCTGCAGAATTCCACGGAGCAGTCAGTGCCCCAGACAGGGGAAAAATGTACATTTTTGTAACTGTGTTTTTTATTGAGACACTGCTTTCCAGAACTGATGAATGTGATAGGTCATATACATTGATTCTGAATCCTGCCAGAATCTGTCATCCCAGGACTCCAATTTTGTGTAAAAATCTACCATCAAAACTTTTCATATTGACATAGAATGTGTTTCTGTGGTAGAGAAAGGAATGGATTTAAGGGGTAGGGTTTTAATTTGATAAATGTTTATTGAATTTAAAGCCAGAATCTCAGATCCTTACTCAATCTAGAGAAAGTCTTGTTTTGACACAGGCACCCTCTAATGTCTGTCAACTTTTTGCTAAATAAGGATTGGGTTCAGTAGCCTTTTGTTTGAGTGGGGTCTGGATGAAAATCGAGAAGTTTCTCAGAATAATCCTTCCAGGGGGTTTGCTCTGCTACCTGGAATGATTTCTTAATCTTCACTGTGTAGGAGAGTCTCTCCAGCTGTTCACTTCAGAGCAAATCAACTTTATCAGCACTTTATTATTATTTGCCTTCATGAGTTTTCAGTTTATCTGATTTTAAAGAAGCCACTACTACAATTCTTTGATTTACAGCTGTAATATTAAAAGGCCCAAAATTGTGGTTTTTTTGAGAGAAGAGTGGATTTTTTGAGTGCTAAGGATTTTCTGATAGCTTTCTGATTATTTTGTAAAAATATACTGTCTGGCATGTCAAGCCAGTCACCGATAATCAGTAGCAGCATAGCTGACTCATTTTGGCTGTGTAGAACCATCAGAACTGCAAAGTGTCAAAACATTACCTGACAAGGTGAGCAGAGCCTTTCCTGCCACACTGGCATGTGTGGCTGCTTTGTACACTGAATGAAAACCACACAATGGGAAGCTGCCAATGCACTGTAACTGATTGTTTAAAGAGCCCTGCATGGTTATGATCATATCAGGGGCTGGCACCCCTTGTGACTGAGCACTTTTCAAACAACTGTCTCAAATAAATGTGAAAATGAAGGTTACTAAAATACAGAACATTGTTAGCCTCTGTGATTATTCCTAGCTGTGAGGTACAGAGGCATGGATATGACGTTGTCCATGTGCATGGGCATTATATCATTGTGACAGTTTCAAGATTTCTGAAAGCACTGTGGTCTTTCCTCTGTGCACATCTGATTCCCATAAATATTAACAAGAGTTATAGGCCATGTTTTTTGTGGTCTGTACTCTCAAGAGTTCAGATTTTGTAATGTTTGTAGACTTGTTGCCATCTTTTTTTGAAAACTGTTGTCTGATGTTTATATCTGGTGTTACATTACAAATAAAAAAGAACACACAAAAGTCAGATCAGCTCCAGAGAGCAACAAATATGCAGGATAAAACATGATTTAAAAAACCCACTCACTTTACTGCAAACACATAATGCTTCCTTCCTACCTCACTTTCTGAATGACTTTTTCATGTAATCACCCAGCCCTGATTTGAGCTACATTTTTCTTGCTTTGTAGAAGAAATAATTTGACTTCCATTTATTTAAGTGCATAACCAAATGTGTTTAATTATTTGAGTGTGCATGCATGGTCCGTCCTATATGGTCTTAAATGACACGTTGGCCTGATGTTTGGAAATATAATGGTATTAATTATTATTTTCCATTAGGTTGACTTTCTGATTTCAGTTTGTAAATCACTAATGATAGAACGTTTTCTGTGAAGAGCTTACTCTTAATTAGCTGACCTTGAGTCAGGACATGGGAAGGTAACAAATACACTGCAGTGCATCCAGTGCGCTATGGCTAGCACTACAAATAAGGGGTGCTATGTAGAATGAATATCTGAGCCTGACCACTTTTTGTTGTACTCTCCAGTCATTTGCTGTCATGGGTTTAGGAGTGCTCTCTATGTGTTTTCTTTAGTGTTTATGACAGAAAATTTGCAACCTGCTGTGTAAAAAATATATCACTAATCCACTGTAACTATGGCCATCTTTAACACTATTATGGCCATCTTTAAACACAGATCAGAAATTCATTCTACTTTGGGTGTTAGCAACCCAGTACAAAATGATGAATCTTGCTCCAAGCACCCTACTATGGAATTTAAACATCCTTGAGCAGACCCTCAAAGTTACAGAAATCTTTAGACCAGAAAGCTTTGATTGCCTATTTTTCAGTGGTGTTGATTACTAAACCTGAACCCACTCTGGAGGTGTCACCATTACCTTTACGTATATATGTACTGCTGCACAGACTAATTCTAGAGCTCTTAATATTTTATAGCATTACACAGAGGTTTTGTTGTCATGTTTTTAGGTGATGTGGCCTTATCATAGGGAAATCTGTGCCCTGATGAACTTGTTGCTTAAGATAGGACATTCTATTTCTGGCTAAACTGGGCTCATTGCTTGAACAATTTGAAGTGCTTGTTCATTTTCTTCTTTCTGGAGTTCAGCATTTTCCTTTCAGATTTGTTTAGAGAGAAGATGATGCTGTCAGAACGCAGACAGATGTCAGATTAGACTTCACCTCCAAGGGAATGTAACACTGCCATGCCCACTGTAGTCACCACAACCAATTTTTCTTTCACATTTCCCTCTTAACATCAGGATTTTGGTGTGGACTGTGGGACTCCGTGATCCCCCTCTAGTGGGGAGCTGGTGCGAAGCTGGAGCTCCAGGCTCTTTGGAGAGAAGACCTCAGAGACTGAAATCACATTATTTGTGATTTAAAATCCAAGGGCAAATCAAATGTGTAACAAAGCTTTTTAGTAGTGATAAAATGCACACAACCACGTAAATCCATGGGCTTAGTTCTAACAGAGAGCAGTTGTATGTATAGAAGTTTTGTAGCCGTGGAGAAATAGATTATTTATATTAGTGTTCTCATGTAAAATTGTATTTGCTAAGAAAAGTGTTTAATTTTTTTGCCTCAGCAGATGCCTTTGATCAAAATGAGTAAAATTACTTGTGTGATAATCTGGAATTTAATTCAATTTACAATATATTCATTTAAAAGTTTGTATTTACTTTTGGAATAACAGTCATCAAGAGGAGTACCTAAAATTTGTATTCTAAATAAATATGTGAAGGGTGATTGCTTGAAGAACTGGTATTCTGAAATGCTGAGATGTCTGAATGAGCTCCTGTTGTGTAAGGGGCAATAAGCATTTCACAGAGGCTGTTTCTGCACAGAAATAAAAAACAAAATAGAAAGGTACACTTGTTTTAAAAAATAATTTTGCTGAAGGTGGAAACAATGTTAGCTATAAAAATGACATTTTAACTTCTTAGAGACATGACTGAACAAAACACTGAGCATGATTTTACACTGGAAATTAAGTCTAAGAGTTGGCAGATAAACTTCAAAGCAGCTGTGCTTAGGATGTTGAAGCTCTACAGTGTTATCAGACCTAGGCACAGAGATTACATTTATTTCTGGAAAAACTCATGTTCAAAATGCATATTACCTTTCAGTGGATAGTTTCCTTCCTTCCTTCCTTCCTTCCTTCCTTCCTTCCTTCCTTCCTTCCTTCCTTCCTTCCTTCCTTCCTTCCTTCCTTCCTTCCTTCCTTCCTTCCTTCCTTCCTTCCTTCCTTCCTTCCTTCCTTCCTTCCTTCCTTCCTTCCTTCCTTCCTTCCTTCCTTCCTTCCTTCCTTCCTTCCTTCCTTCCTTCCTTCCTTCCTTCCCTTCCTTCCTTCCTTCCTTCCTTCCCTTCCTCCTCCTTCCCTTCCTCCCCCTCCCTCCCCCTCCCTCCTCCCCCTCCCTCCCTCCCTCCCTCCCTCCCTCCCCCTCCCTCCCTCCCCCTCCCTCCCTCCCTCCCTCCCTCTCTCAATTAATTCCTTCCTTCCCAAATTCCTAAACTTAATTCCTAAATCCCTCCCTCCCTCCTTTCCAAATGTCACTGTTTTCCAGCACTTTTCTCTTCCCCCTCATCTCCCTCCCCTCCCTTCTTTCTTCCCTTTCCAGCTTCCTGCTAGTCTGTCTTCCAGCACTTTTCTCAAACACTACTTCCCAGATTATGCTGTGACCCTTCACCACAGCAGACTTTGTGTTTACTATCCAGTGTCCTCCCCACGTATTCCTGCATTAGCTTCTTTGCTCTTTACCACCTCTTTCTTTCACCCTTACCCCTAAGGTGATCCTCAGACCACTTTTCTCTGCTTGGCTTTCTCTGTGTTTAGCCTTTTCTGAAATCACTTCTCTTACTACTGACATTTGAATGATTTGTCTTGGGAGGTAGTGTGTGAGACAAGTGGCATTGTGATAGTACAGTCAGTCAGTCTAACATGTGTTTGGACAACCTATGTCCATAATAATTCTCCTACCTCGGGAGAGAGCTGGCTGGCTGAGGGGCAATGTTGGTGGATTTCATTAGCTGACATTATTTCAGTATTCAGATTGAGAGAGTTGTTAAATCATCATTACTATAGTCATTCACACCTTTGATGTAGGTTTTTGGTAACTGGCTGTACATCACTTTATCTGCAACTTCATCTGTTTTTTTCTTGGTGTTCCTGATATTTACTATATGTACTATCATAAGTAAATCCACTTATCCCTGCATGCACAGCTATGAGCATGCACATATGTGTGCTCATGTGTGTGCACACACAACATACTGAGGCTTTCTTAATTGATGTTAATTGCTGGTGGTTTTAATTACAAAGCATATTTCTCTATTGCTCTGTTTGCACTGCTTTGTTTCAGCTTCATCTAATGCACTGGAACTCCACACTGTACAGCAGCATTGATGAGGCAGTAGGGAAGAAGCACGGCATAGCTATTATTGCTTTGTTTGTGCAGGTAAGTTTCCTGTGTTACACTTGTTATGATGCACTGCCATTTGTCTGAGGATAATGAGGTCCTTTCCATGTTATTCAATTTTTAATGATTTCATGAAAGAAAACAATGTATGACTGCCGGTATTCTATTTGCAAGATATTTTTCAGTCATGTCTCCTATATGTGTGCTCAGCAATCAATTCTTGTTTGAACAGGATATTGGAAGTATGTTCATTAAAGAAGGGATAACAGATAGTTAGGCACCTTTCTGGGACTCTGGCTGTAAGTAGACATCCAATCTTCATTCCTCTGAGAGCAGAATGAGGGCTGTCAGGAGGGACAAGTGCTTCACTATCTCTGTGATGTATTTCTCTTAATTCCTGGCTGGGTCTGCTGTTCAGGGGTTGAGGAAATAGGGGAGAGGAGGAAAGATTAAAGAAAAGGCCTACAAAGCCATTGGCACTGCTGAAAACTGGTATTAGAATTGTGCTTTCCTGAACACAGGGACAAGTGTGCTTCTTCACACAGGACAAATGTGAGGTGGAGTCTTATCACTTCTCCAGAGACTGAGAGTGTTAACAAGACTTGCCAGAGACCCTCAGAAAAGCCTGCAATGAGGAGGCTTAAAGCTTCCTGGGGACAAGGTGTAATGAAATCTGGGAAGTTAGCGCTATAATCTAATTGCTGTTGAAGGTTTTTCAAGGTCTGCGTCCTATAAAGGTTTTCAGTTTTAGTCCTCAAACGCCAGATTCTCATCTTCCTCATGAGAAATGGCAAACTCTTTTATTTAAATGGGTTTGGAGGAAGAGGTTTAAAGTTCATCCTTAGATCAATTGGATTTTCTTGCACAGTGATATTATTAATTTGTCATATTTCATAACGAGTTTATGAGTGCCTTTGAGCTTTACCTCTGAATTTAAAGGTGCATTGGTTACCATCTCAACACTCAGATAGAGCTGCTAAAAATGGAAGTTAGAAAGTCTTCAGCTTTGTGTCCTAGAGGGCTGTGTGATAATTGCTTATGTAAGTCTCCTTCTCATTCCAGCAGAGGTAACCTTCGAGTCAGTTAGAAAGTTTATATATAAAGTTCTTAAATAAATTTGAAACTTCAATGATACATTTTCCATTTCTGGTCTGTCGCCCATATCAGTGTTTGTAAGCATTCCAGAAAAGCTTCTTCATTAGCCAAGAAAGGCATAATTACAATTGACCAAGGAAAAATAATATTTAAACTGTTTATTAAACAAACAGAGAGAGAAAATTTGGTGACCATTTTTTTCTTGGTAAAGACATGGAAAAATTATTTTGTACCATGGTTCTTAAAATACATTATTTTAAGGTCAATGAAAATATTTTCACTGATTTAAGTGACAGCCCTTGGGGATTATTAATTTAGAAGCAGCATCTTTGAAGTGACTTAAATATATTTTATGCACTTTGAAAGGTTTGAAATTGAAATTCCATTCTGAAACACAAGAAAATACTCTTAAATTCCTAGAAGTAACAAAGTACCTTTTGTTGACATTCAGTTGTTTCCTTCCAGTGGCTACTGTGTCATTCTCTTAAAGAGAAACAAAAAGCAAACAAAATTTTCAGGGTCTAGCTCTCCCATTCTCACTCATGCTGGTTTATTTCCTCACCTTGTATTTGTACGTGTTGGCAAAGAAATCAAGTGAAAGGCCATTCTGCCTCTTCTGATTTTGTTCTGAAGGCAAAACTAGGATCCTGGAACTGGCGATTTGAGTCAGAAGCAGCTGAGTTTAGTGCGCAGAGTGAGCAACATCCATATAAAATTAGAATCTCTCATCTCGGTGTGTTTCTTGAGAGCCTCACAGGCGTTCAGTAGAGGCAGTGCTGCAGCCTGGCTTTCACTGGCATGATCCCAGAGATGCTGTGGGAGAGGGAATCTGCTGTTCTGTGCTCTGCAGGCAGGAAAAAAACTCCCCTGAGCTTCAGAGATACCTTGGGCCAGATTTGCAATGCTATGGGAACAAATTCAAAAATTTTCTGTTATGCTTGTTCACTCTGTTCCTTTCTGTGTACTTTTCTGACAAAAACTGGTAAGGACAAACTGTATCCTTGGCATCTATATGCCACAATAGTGCATGATCTTGACTCCACATAGAGCAGGTGCTGCACATCAGGGTTAATAAAAACCTACCAGACTTAATTATGACTCTTTCTCTTGTTCTGTGAGTTTGTTTTTAAAGTTATTTAAGCACTGTTTACTTTTTGCTGGTGGTTTTATAATGATTTAATTTTTTGGACTTGTCATCTATCAGTGTATTTGATTAAAACAAGGTTGTGTAGCTAAACTAAAAACAGCTGTAGTACTTACTGTTCTGGTTGACCTGAGTTTTGCCTCAGTTTCTGAAATACCAAGATACTGAAATTCACCTTTGCTTGCTGTATTTCAGATAGGAAAAGAGCATGTGGGCCTGAAGGCTGTAACTGAAATTCTTCAGGACATCCAATACAAGGTAAGGTATTGTCTGAAGCAATCCTTCCTTTAATGACCAGAGTCAGTAAGCAAAGGGACTGTATGGACCCAAGAGAAAGATTTCAAATGTGTCTGTGGTAAAACCACATATAAAAGCCATCATTTGGTGGCCAGCATGAAAACCTCAGTGTTTTATTCAGATAATATTATTCAGCTAATATGTATTTTTTATACTTTCTTTTTCTGGTGGCCAGAAAGTTTGATCTATACCATTAACTGCTTGCAAGTCCTACCTATTCAGTGATTTTCATGGAGTCAGTGTGAGTGCAAGCACTATAACATTCTTAGGGAACACCAGCAGCCATGTCTCCAAACTTACCTGGTTTTAATTTGTAGAGGAAAAGTACAGATAAACTGAGTACCCATATTAACTTGCAGGGAAATCAGAAAAACACAATGCCAACTTGCCAAGTGGATTATATCTGGGGATCCTGAAGGACAGGTAGTAATCGTAGCAGGACTGAGGGGATTTGGGTGCTCTCCAAAATGTTGACACTATCTTAAATGACCTTGGGCAAGTTACTTTCAACTCTTTGCTTCATGATCTGTAACACAGAAATAATCATACATTCCTTTGATTTTAAAAGGATTTTGAGATGTATTGATGACACATATTTTTATTGGTCTGAAGAGATTACCATTCACTTCAGCAGATGCTGAAGTGCAGAAAAATTAGAAAGGAATTGCAACCTTTATTCAAATACTATATGGTAAACTTCAGGCATGATGTTTAATATGATAAACTCTTCATTTATGAAAGTGTCAGAGAAAAAATAGTGTGTGGAACTCTAATTTCATTACTGAGACAACAGCCAAGCAGAGTAAGGTCATGAAAGGCCTCACCATTGTGTGACTGTGTTATAATGGTGCCTTGCAAAGGATCAGCATCAAACACACTTTGGCATACATAACATTTTTGTGTATTAAATATGAAGGACCAGCATTATTTTATTAAGAGTTATCCACATCAGTTAAGTAAAGCTCACTTTGGCTCTTGTTTTTTTAACTCTTTTTTTATGAAACCCCTGAATTTCATATAGAGAATTTCAAGGCTGGGACCTGAAAGAAGTCCAGGTGCTAAAGGCAGAAAATTAACAAATTGCCAGGATAACCTTAAAAATGGAATAAAAAATAGGAGAAAAATATGTGTTTGTGTAGCTGCAAGGAGAAATGCAATGATGATTAAATGGGTGCTCTTAGTGAGGTTGCCTTCCACAGGAATGCAAGGCTTAATGGTAAAAGAGCACAGAATGTGTTTCACCTCGGCATTCATCAGCATTGTAATTAGAAGCTAGAGATGAGATTGACTTGTATTCATTTTTTCAGGGAAAGTCCAAAACAATACCCTGTTTTAATCCCAACTCTTTATTGCCAGGTAGGTGCCTTTGCTTACTTTTGTGTGTGTGCATTAGTAGCTGATTGCAGGGGCTGAGACAATCTTAATCTAAAGTCCAGCCTAAACTGCAAGCCTGAGTGTGTCCCATAAGGTGGTAATTCATTTTGGTAATGCACATCCTAACAGGGATAGTGGTGAACTCCCATTGGAATTTACTGTAAATCCGCACCTTTGTAGTGTGAGTGGGATGTGATTCTGTAGTCTGTGCACTGCTGACCACACCGTGGCTAGTTTTCTTGAGATTTACCCATCCAGAGAGACAGCTGTGTCTATTCCTTTCTCTACTTGAGAAGCAGAAAGTGTAAGGCTACCCACTTAAGAGGTTGATTTTTTTTGGCAGAATCAAAAGACAATGACATTATGCAATGCCAGTTGTACAGCAAAAAAGGAGAAGGGACAAAGGGAGGCAAATTCAAACTTACATAGCTAAAAGTTAGAGAGTAACAGAAAGAAATGTGACTTTAAAAACACATTTCTAAAGAGAAATGTTTCTGCAAGGAATCCATTTGAGCTAGACTCTGCCATAGTGGCAAGATCTTTAATTTTTCAAAATAGCCCAGGTCCACATTAAACTATATTAATTATATAAAAAGAATATTGTCCAGGTTGCAAGGTTAAGTGCTCAGCAATTAGGAATTGCAGGAATTAAGGCAGCCTGTGCCTCTCATGCATATCCATTATGAAACATCACCTGATTGCATGACCATAAGCTATTTTTTACAGGACTTCTTCCTCACCGTTCCTGTTTGATGCTGATCAAGCCACATAAACAAAAATGCTCACAAGTCCTCTCTAACTATGTGTTCCTCATTTTCCAGGTGCTCGACTTGAGATCATGGGGTCTGATTTGCAGAAGTGCTGAGTGCTTACACCTCCAAGAGAAGTCAATGGGAGCAGTGCTCTGACTGTATTATGTGCTATAGAAAGTTAAATACTCTGAGAAATCAGGTTCTAAGCATGTCATATTGAACACCTCAAATGAATAAATGCATTTGACCTGTTCTTCTCTGCCTCAGTTCCCCAGCTGTAAAGTGAGGGGATAATCTATCCTTCCTCACCACTCAGGGGTATGGGAGGATAAATTAATTCATTTAAGCTCTCAGGCACTGGAGAAATAAGTGTATTAGAAATATGAAAAATGAGAAAATATTCTAACAAGCAGGATTTCAATAGCATAGGAAAAAGAATTCCAAATGCCTCATATTGTAGTGAGAATTCTAAATAATATTATGTACTTTTCAAAACAAAATCATCTGTCTTTGCAAGTAAACAATGAAAGGTTTTCCAGAAAAGACACACATGACCATGTGACAGCACTGTATCACAATGCATGCACAGGATGGGCTGAATTAATTCTTGCAGTTCTTAACTTTTGCGTGTTTGATAATGCAACTCGCGGTCAGTGGATTTGCTACATAATTTCCAAGCTGAGCAAAAAAACTGCACCAAGAAAAGAAAATCAATTTGCTGACAATCACAGGCTTCATTAGCAAAATTTAATTCTACTGATTTTCCTCTGAGCTAGTAGTGAAGTGACAGTAACAGGTTAGTTCCACCAAGCAGGTTTATTTGCTTCCAGTATCCCATTCTGTCCTTGTCAAGCTAGTCACAACCTTCCCCCTGGCTCTCCATGCCATGATTAACCATCCTTTGTCTCCAGTTTTTCCCTAGGTTTGTTTCTTGAGAAGCCCTCTTTTAGAGTCAGGCAGTTTCCTCTCCTTTTTTAGGCGGTTTTCTCTTCTGTTTTTAGTGCTTTTTAGGCTGTATGGCCTACAGCAGCAAAAGAAAGCCCTGTGTTATCTTACTTATGAAGTGTAGTGTGATTGGAATCTATGAGAAATTAAAATTATAATGAAAATCAAATGTGTTTTATGTAGAGTAAAACTCTGCATGCACAAAATATTGTACATTTTCTTCAGTGACAACTGTTTATCCTAACAGTTATTTATAAGCCTATTAATAAATATATAAACCTAAGGAATTATGTAATTATAAGGTAAACCTTGATGTTTTTCCCCCTCTGAAATGTAATTCACTTTTCCAAAGGTAGGAAGCACCATTGCATCTCAAAAAATATATCACCAGAATTGCAAAATGAAAAGTTTTTCTTCAGCTGAATTTTCATTGATTTTTTTTCTAAAAAATGAAATAAAGTTAATTCTTGAGGCATATCCTAAATGTAGAAGTCAGTTAAAATTCAATCACCACAGACCCTCTGCCTTCAAAATGTGTGTCTTTTTAGCTTTTGACATTAACAGGAATTCCTTTATTCCCATAATATTGCTTATTTGCTGTGTTAGTTTAAAGAGCTGTGCACTTGTTATTTTTCACATCTACCAAGTGACATTTTCACATCTAAAATGCACATCTGCAGGGTAACTTACCGTAATATAATGACCACAAGCTCATATGCATTCATATGAGGAAGTAGTGGGCAGTGCTTGGCAGGTTATAAATCCACACTTTAGCTTCTGCTTACTAACTTTGTCATGAGAGCGAGCCCACAGCTGTCATAAGCTGTCACTGAAAAACACCACTAACTTCCTAATAGTCATTAAAATTCCACATTTCTTTTGGTTTCAGATCCTCTTCTGCGTGACTACTGGGTGTATGAGGGCTCTCTGACCATTCCACCCTGCAGTGAAGGTGTCACCTGGATATTATTTCGCTATCCTTTGACTGTGTCCCAAGTGCAGGTAACAGCTGTGCTTAAATTGACCTTGGAATATGGTTATGAGCTAAAGGTTATAGCGTGCAAATGTATATATCAGAATGTTATGTCTGTTCTCCTTAAAGATCCCATTAGATCAGTACATGGCTTTTCAAGTAAAGGTTAAACCTTTTGAGTCACTGAAAGCAACGCAAAGGTCAGAGATGAAAAACCTTGTTATCATATATCATCTGCATTTAAAATAATTCTTATATTTAAGTCAACAAAAAAGGAAAAAGGAACTCAATGGGCAAAAGAAATTCAATTCTTTGTAAGCTTTCAAATATCACTGCTTTTTAATGTTAAAAGGAAAAAAAAACACAGGGAGGCACTACATCCTGGAGAATGAAAAACGTTAATGTAGTACAGATTGGCTAGATTGCATTGAACTGTATTTAATTTATCTGGCTCTTTTGAAATTCAGTTTTGTAATAAATGTCAAATAGAAGCTACCTATTTAAATTTGATTTCACACGTATGTATTTTAAAATGTTTGGGGTTTTTTTCTTAAATTAAATCTAACAGTTCTGAGCCTTTCTATGTACATTTTTTCAAATCTGTCTACAAATAATCCCAGTAAAAACAATGAAAACTCCTGATGAATATTCTCCCACAGTCTGTGAATCCCAGCTAGAGGAGTGTGCATTTAATTTAAGTGAACCCACCTAGAACCCCTGAAGCTGAATGCATTCATTTTCATTGCCTGCTCTGAAGCATGTGAAAAAAGTATAAAAGGTGATAAATTCAGATTTCAATTATTTCAGCTTTAATAATTTAAAATTTTGGTAGTGATGCCAGCACAATATTTTAACATCTTTAACAATTTAAAATTGGCACCATTTCTTGTCTTATGGAAACTGAATTCTATGTGTAATCATAGGATAAAAGCAATAGCTCCCAATAGGTTATTTGTCTGCCAGGTGCAACTTAAATGCATACCATCATGAATCTGTTATTTGTTTATGAAAAGCTAAGACTTGTGGCTGCTTACTACTGAGTAAATGCATTACTTACTACTGAGTAAACAGCATTCTGTTAGCATTATTAGATTCAGAACAACTTTTAAAGACAGAGTGCATTTTGTAACTTGTCAGCTAATTGTCCAGATGGGATAAGGGGACTTAATCAGATGTAAAAAGTTCAGCTATTACAGCTGAGACATAGTATGGTATTACAGCTATTACACTGAGACATAGTATGATATTTCTAGTTGCAGATTTTGTGGTCTCTATTCCTTTTTAATCCAGTCACTGCACAGAGAGCCAAGTTTAAACCATCCACATGTAGTGGGAGACACCAAGAGGGTGAACAAAAGAGGAATTAAGAAGAGGAATACAACTTTAGTTAGTAATACTGTGTAATAATTTACCACAAGAAATCAGGATGTTGGAATGTTGTGTGAAGGGGATTAGACTCCTGAAAAGAATATGTGCCTGGGGAAAAGAGTGACCCGTAGTGCCTGGGGCAAAGACCGAGATTCGCAGCCATGCCTTTGTTAGGTGAGGGGGAGCTGGTTTGTGTTGCTGCATTACTGTGATAGGTGCAAACCCAACCCAAAAACATTGCAGTGATGAAGGGCATGCAAGTCATGGAGGAGATTTTCCCTCCCACTGGCACTGTACATGGGTGAGAGGTGGTATAGGAGTCCAGTGATGGGTTGGAGCAGACTCATGCCAGGATGATCTGCTATTCTTGTCACAGATAAGCATCAATTAGAAAAACATTCCTCTGTGATATTTATGATTGCAGCATTAAAGATAAGGTTGTGCAGGGAAAATAATTATTAAGAACTTGAAAGGCTTTGCCAAGGTGGGATTAAAAAATATATTTAATCTGATATTGCTTTCAGATATCAATGAAAAATAAATATGTAATTAAAATAAATTCATCAATGAAAAATAAATATGGTGTAATTGAGAGGAGACGATTTTGGGATTTGTAAATGGAAAGGTATTGTGAGGTCTCCATGATGCCCAAATTAAGATTTTGTTAGTTCTAGAATATTTTGCTATAGCTAAAATTCCAATATTTTAAATTTTAATTAGCATTTTGTCTGCAGTGAACTATCTGGCCTCTTTTGTGCATGTGGGCATGAGTGCCTATGAGAGATTTCATTTAATCACAGAACCACAGAATGATTGGGCTTGGAAGGGACCTCTGGAGAGCATCTATTCCAAAAGCCCTGCTAAAGCAGGTTCATCTAGAGCAAGTTGCCCAGGAGAGATTAAGGAGAGATTAGAAATGCAAGGGCTTTTGTCTGTAGAAAATAAGAGGATGTAGTATAGGATATACCATTTTGAATCTTCCATGGAAGGCTGGTAGAGGTATTTAATTTTATTAAACCAGCTTCTAGTATTAAATCATGGATTTCAGTGCAAATGCATTTCTAATAGGTTTAAGTACATTATTTTCACATTTGTCATTACCTCGTAGAAATTTCTTCTTTGGGATACTAATGAAATGTCAAGTGCTTTATATAAATACTAGTAGCAACTGTAGTTATAGCCAGTGAGAAACATATTCAAGGCTATTTTCATTTTTCAGGCCATGAAATAATCGAGTTCTGATTGTCAATAACAAGTAAATAAAGAATTACATAATATAATATGGAATAAGTTTTATTTCTTTCTTCTGATCAAACTAGTTCATATATTGGAGACAATATGCTAATTTTATGCAATTAATGCAGCAATATTGATCGGCTTAACAAACTGCGGTCATAAGGGCAAAAAATGAATAAAATTGCCACGCTGTTTCACGGTCACACTCATAAAATGTTTTCACATTTTGTTGTTTGGGAACAACAAAGTAACCATTTTGACATGGGCACAATAGGCTGACTATTACAAAGTAGAGAACCTTTTTTTTTACCTGAAGACATTTTTGGATAGCAAAGTTCAGCTGATGAATAGATATGCTACTGATCTAAGTCAAAGTTAAGTGAAAGGAGATCTGAGTGTGCTGATTATACAAACAGAAAAAGAGCAATTCAGGACTGCAGCATCAGGATGTGCTTTTCTGGAATCATGAGGAATGATGTTTCCTCATTGGAAGTAATTTTCTTTGTCATGAGACTTCACTTCCGTCAAAAAGCCCTTCATTGGTCATGTGCATATTCCTGTCCTCCTATTACGGTTTTTTTCATCCTCACTTGACTTATGTTGAAATGCAGAGCCCAGAAAGAACTGTGTTGATTCTTTTTGTGAGATACCTCACACATGCGTTTACCTGCTGAAATGCAGTAGGAGAAAACTCCTATTAGGACAGTAAAAACAGGAAATAATTGAAAAAGACTTAGTCATGTTTCTCTCCACTATATTAAAAAAAAACCAAACAGGTCACTTATTAATAATGTGCTTTGTGATTCACTGAAGCCCAGAACAAGTGCATTGTCTAAGCCACTCAGAGTAGGGATTTCAAACAATGATGCAGAAGGAGCTGTTGTTCTGCTGTATTCATTGTCAGAGTTAACAGGTCTTTTATTGAATAGCATGGTCTCTAGTCCTTTTGTCTACACCATTCAGAATGAAAAACTGCCAAAGGACAGAAAGTGTAACTAGCATATGGAGCTGTAGTAGGAATTGTGCAAAATTCATCTAAACTAAAATAAAGCACTCAGAGTTTCCTGGTATTCTGGGTGCTGGGAAGTAGGTCCATGTTCTTGGAAGGTGTCATGGAAACATGTAAAATTTTCAGACAGAAGGATAATGCTTCTATACATCATATCAAAGAAATGTTTATAGAAAACATGCAAATTCTTAGTATTTTGTGCACTATTCTTCAGCAAATGTGTAAATGAAACAGAAGAATGCTCAGGATCTGAATACAATGAGTGGTAAAAAAATTTCTACACAACGTGAACATGAATAGTTTTACTCAGTAGAAATGCCACTGTTCACATTGTGGATTTGCCTCTACACTGGTTAGAACTTAATCCCAAATTTCAGTATGAACAGGCTTAGGTCATCCTTAATGTCCTCCGGGCAGGAGAAGATTTTAAGTAGCTATTCCTGGTAAAAGTATGTGACTATCCAAGGGTGCTTAGCTGTATGTCTCTAAAACATCTGTTTCATTGGCAGTCCTGCAGGGTGTACTCCACAGCGCTGACTTATGAGGGGCTGGGAGGAGATGGTGAGCAGTGAAACAGGATCAGCAGGGCACACATATGTCTTGGTTTGAAAAGACAGGTGTGTGCTAAGGAAGGTGGAACCTCCCCTGAAATGGAAAATGTAAACCCCCACCCTTCAAATTATTGCAATTTTTAAATTAAGAGGCTCTCAGACAAAGATACGGGAATAGGAATAACAGTTCTTTACTAGGAAAATTAAAAAAATATGAATGCAATCATACAAAAAATGGGAAATAAACTACTGACAGAGTCAGAACACAACCTGACACCCTTTTGGTCAGGCTGTTGGTAGCAGTCCAATTGAATGGTGGCTGCAGTCCTCCTGGAGTGACAGGTGTGCTTCTGTTGAAGCAGGGATCCTGTAGAAGGGTGTAGTTTTCCTCTGAAGGTCCGGTGGTGGTGTAGATGGGCCTGGTCTTCCTCTGAGAATCCAGCAGAGAAGAAAGCTGCTCCTCTGGGAATCCAGTGGGGAAAGGCTGACTGTGATGTTCCAAATCTCACATTATATTCAGGTGGGGATGCTTGCCTCCTCCCTCTGGGTGGAGCTTCTCACAATGGGGTGATGTCATTTTATCAGCCGTGCAGTGACACTCAATGGCCCAATAACAGAAGAAGATATTTCCCAGAGGGAGGACTGGTTGTGGAAGAGATAAAGAAAAACTGCCCAATTAACAGAAGATAACTGTCCCACCTCTAACAGATGGGAATAGAATACACATCCAGCTACCTTTCAACCTGAGACAGCACATTACCTTGCCGCATGGAAATTCAATAGGGAAAGTAGTGTTGGCACAGCTAATGTCCTTTTCTGACAGAAGTGCTTGTCACGAGTAGAGCAAACCACCATGTCTGCTGTCCTTTTGTCTACCTCATTCAGAGGTTCACACAGCAGCGTGAACCACGGAAGGCACAACTAAACAAGGAGGGTGTTGATCGCAGAAGAAATTCTTCCTTGGAGCAAAGCTACAATTCTTGACTTCTGTAGGGACTAAAGAGCAGGCACAGAGATCAGGTCAGTTCTACTCTCCTGACTGAAGAAACTGGAAGCTGCTTTGTGAGGAGTTACCTCCTGGAGAAAGATTTCACTCTGGGAACTGAGACGGAGCATTTGTAGTTTCAGTAGGAGACAGCTCACAAATGCTCGCTTTGCAGAGAGCCTGCTCTTCCCTCTCCTTCATCTGTCTTTGTTTGAAGTATCTCATTCTCACAAGATCAAACAAAAGCCACATTTTTGTAAAGTGCTCCTTCCTAAACTGCAATTATCTCAGACTTTCCAGAATTGATTCAGATGGTGAAAAAGTATGCTTTTACAAAGCTCCTTCAGTCATTTACCAGCCCTTGAGTTCTGAAGACTTTTTCAATTCCAAGCTGCTAGTGGGTTTGTTTTCAGTTTCCTTTAAGTAAACAACAACAAAAATCTTCCATAACAGGATTCTGCCTCTAAAAGCGCCTTCAAGGAGCGTTTTTCATTTTTGCAGTCTAAGCTGTTGCCTTATATCTCAGCTGCCACAAGCTGAGTGTTGATTTCCAAGCACACTGGTTTTTTGAGGAAAATTAAGAAGAGAAGAGCTAGCCTTTAAATCAAGTAAATAAGTCTTTATCAGTACTGCTGTAGAGTGGAAAACAATGAGGGCAGTTGTATTCCAGGTTGCAGTAAGAAAGTAGTCTCTGTAGGCAGGATAAGAATAAAAATGCCATTACCTGCTGTTTAGTACCTCATTTAATTTAATTCTGGAATCATGCTTATATTCTCCCTGTAATATTTCCTAGGGTGTTTTTCGAGGAAAAATTAACTCTATAACATCTTAGATGTTAAAATTATTGTATACTCCAGGCTCCATTTTACTTTCTGTGTATCTTCAGTTTCAAGTTAGAGATGAACTGCATAGTGAAGTGTCTTAGAGTCAGTAAAAGTACAAAGGTTGGGGTTTGTGGTACAAAGGGGAGTCAGCCATCGAGTACATTTGCTGAATCCAGCTAAGACAGCTTGTGAATATGTCAAAGAAAAAATATTTTTCTAGTAGTTGTAACTATTTAAAATATCTGACTCCTAAAAACAGCACAGGTGAATAATAAGGTAAAGTGTTTTATCATGCAGCACTTGATGCTAGTACCAGGGATGGAGATGGAAGCTGCTCATATTCTACTGTACACCAGATGAGATTTAGAAAAATGTAAAAAGAGTTTATAAACAAGAAACATGTTTGTTTTGGCTCATTTGAAATATTTCGTATTTAGTTTTTACTGTATTTGACATTCTGACTATCTACACCCACAGATCTTTTGAAGCAGTATTTTGTTTTGATCACAAAAACTGTATTTTTTCATATAAGGTGTCAACAGACATCCCCTAAAGCTAAGAATCTGTACAGTATTCTTCTGGTTTAGAAGATAACAACAGTTTCAGGAACTAAATAAATCACTAGGAGAATTTCAAAACAATTTATAGTCAAGCAACTTATTCCTGAAATGCACTTCTTTGAAGAAGACCAGAATTGCTAATCTAAACACATGAGAGTAAGGGTGATTCATAGGATGTAATCTGCAATGGCCAAGAAGGTTATAGATCTTAAAAGAAGTTGTGAAAAGGCAAAGGAGAAGTTTGCCAAACCATGTGCTTAAGAGTTCTTGTTTTTCTCTAAATATCAAATATTTTGACAGTGTTGATAACTATTGTAAAATGTTATTGAAGTATTTTGACCTTACTATATGGCACCTGAACCCTCCAATTTTCAAAGCTGCAGAATTGGCTGGACGAGGCTGGTTTTGATCATTAGGCCCATCGTGAAGAAAGTGTCTCAGCTTCTTAATTTCTGTTTTTCTGTCTTTCAGATAGAGGAATTTCGAAGACTGAGGACTCATGTTAAAGGTGCTGAACTTTTAGAGGGCTCTGATGGAATCCTAGGAGATAACTTCAGACCAACTCAGCCACTTAGTGATAGAGTCATCAGGGCTGCATTTCAGTAGCAGAGGAGGAAGAACAATGATGAATCTTCAGTCAGGTAAGCAAAAACTTAGCAGAAAAATCAAAATTTTGAAATAATTTAGCTAAAGTAGAAAATGCATTTCATTTTAGCTAATGTTATGATACATTGTCACAATTTTAAATTCTGACACTGTAATTTCTATTTCATCCTGTGTGTAAGAGTTTGGTTATGTCATGATTTACCTCCAGCTGGCAGCCAAGCCCCACAACCTGCTCAGTCACTTTCATGTGGTGGGATGGGGGAGAGAATCAGAAGGGTAAAAGTGAGAGGATTTCTGGGTTGAGGCGAAGACAGTTTAATAGGTAAAGCAAAAGCCACGCATGCAAGCAAAGCAATGGAAAACAAGAAAGCCATTCACCACCATCCAGGCAGTGAATCACAATGCCCACTTACATCACAGTTACTTCTTGTAGTAAATTTCCCCTCCTGCAGTGAAGAAGAGCACAGTATGCCTTGGCTATATGGTATATTTTCCCAGTTACTGAGATTTACTGGTTGATTTCTTTCCATGTTTCTGGAAGGCCAGCCATTGGTGTATCTTTTCACACTTAAAAACGCAGGGTAGTAATTCTGGAAGGAGGCCTTTAATTCTAAAATGAGGCTTAGCTTTTTTTTTTTTTTTTTTTTTTTTTTTTTTTACAATGCTGTTCTTTCCCAACAAGACTGAATTTTGAGCAATTCCAGTGAAGGTACAAAAGGCAACAAATTAGGTTCTGTCATGACTATTTTTTCATATTTCATTTGTCAAAGTAGTTGCTGCTTCTTTTCCACCTTCATTGACTCCTAGAGCAAGAATTTGAGGATGATGCAAGAGAAATACACATGTGAGCCTTCATTAATCCTGCTTCAGTTCTTAAAACTTCTTGTGTTATGTTCCCCCAGCCTCTATTTTCCCCCTCAATGTTCAACAGTTACTCCTAATGCTCATTATACTTAGTTAATGGATGTTTTGCTATAATGAAAAACCTGGCAAAGAGATTCAAAGAGAGTTGAAGACCAGGGAAGTGGCTGAGTCACCATTTCTGAAGGCATTTAAGATGTTAGATGTGATTTTAGGGACATGGTTTAGTGGTGGACCTAGCAATGCTGGGTTAATAGTTGGACATAATGATAAAGGTCTTTCCTAATGTACAATTCTATTATACTGAGACAAATTATTGCCTTGAAAGTAATGAGTCAAGGCACCAGCTTTATGGTTGATTTTGAAATGAAGTGATCCTGCTTTAATGCAGGACCCCATTTACTGCTGAAATACATAATATAAAAGCTTCTGATTTTCTATCTTCACATTTCATCAAAGCTACAAAATAACAGATTCATCAGAGGTTTAATCTGGAAAGCATGCTGCTTAAAGGGTTTTGATAAACTGTTTTGGTAAGGATATTTATTTGTACTGTAAATTCTTGCCCTCTCTAGTTCACATTAGGCTCTGTAGTGGAGTTAAGCCCATTCAGAACATGCTCTGGATCCAGTTTCATGTGAAGTAACAAATGATCAGGCAGCAGATAACCCATAAAAGAGATTGATAATTCAGTGTTTCCAAAAAGTCCATTAAAACAAAGTGAGAAGATTATCATCCCTCCTGCATATGATAGAAATTACTAAATTGGCTAGGACAATGACCAGCAATTTCATGGTCTTTCCATATAGCATAAGTATTTGATGTAGTGTATGTATCTAAACATTGTTGAAGTAAGGGTTTATTTGTATTTAATAACCCTATTTAATAGCTGCATCCCAGAAGTTGGACAAAAAACCCAAAACCTTGGTACCTTTTTTAATATTATTTTCTCATTCCCATATTTAATTTTGGGCATATCCCTAAGACAAATTTGCAATTACATGGTTCTCTGAGGTAACCAAATGTTGTCACTTTAATCTTGAAATGGATGTTTCAAATTCATCCCAGCTTCTGCATAAAAATTACTTGGGAAAATCGTGGCAATATTAAAGTACAATTTTTCTCAGAGAGTGAATAATGCCCTCAGGCCAGTGCAGGTAATTCAAGTCTGTAACAGTGAAATTACTTGACACACTGAGTTTGAATTTTAAGCATGGAAGAGTTTCCTTTACAATGATGGAATTGAAATGTAAAAATTTCCCTTTTGCTTTCATGTTTGAAATTTTATTACATTTGTCAATACTTATAAAGATTTTTTTCTATGTAATAAGATTTATCTTGGCTTTACCTCACAAAATAATCTGCAGTTTTAATTCTCAAATGATGGAATTTTTAATGCAAAGTAATAGTCTTCACTGTAGGGCCATACTAATTATGGACACTCAAGCACTGAGGAAGAACTGTGACTCCTGGCACAGTGTAGCTCATAGAGGAAATGACACTTGTTTCTCTACACCTGATTTAATTATTTATCAGAAATTCATTTGGTCAGGTCTTTTCAGTTTTGTGTGCGTCAGTCCAAGTAGCACTGAACTAATCAAAGTTTCATTATACATCTTTGCTATTGAGTTCAGGGAGCTGAAAAAAATGAAGTGTAAAAAGAAATCACATGTATTTGTTCACATTTCTTCTATGCAAAGGGGTAAAAAGGGAAGGAAACAATCTTACTTACTTTGTAGTGGTTTCTTCACACTTCTCCAGGAGGAAGGTGTTGAGGAACAGTAGCTCCTCACACAGACCTCAGAAATCCGTAGAAATATTCCTTCCTTCACAGGAATGAGGGAAGTCCCTTAAGCTGGGACTGCTGGCATCAGCTGAATATTGCTTGGAAGACTCAGTAGTAGATGGGGAAGTAATACTTTTCAGGGCAGCATCTTCCTAGTGATTCAAGAGGAGCAGTTCTTTTCAGATCAGATTACTTTTTATTTTAAAGCTCTGGTATATCTTTAACATCACAATTACAAACACACTGGTTGGCTTCTTTTCTTACACTATGCCCCTCTGCCAAGGCTGCTGGAACTCCTGTCAGTAAAATTTTCAATTTTTTTTTTTTTTTTTATTCAAGCTGGTGTGGCACAGCCACTTGAAGGACCTTGGGGAATGTTAGTTTGCCATGACCTTGTTACTCTGCCGGGGAAAGGAGGAGACAAATGTTTCTGTAAGTGTAACCATAGGAGTAGAAAAAGGTTGTTTGAAAGGTCTAATTAATTTTGACTGAATCAGAATGCAGGCTCTATGCACACCATGCTCCCAAAGCTTCAGAACATCTGTTCCTCAGCCTTGATTTAAACCTTGACAAAACTGAACCCTTTGTGGCTTATGATCAAATGGCATATGTTGATCTTTGATGTAATTTGTTCTAATCTGTTGAGTAAGAAGCAGAGTTGACACAGACATGGAATACCATGATGTGTAATACCAGGGAAAGAACTATTTTTGTTTTAATGTTCCTCCATCATCAAAAAGCCCAGATCTCAAAATATTCTTCTCCAGTTCTAAGACAAAGTTTGGCCAGGCTGTAAAGGAAGCCTTCAGGATGACAAAACAGATGGAACATGGTAGCTTCTCTGCTCTCTTTAACCCAGTAGGTTTTAAAATAAGTTTGCTGCTTTCTAATTGACTTCTCCTGGCTCTGCTTCTTTTCTGCTGGAAATGTATCTCTCTCAGCTATGGCTTAGGGTTAAAGAATTTTTGAATTCTGTTTTGGTAGGGTTTTTGACATGTACCCAAACTACATCCCATTAAATGACCTTTTCATCCTCCTTCTCCTGCTATTACTGAAGTTTTCAAATACATTTCTTTTGAAAATGCCATTTAAAAAATCTCTAACCTCTTTAAATCATATCCAATAGTGAAAGAACCAGTCAGGTGTTAAGGAGTTTGGAGTAAAAGCTCAGTACAGATTTACTTTCAGACATGGAAGGTTAAACAATTGAGTTCAGATTTAGAGAGTGAAGAACAATAGACTAACAGAGTAGTTGTAATTGAAAGGTACCTCTGGAGATCTATTAGTTTGATCCTCTGCTCAAAGCAGTGTTAACTGCTTAACACTGAGCCTAACACTTAAAGAGTGGGTTGCTTAGAGCCATGTCCAGCTGGGTTTTGAATATCATAAGGATGAAGACTCCTTAACCTCTCTAAGCAATTTGTACCTGTGCACTACTGCAGGGAAAAAGGTTGTTCTTAATTTTAAATGAAATTTCCTGTACTTCAGTTGGTTTTGTCATTTTATTACAAAGCTCTCATATCTTCTTGGTGATTTCTCATGGGCATCTCCTCACAGCACTGACTCCTTCTTCTTCACAGATCAACCAACAAACTCCAACTCCCTTCTCACCTACCTAACCCACTCTTTTATAGCACTCATCCTCCTTGGACACAGCTGTGGCCTGTTAAAGGCAGACCTGTTCCTAATCTTTGGTGATTAGTACAGCTGCAACTCCTCAGGGGTGAGACTGCTTTCTGCACTATTCTCTTACATTCTATCCTTCCACAAGCTGGTACCCGTTGATTCTTCTCCTTTCACTGGACGCAGCTGAACCTGCCGTCTGGTGTGATCTTCTCTACTTGTTCTCATAAAGTGTTTATACACGTTGATAAAATCCCTCTTGAAACACCTTTTCTGGAGGCTGGGCAGTTTCAGCTCTCTCAGCCATCCTTTAATGGCAGGTGCTCCAATCCTTTACCATGCTTGTAGCCTGTTGCTGCTCTCCAGTATATGTGTGTTTCTTCTGAGCTGGGGAGCCCAGGACTGTGTCCTGTGCTCCAGATGTTCTGTCAGCGTTGAGTAGAAGCATTTCCCTCCACCTGCTGGCAATGCTTTTCCTGGTGCAGCCTAGGAAGCTGCAAAACTTCATTGTTGCCTGCATTACTGACTTAGCTTGAACTTGATGTTTGCCAGGACTCCCAAGTTCTTTTCTGAAAGAAAAGAGAAGTGATAACTTTGTGGCTCCCTCAGTGTTAATGCTAGTTTCATTTTTACTTCCTGCTTGTCAGCCTGTTGGGCATTGAGCTCAGATATCCTGGAATAAGATTTATAGTTACTATTGTTATACAGCAAAGCCTAACAGTGAGAAAAGCAAATGCTACCTCTCTAAGGAATCAAACAACAAAAATCTTAAATCTTCCATTTCATTAAAGGGTATTTATTTGACAGTTGTAGACTTGACACACTATTTCTCAACATGTGAATTGTGACTATTCCAGAAGGCTTGCTGGAATTTTGGGGATTGCCACCTTTTCTAATGGAAAAGTACTTTTCCAGTACTGTGTTCTTCACTGAAAACAGCATTATTTTTGGTTTCTAAGGGATTTATCATCCCCTCTTTAATTCTTGTTGCTTTATGTGTAGCTGATTTGATAGACATGCCTTTCCCCTCTTTTACATCAGTGGAACAGCTTTATCTGTGAATGAACAAGACTTCTGGTTTCAAACACTTGAGTATCAACTTGAATTTTTAATGGTAGTGATCTCCGTGTGGCATGCCAACGTGTCTTCATCCCTTTATACACCAGGGTGTATACACATGATTCCATGCATAGAGTAGGTAAATGGCATTGCTCCTGTTTGCTAAGAGGAGGTCAAATAAGTGCCTGTTATAGAGGTCATTGAAATCCACAAGACTCTTTTAGTAGAAGACTGTAAGAGCTTGTTCTAAAAAACAATTCTCTAAAAGAATATTTTCTTTTTAGAGTAATAAACTTTAATTTGCTTTACTCCAAGAATAATTAATAAAATAAAGAATTTGATCTCCAGTATGTTGCCTCAAAACTCCCCATCTCAGACACAATTTATTTTGTATTCATGAACAATTACCGTCCAAGTGTGATGATGTCTTATACCTACTCCATCTACATACATACATTACTCAAGTTCTCCTGAACATTTTTTCATTTGTGACTGATTCAGAAATTCCCAAGAAGGCATCAATTTTTATATGCACAAGTGCATATACATACTCATACATACAGGTACATCTGTGGTAGATTCAGACTGCAAATAGCTGCAAGTTTATCCAGTGTCCTGTAAATTATGATAGCAGAAATTAATTCAGATTAAAAACATGCTCAATATAATTACTATTTTCCTAGTTGTAAATTCAAGATTAGAGAAAACAATTAAATGACATCATTAAAATAGCAAGGTTTTGCTAGGCCTGAGGAACAGGAAGGTGTAATTTAGGGTGGGAGGAACAGAGACTGCATTTCTGACACTGCAGACACTCTGCATGGTACTGAGAGGTCTGGGCAGACAAGGAGAAGCTGGCACAGCATTAGTTTCACAGCAGTGAGAGAGGGCGATGTAGTGACTATCTGGTGTGTTTTCTGACTGGAAAGTGCAAATTCCTTGCTTTTGAAGCTGCTGAGCAGCTTTTGTTGCAACAGAACTATGTTGCCCTTCCCCAGGATATTAAACAGGGGATCAGGTGTTGCCAGTGGGAATGAACTAGTGCTGAACAGCTGGTGGTGCACTCTCCTCTTTATGGAATTGTGAATTATATGATAATAGATTGTAGAATATGAAAAAACATTCAAACTCAGAATGAGCCATGGAGCTGCACCTTGCCTTTTAGAAATGTGAAGGGTGATGCAATGCTGTAGACTGTATTTCTGTGTTTAAACAGAGCTCAATGAAATTTATATTTTAATGGACATTTACATTAGCAATTCATGTGTCTTTACTCTCAGTTTACTAGTAGCATTTGCAATTCGTGAAGTTCACAAACAAGTTGCTCTGCAGAAGTTCTAACACTTGGGGATTTTGTCCTTTCCTGTTGTGTAGGTCCAGAGCTGGAATGAGCTGTCAGCAGCCATGCATCATTAGGCTACTACAACTGTTCTTATCATTTTCCTGTTTGAAAAGACCTGAATCAACCTGACACAAAGATTATCAACACTAGTTCTTTAGAAATGCAAACACCAATTTCCTAGATTTGTTGAAATATAAGTATTTATGCTTCTTCTAAATGAGTGATTTTTTATTGGTCATTGTTTGTCTCCATGAATTTAGAGTTTGTGCTTAAAAGGTGATTGGCTTAATTGTTAAGTTTCAGTTTTTAAAGGAACTGAACTTCATGTTATCACCAAAACTGATTCTTGTTCTTCTGTATTTAATGTCTAATGTCTAGTGCCCAGCCCTCTGCTGCCACTTTAGAGTTCTTGAGAATGTGCTTACACTTGAGTGCATGACTGTAGGACAGATGGCCAAACACATTTGGCTTGTGAGCCACACACCATAATCAGAGGCCTACTGGAAACAAATTTTTTGGAGCCTTCAGGCAACCAAAAGCTCCAGGAATGGCTGAAAAAGGGTGCCTTTTGAGGCTGTTTTACACTACTTCGTTGTAATAGCAGAGGGTAGTGCACTGAGATTGCAAATGAACCCTATATCAGCAATAATTTTTTCCCCACTGCTGATTCAAATAAGTGACTAGAAAAACTCTTTTGTTATTTATGTGACATAGCTCTGACATGGGGGCCAGAATGTAGGGACTTGGTAGTCAGAGGCAGCCAAGAGTTGGTTATGATAGGTATTTATATCTTTGTTGTGGTAAGTATTTATGTGTCCAGGCTAGAGCATCAGTATAGCAGGTGATCAAGCCCTAAATGAGAAAGAAAATAATTTTGAGTTTTCAGAGTTAGTATCATATTGGAATTGTGCTTGTTCAATTCCTTACTGAGTTTAGGTTAGAAATAGATGAATTGTGGAAGAATGGAAAATGTTCAAAATCCCTTAGCATGTAAAGAAGCAAGGAGGAAAGGTTACTGTGCTTCCTTTTCAAAGCTAAAAACATCACAAGGTAGTCTAGGAATCAGATCCCTGCTTATGCTTCAAATAAGATGCTTTATGCTGAAAAGTTCTCCTAAATTTTGTGACCTGTGAGTTTCTGCCAGCATCATACAGTCTTTCTGATTCATAATTCACTGTTATCATCAGCTGTTCATAAAAAGAGTTTTGAGAGTATAATTCCCAGCAGCTTACCATAAACCATGTGTGGGTTTAGACTGCTGCTTGGGAACAGATAATGTAGCCAGGAGCCCAGAGTGTCTGTCGTACAAAACACCCTCACAGCGTGCTTATTAACAATCACAACACACAAGTTATAGTCTGAACAGTCACTGAAACTCTGCCATGGTATTTTCACTTATGGGGAAAATGCTACAAATTAGTGGTGAGTCAAAATAGTGGGAAGCTTAAATCATCACTGATAAAGCTGCACCCATTTTTTTAAAAAAGAGAGTGGTTAATATAAAATACAACGTAATATTACTCTCAATTATCAAAGACACTAGAAGGACACACAGGTACAGATGTCTGTACAATACAGAAAAGAAAGCCTGCAGTATGCTTTCCTCTCACCAATGTTGTGGAAGTGCACTCTGTTTTACCTGGATGAAATCACACAGATTTAAGCAGAACATTATTACTCCATTGAAACTCAAGATCCAGGTTGGTCCAGATCCTTACTCTTATTGGAACTTCTTAATTCTGATTATTTCAGATGGATAAAGACAATACAATGAAAAATATACAAACTCTTGCTAAGCAAACAGACATGTTTTGTAAGCAAATAGCAAATGAAAACTTCCAAGTTATTTGGATTACTGAAAATATTTTTGCAACTGATACTTGCCACTCAAGAAACAGAATGTCAGCACTAACTGTTGATAGCAATGTTTTATGGATAAGACCAGAGTTTATGACAGAGCAGTTGTACCCAACAAAAGTTTTTTTAAAAACATTTATGCATCCCTGTAGCTCAAGACAAACAAAGGTGTATTTTAGTTAGCCAGATGTAGCTAAATGCCCACAGAACTTGATTTTGATTCAATAAATTGTAACCTTTTCATGGAAGGAGTGCAAAGTGTTTCCAGAATGTTAAAGTTTGATAAGGTACTCAGTTCTCTTTTCTGAGACTCTCTGAATCCACACCTGGCTGTACTTTCAGGTGCTGTTTTTAGGAAGATGGAGAATAAAGGTAATGTTTTGTCAGTATTATACTGGTTTTGCCACCTATGTATTTTTTTTTTTTTAACTCTTAAACTCTTTGATTGATTGTAATGTTAAGGAGGAGAAGGCAAGAGCCTTCTAGGAAGAAAAAGGGCATTGTGTGAGACCATAGGGGTAAGGAGTAGGGTAAGACAAAAGAAGTGGAAAAGCTCTCCAGGAAAGAGATTGGCTACTTCTAAGCAGCAGAATAAAGGTTTTGATCTTGTGTATGGATCTTGACGTAAAACTGCTGCAGTGGGACATCTTACTTCCTCCCTATCAGATGGAAAGACAGATTACTGTGGACATCCTATCTAATTTCTCCGTACTCTCTTTATTTGCACTTTCTCAACACTTTTGGGAGACTTTGAAAAATAATCCTTTTCACTGAACTTTCTCATATCTTCTTTTTAAAATATTTTCTTTCTATTGCTATAGGAACATCAGAACCTTTGGTTCTTAAAAATATTCTAACTTTGCTCCTTGTCTTTGCTCCTGTTCCTACTTCTGTCCCTTGTTTCTGAGATAAAGTTTATAGTGTTCCATTTGTCCTAGTTTTGCACAAGGAAATTTTGTGAAGAATATAGGTGCATAAAATTTTGTATATGAAAGAATTAGATATAAATCTTCTTGGAAAAATAATGATTTTTTTACATTCTGAGGTTGAATTCTGAACTTTGAATAACCTTGTTAATAATTTTTTTTTCTAACCATGGGTATTGTGAAGAACTCTCAGATTTTGCACGTATTTACACTTTATGGCACTGATCCTGGAAGGTTTTCTTTGGGAATAATTATTTGATCTGTAGAGGACTTCACCAGAGAGTAAGAAAGTTATTGTTAAGCAAGAATAAACAAGGATAAACATTGATAATAACAAACATAATAACAAACAAGGACAAACATTGATAATAACACTACCAATACATACAATCAGTCTTTTGTCAGACAATACATTAAGTATTTCTGTAACAAACACAGCTGAAATCTTCAGACTGGCTCATAATTAGGCTCCCTTCAAAAAGAAATTCATGAATACAATAGGTACCAAATCCCAATTCAACTTAATTTCACTGACTTTTGGACTAAAAGCATTAAGCTTGAACTAGCTAAAAATGTACAAAATGTGCATTCAATTAAAGAGTAATTAGATACTCAATCACCCCTACATCCCACTAGGGATTATCCAAGAAAGAAGAGAGGTACTACTCACTGCAGTGTGTAAAACAATTTTCTTAATTAGTTTAAGCACTAATTGAGATTGAGGGAGTGTCACTGTGTCACAGCATTAGTTTACCTAAATGGAGCCTTAAAACCACAAAGGTTTTGGCTTCTTTTGAATTTTCTCACTCGGATTATTCAGTTTTATTCACTGATCCAGTACCTCTGGCCACAAAAATGGAAACTTTCTGTTTAATTCAGGGAGGGATTTGGTTGGTCCCTGCACCCTTGTATCAATAGCCAAATGAAAAACCATGCCAAGAGTTTTTGCAGAGATGGAGAATAACTTATTATTACTTGGTTGTTGTTTTGGGGTTTTTTTTATGTTACACCTCTATATCAAGCCCCAGGAAGCACTGGGAATCCTCAGTGCTGTTATGTGGGGTGTAAAACCCTTTCACTGCTTACAGCCTGCCTTAGGAGGCAGCTGGTGGAAAGCTCTTCAAGGGGACCATCAAATGGTGCTGCTGCCCGACAACTTTGGCTTTGGGCAGGTATTGAGTGATAACCAGGGTGTATGTGGAAATCACAACACAGATTTTCTTGTGGGTAGGCACTGACTTCTTGGCAGCACTGCTGGTTACTGACAACCTCTGCACCACCTCCCCCTGTCAGGACCAGAGTGGGAACTCTCTGGAATGAGTTGACTCTTCCTGCAAGCAGTTGTAGCCCCAGGTGACCATTTGCACATGAGAACTTTCAGATTGTTTGTGTGTACACACTGAGCTATTGTTAGCACTATAATAACCTCAGGGGAACAAAAAAGGAAATTATTATTACAACAGAATGAAGCAGTCAGACGCTCTCATGCCCACTGCTTCTGAACTGAAAGCACTGGGGCAACCTGAGCACCTGGATTCTTAAGGTTATGCCAAAGCACATGAATATGTGTTTGCATGAAATCAAGTATTGATTAATGCTGCTAATGAATATTACTGCTGTTGGGAGCAATTGAGTGATTGCTTTCTATCCTTTGAGCCCACCTGACTCCCACGAGAGCTAGTACTCAGCGCTTCACTTAGTAAGGCCCCTAAAATAGTAAATGGTAAAAAGTTCTCTGTGACCAGTATATTTTTCTTTCTACCTTACTACCATGGGCACTGGGTTATAGCCAATTACCAGACTGATTCAGAAAGCCAGTTTTAAAACTTTGTTTCAAATTAATAATTTTACCACTGCATTTAACTTTGCATTTTTACTGCCATTTTCTCCATTGCTAGTAAATCTTGCAGCACTGGCTTTACCCTAAAAGAGAAGAATTAGTACCATTATGTCACTGAAGTATATACCCTGAAACTGCTCCCACCTGCTGTCATGAAATCCCAGCTTTTAGTTTTCCCTGTCTTCCTGGCTGGATATAAACAGTCTTTCAGACCCACTGCAGAGGAATTTCAGTAACATAATTGTTCCATTCTCTTTTCAGAGAGGGGGAAGACAATGCTCCCACAGTGCCCGCAGATGAGAAATGGAAACTTTTGAGACTGCTGCTTCAGTTGAACCACAAAGCCTGTATTGTTTGTCTTCATCTAATTCAGCCTTGATAGACAGCTGTGACAGTTGGTCTGTCCACATGGCCCAGGGAAATTCTGGGAATGGGCTGTACATTAAAAGAAGAAAACATATTAAATCTTCCAATTCTCACTGTTAACTATTTTTAAATTGTCGTTATCGTTGCTTTTATAGCTACTTTGGCATAGCATTCAATAGTCATCTGTGATCCAAATAGTACTGATTTTAAACTTGGTATGAATGCTAATATATAGAAATGCCTATTATTGTTTTGAATGTTAGATTTGCTTTTATTCCATATCATCTCTTGTGCTGTCAGTAGCCGTATTTTCTGTAGAGGGGAGATGCATTCTAGAAAGGTAATGAAAACATTGTTTGTTCACAAAGAGTATTATACAAATTCAGAATTAATTTTTTGGCAGAAAGGAGCACTTCTCTGCTAGACATACGCACTTGACATGATTTATCTGAATAAAGCTGAATGACATTTGCATTACTAGGAACCTTACTGAGAAGAAGGACAGTTTGGAACTGAGTAAAATTAACCAATGTAACAATAAACAGAATTGTCTGGATTATTTTCTACTTGGTGAGCCATGGAACTTTGCAATATGGTGTTCAGTTGAGGCAGAAAATTTTCAGTTTTTGTTCTCCTGTGAATTATGACAGTTCTATTTGTTTTGTACATTGCTGAGGATGGTGGTTTGGGCACTTACTCTGCATGTCCTGAGCTTGCTGCTCAGCATGGGGATTGCCACGCTGGGCCACACATGACTTATCTGACAGAGAAGATAAGGAAAGGGTAGTCTGAACCAGCTAGACAAACTCATAGCTTCTAATTCCCGAAACACCAAGAAAACACCGAGATCTGAAGGATGGAGTCACTAATGTGGGAGGCAATGACTTTGATCACTGTAGCTATTAGTGAGGTATCCTGTCTTTGCAGAGGTCTGTGTCAGTGGAAGAACCCCAGAGGCACAGATGGCAGCTTCCAGTCTGGGGCACAATGAAGGTGCAAACTGAGGGCTCGCAAAGGGCAGGCCACTCCCTTGGAGCAGATCAGTCACCACTCACAAAGTCATTCCCAGGCAATGGTAAATGCAGAGTCAGAAGGCACCCTTAATCCCCCCTGTCAAGGGTTATGGGGAGAGCTACTGCTGAATAACGTGTTGTGAGCTCTCTGAGTAATTTATGTGTGTATATAGGGGCAGCAGAAACAACAGGGCAAACCAACACAGTGTCTGTTATCTGGGTGAAGGGAACCAGGTACTGCTGACCACCTAAGTGTTTGTAACTGGGTGTTCTGCAGAAACACATGCTTCCTTTGGAGATAAGTCTTGGTGCATTGCAATAAATACACAGAAAATGTAAAGCAAGCAGCCCACCATGAGGTCATTTGTTCATTTGGGCTTAGCAGAGTAACAATCAGCATGTTGTTCCTTGTGCTTAGGGAAACTTATATTTCTTAGGGTTATCTCCATCTCCTGCCCACATTTAATGAAGTATAACCCCATTATCTATACAATGGGTTCAAGATTTCAGTGCTGGCCAAAACCACACTTTCCTCACTTTCAGTCTGCAGTGTCTGTAACACATGTGTGTTGCAGCTTCACTGGCTGCTGCCCCTCTTCCTTCAGTAGTTACTCCCCAAGCAGCTGCAGCTAGAGCCCAGCTCCAACACCTGATTACCAGACCCTGGCTTCCCACTGATTTGCATCATATCACAAGGCAGGAGAAGACTCTACTGTAATGGCCTGGCTGGACTGTCTGTAGCTTTTGACAGGAGCCTGATAATTTGTCTTTGTTGTCAGGTTCGGTACTAAAATCTTGGGAAAATAAAACAAAATCTGTGAGGTAGAAGTCAGCTGTTTTCTGCCAGGTGAAGGTCTGTTCTTGTCTCCTTGCACCCAGCAAGAAATGAACCCTCCAAAAGTGGAGTGACCCATGTTGCTGACCTGACAGTTCTCAGGTTATATACACAGCTCATTCACATCTTCTCCCTTTGCATACAACATACTATTAACTACTGAGTGTTAACTGACAGGAACTGTAGTAGTAATATGGCAAATATTGACATTATGATGAAATCTGAACTAGATTTATTCTCTAAATAAACATGTTCCTTATCTTGGAGCTGGCTGATATTCTTGTGGCTGTGAAATACAGATACGTTGCAAAGCAAATGATGTAATGTCTCCACCAAAAAGTCCATTATTTCCTTTTCCTGTGTTCCCTTCCTGTGTTTGCTGTTCTTTCAAGCATTGCCTTGTGCAGTGAAACTCTAGTCATATAAATACTACTACTGAGGAATTGAAGTTAGTAAATTTGTCTCAACACTTGTCAGACTTTTTTTTCTAGGCTTGGCTTTGAAAGAAAAATAAAACCCACTGGTAAAAATGCTTATAGCAGTTTTGTGTCTTAAAAACTGGATGTAATTATAACAACAAATTCATTCACAAAACACACCCATTACAGATTGATCAACCCACATCTGTTGTGTGTTGGGAAAAATTAAATTAGTCTTTCTGGTTTTGGTAGGAATCCACATGGAGGAATGTTCAGGAGGGGCTCTTGGTGTATTATTTCAGTTACACTGCACCCATCAGAGGTTTTATTGAGTGTGAAAAGGCTCTGCTGCTCTCCAATTGGACTTCCACATGACTACCTCTGTATTAATATTTTTAAGAAATAATAAAAACTGATAAGGGGGTTCTGAGGGTAGTGTAAGGTCATAAATTAATAATTTCCTCTTCAAGCCTACAGCTACTAAAATTTTGAATCAGTTGGCTCTCTGGAAGTATTTTTAAAGGTAAATGTTAGTGCACCTAATGCTTCACATAATTTTAGAGATTTATTAGAAATGTGAATTATAAGATCCCATTAGATGTTGAGCAGTTGCCCACTTGCCGGTCACAAAAAAAATGACATAATACTTAAAAGCAACTTTGTGCTTCATCAGGCAAAAGCTGGCTCCACAGGCTTCTGATAAACTGTAAGAAGGCATTGGGAATAGGAGGAAATTCAGCTCTTGAGAGAAGGAGGGTGAATTGGGGCAGGTGCCTGCTGTCAGTGATCATCCATCTGCAGGTGATGTGTTCTTCCGTTTCCTCTGTAGTTTTCTGGAGCTCTCAGAAAAATTTAGAGCCTTTAAACTCTTAGTTTGACTTCTAACCATGATATGATGTGCTTTCCACTTTGGGCTGTGATTCTGGGCTTCCACTTCTTCAAATTAGAGGAGCTTCTTAGAAAGCACTGTGCCTCCCTAACGCTGCCTTTTGCCCTGCCTCCCATCTTTTCTTTGTGTGAAAATTAAGTCATAGATAGGCAAACCAGTAAATTCTAGGTCTGATCCCAAAATGTACCTGGGAGGTAAACAGGAATAAATTGGTGTGGGTAAGAGAATAGGCTTGATCCCAGACATTACACTGGCAAGTGTGGGGTAGTGGCTGTGTATGGAAACAGATATGAGTCTAAGAGGAAATAAAAATGGTCCCTGGCCAGCATCCTGGTTTGCATCCTAAAGATTGACTCATCTGTGTTCCTGACTCTCAGAGGGTAATTGAAGCCTACTGTTGCTGAGGAGATAAAAGTGCTTAACAGCTGGGCAACATAAAGAAAAAAACAATTTTGCTGAGAAATTTCAGCTGAATTTTGCTGAGATTGCAGAAGGAACAGGGAGAGGAGATCCATGCACATGTAACTTCACCAGAAGTTACACCAATCCACATTTTCCAGACCCTGCCAGGGTGCAGCTGCCATAAAAGCACAGGCTCACCTTCATTGAGTTTGACTGGTGGGCACAGCGCTTGGTGCAGTGATGGCCTTGGGAAAACTATTCCTTTCATGGTTGTTGCATCCACTCCAGTGAGAATGAAGGGAAAATTCCTTTCTTTGTAGAAATGGGGGGAGTCCCAGGGGGAATGATGGTTGTAGAGAAAACCTTCCAGGGGTTGAGAACTGTGGAAGGAGTGCAGATTTTGGCCTGCTTTTTCTTTGTTGGGTTTCATGATGGCATCACCAGCCATGGAGTTTGCTTTGAGATGTGTTCTTCCTTTGTACACCAGTGTTGCCTGCTGAAATGTCAGCTAGGTGGAGAACCACCTGGAGAACACGTTCTGAGGCTAGGCCATGTAGGACATGCTTGGAAGTGTTCATGTGCACGTTTATTTATGAAACTGTAGCTGCCATTGTAAACACACCTATGTGTGTGTATTTATCTCTTTAGAATACTGCACATTAAAAACTATCTTGAAACCAAAAGGAATTCAAATTGAATTTTAGAACTTGTAATTAAAGTTAATATATTTCAGTATGAAGACCAAATGCCTAGCATCAGTTCACCAGCCCTTTTGGTACTTGTATGATTTGTTTTCTCCCTTTGCTTAATGAATTTGTGTTAAAGTCCTATTTTTTTTTCCTTTTTCCCCATTATTCATTTTACAGCCCCAGGTCATTTCTATCGAATGCTGTTCAAGACTTGCTCTGAAGACATTATTCACTTTCTCATGAGCCTTTCTCTTACAGTACTTGTTTGAATGCTTCAGATGTAGTAAAAAAACTTATCTTTCACTCCCTTTGCATACGCCTTCTCCTCTCTATCATGTGAGGATTCCTCTCTGATCACAGATTATCTGTAGGATGCCAGGTATAAGAAAAAGACACAGCAATTAGCCATGTCAGACAGATTCCTCATATGGACCTGCAATGCATGTAGTCCTTGTCCAGGAGAACTTGTTATACCTTAACTTAGCCTTCTTTGCAAATTAAAATCCCAGCATTGACCTGGTAGCCAGATCACCTCTTAAGTCTTCTCCCTGATTTACTGGGATAATTACTTCTAATTCAGGGTTTGCTTTTCAGGGCTGGGTAATTTTTTGTGATTTTTCCATTCAGTATCTTCAAATGCTTCTCACCAGTGTTCTTCCCATGCTGTTTACAGAGACAGTGGCAGCTTTTTGCTTCTGCTTGGCCTTCCCCAGAGCCTGACCTCATCTTGATCCAAAGAGGCCCTCCTCTCCCCAAATACCAGAGAAAAACTGAAGATGTGGTAAAAGAAAGGAAATATTAGATAAACTTGGAAAGAACTTGCCCTATAAAGTACACCATGAGCTGTTTAGGCCTTGAATAACAAAGAAAAATAAAGTATAAAGATAACAAAGCAAAAACAGCATAAAGAAACTCCCTTAAGTGTCCTTTTCACTAGCAGGGATGTGGTTGGAAATATTCCTTTTCTATTTCCATCTCAACTTGCTTGCATTGGAAGTGATCCATTCTGGGTTGTGTAACACCAGCTGACTAACCCACAGCCAACTCCCAAATCAATGATCAGAAACCACATCCAGCCAGCCTTATTCCCTGAGACTGCTTCTCTCCTGCACCTTTCCCACCAGTGACAGGGAATTGGCTGCTTGTCCTTGGACAGCAAATCTTATCCAAAACCCTGGCTGTCCACCACATTCCCTGTCTTGCGTTACCTTCCCACCCCCACTGCATCTCCTGAGATGGAAGATGGTAAAGAAATAAAGTTACTACACAAACTCCATTCTTTTATAAAGCAAAGCACTCAAGAAGGCTGGAGCTTCAAGTGCATAAGCAACTCCAGTGCTTATTATTAAAGGTGATGTCTGTGTCTGAGATGGAGACAAAACCAACATGATCTTACATAGACATAAACTCTTTTCCTCCCTTAGGCATTAGTATAAATATACACTACAAACAGTGCTTTCTGAAGTGCCTCCCATGTAAACATCTGACAGTGGTGAGCATGAAACAGATGAAAGCTATGATAAGTCATGAACACACAACAGCTGAATATGATACACCCTGTCAGCAATATTTTAAATAGCAGGTATAAAGCAGTCCTAGAAAATGTGTTTAGCCTCATGTTGTGAAGATACCAGAGTTATTCTTGTTGGTGCACTATAGGTCTCTATGAAGTGAGTTTCATTAACTTGGATCATAAGTTGACAATGGCTTGTTCTCTTTAGCTGGGCAATCATACATGTGGCCAAGCAAAAAGAAAGAAAAATGCAAACCACTGGTCACTGAAAGATTTATTCATGGCTTAGAAACATGTAGTAGTTCATACAGATAAGGAGATGTTTACTCAAGAGAAAAATAGAAAACAAACACAAAAGAGTCTGAGAGCTGTGTGCTCTTGGCAGGGAAGCTGCTAATGATTACCAAAAGCATGAGTCTCAGTGTGAAATTATAGACTGTGATTAAGTGGATGTGCTGCAGCATTTTGAATCTTCCTGATTTTACATTTTGATCATCCCAGTTCCACACAATTTAAAATGGAATCCCAGAAACACATGAGGCCAGAGTATCTCAAAATACCTGTGCCTAGGGCTGTAATGAATGAAAAAAAGTTGTTGCAGAGCCAAAGAATGTGTTTTCAACAGGACCCAAGGTATCAGGCCTTCAGATGATGATACAATGGCGCAGAATTTTTACAGGCGTCCTGTAAAGATGTGTTAATTGCATTATATTATCCAGCCACTAGATGTCTGCATACTATAGCTTCAGGCAAGGGTTTGTTCCCCAACATAAAAAGCAAACAAAGAAAATGTTTATGTGCAGATGTCTCTCATAACTTGGCATCTATTTTTTTCTGACCTATGCCCCTTGTCCAAGGAAGGATCTGTGGGCAAAGAGATACTCTGCAGGAAAAATTATATGAATGAAAATGTCTGGTTTCTGTTAAAACTGGAAAGTAAACAGTAGATTAAGCCAAATGTCAAGATCACATCTATTCAGATAAAATTCACAAATACCAGAAATTAAATACAACAGGGCCACCAGTGATTTTAGGAGCACCATAAGTCCCTGTGCTGGTTTGACTCCAGTTCTTCAGAAGGTCCCACCAGTTTTTGTTGCTTATAATTTGCAAAATGGAGCATCATCTATTTGATTTCAGTGGAATCAGAGCTGTTACGAAGCAGAAGGTGAGCTGTGAGCACTGTGAGCCCACAGATATATTCCCCCAAGTGCTTGCTTTGTAGTAACAGTGTTAAAACAAGGACACATCTTTCCCGAACTCTAGGACAGCCCAGACTAAGCGTGCTCTGCATGGGCAGATGTTTACGGACTTGTTTGGCATAAACACTTTTCTACCTTCCGAGGTGCTTGCTGTGCTGAAATGCCAAGAATAGGAAAATAAATTGCTGTGCTTTCAGGGCCTTTGCTACTGCCTGGAAAGCAGATACTGCTTGAGTTTAGATACCCAGCTTCAAAGGCCCCTCTTATTTGAGTTAATGGCAAAAAGTGAAGGCTGTGAAGTTTTGCAACAATTACTGTTTTACACAAGGCAGCCCCTGCAGTGTCTCAAGTGACCACCACTACAGAGGAAGATTAACTGGGTCCTATAACCCTTGAATTGGAACTCTTCCTCCCCTCTCCAAAGGCCTCCTCACACCTTTAGCAGGTTGCTTTTATTTGATGCTCCAAAATACACCTTCCCCTTGTTTCTCCTGATCTGCCACCTTTCCTTGCTGTTGGGAATTCTTTCCCAAACACATTTAGTAGTGGGTGGCTGCAGACCACAGACATTTCTTGTGTGCTACTTGATATTACAGTATTCACTCTTTCCCAAAAAGTTTTAAATGGTGTTCAAGACTTTCCATGCTTCTTTACATCTCTTGGCTAGTTAATAAATTAACAGTTCCTAAATGCAGTTTCTCATTAACAAAACTGAATCTAATATTAAGGATTCATTCTCATTTTAGAGTTGATTACTGTAATTGTGGTTAGTGTTACATCACAATTAACTTTTTTTTTAATCACTAAAAGGCTAACAAGCTTATTTCAGAGCACTTTAATTTGGGTTCATAAAAGCAAAACAGGAAGATCCGATAGGTATCCTGCATTTACAAACTGCAGAAACTTTCTTTCACTGTCCTTAATAGTGAGTGTCAAAATTGTGAAGCTTAGGGACAGATTGATGAGGAAATTTTTCTCTTTTTAAGAAGTGGAAGAATTGATAAAATGTCATTACTACTTTTTGAATTAGAGCAGAATTCTGTTGCTGCTTATGGGAATGCTAAACTGTGCAGTTCTTCACTGTATTTTTCTTTTTTTTTACATTCACAAAGCCCCTGAAATGATTTTGTGAAATGATTTGTCTTGAGACAAATGTTTGCTGAACCTTAGGGTCTCAAAAGTAAGAACTCAGTGAAGGCCTTGGAAGATGTGTCTTTGTTCCACATGCAAGAAAAGGAAGTGCCCTTCTTGACATTTTTAGAACTTTCCTGAATTGCAATGAAGTTTTAATTAAGTTAGAATATGTTAAGTTACTGAGATTTTAAATTCCAATCAGTTTTAGCAATGTTTTTTAGGGCTTCTGTTATATTAGCTAAATTTCTCCTTTTATTGAGCCTCCAGCTCCTGCATAGACCAACCTGCATTCTACATTTGTTTTGTTGTGTAATCGTTTTTATTTCTCAAAGAGAGAGAAAAGAAAAAGGAATGCTTTTGTGAAAGTATCTGTCAGTTGTCCTGTAAATGAAGAGAGTGATAATATGTGGTTACATTACCAGCTTTTAATAGGAAAGACTTTGTGATCTTGAATACACACCTCCTCTTACTAATTAGCCAGTTAAAAAAGAGCAATCTGGTATTACTTGGAATATTTTCATATAGAAAGAAATTTAGTTCGGCATAGATGAGATTGATTTTATGCTTTTTTAATAATGATTATTTCTTACCAATTTCTAAGAAGGAACAACCAAAATATATTCAATTTTGGGCAACGAGAGACCAGGTGAAGAGACACCCCTCTACCCCTCACTTTCGTTTTGCATGTTCCTTTTCCCTGGTAGCCAGAAGAATGAAAGAAAAGAATAAAAACATGGTGTCCTTTCCAGCAAAAAAATCCAGCTGACATTTTAGCTGTAGTGGATATCTACAGGCAGGGATAGGACTGTTGTCACCCAAATCAAAGAAGTTGCACCTGTAAAAGGAAAACATTTGTCTAGAGCAAGGAAAGAATTAGAGTCAAGCCTAAATCTGCTCTCGAGGGCTTTTCAGTTGGTAATTTAATGAGATCATGCGGGGTTTTATATCTCCTTGTCTTTCATTAGATTTTAATTAGATATTTTTTCACTTCTCCAGACAGAGTCCTCCTATTTTGTTGTTACATCCTCCTTGTTTGTACCCAGCAGCACAGCCTTGCCTTCAGAGCTGTGGCAAAAGTACACTCAAGTCTATGTGTGCAAGCCAGACTGCACCACCACAGGGACTGGCAATTACTTATGATCAACCGACATTAAAGTGGAAAGGTTCACTCTATTAGGCTTGGTCTTTATAAAAGAGACCACAGAAATTCACTGAGTAATTCTTTTATCAAGTTTAGAAGCTTGCACTGACCTTTTGCCTCATCTTGAGTTGCCTTTTATGTGTGTTCTCAATGTTTTACACCTGGCACTATGTGTAACCATATTTGGACTACCTGCAGTGCTTGCGTGGTTTTCAAATATTTTGTTTCATGTGCTGCGTTTATTTATTTATTTATGTATTTATTTCCTTTTCGAGTCACGTCTCTTTTTTTTCTTTTTTTTTTGCTCATCAGCTTTCCTCCAGCTTTTTTACTTTTTACTTTTCTCCTAGATTCTTTCTGTCACATACCATTTCTGTCAACAGGCCTCATGTGGGCTGTGCTTGCACTGTATAAGATTTGTGTGCTCCTGGATCAGCCTGTGGTACAAATCCAATCTGAATGAGGCACGGGCACATTTCTGATGAATTAGCCAGAGTACAGTATATGGATATATGCCAGGCTTTATCCCAACTATGGGTAAACAGATGATGTGTATTCGGCATAAAATTAGAGTGGGCAGGATGAGCTAAAAACTGATCTGTCAAGACAGATTGAAGTTGTACTAAGAATTCAAAATATTTGGAACAAATTTGAACTGACAGACTGAAGTTGTTTTAGTGCTTTGTGTCATATGGCCACAGGGTTTCTGATCTTGTAATAGGCATCTTAAAACAGGTTTACCATCTTGTCTATTTACAGCCTCAGTAACACTAATGCCAGCAAAATAATGAACTTCCTGCTATTAAGACCAGAAAGAGCCCTTTGGGTAATTTCACCTGATCCTTGAGTGACCCAGACAATAACATTTCCTTCATTAATCCACCATGTGTTCAATATCCTTCTGTCATTCTGTAATATCAAGGCCCCATGGCAGAAAATATGTGAAGCATCCAGTAATACAATGCTGTTTGGACAATGCAGTCAACACATCATCTGGGAAGCACCTGTCTGAGATTTGTACATGGAGCCACATTTTCACACAGAACCCTGGCAAACCTCTTAGCTTAGAAACAGCCAATCTCAGCCTGGGTCTTGGCTTGAGTCCCTGAGGAGTAAGGCACCAGCCATGGATAAGAGACAGCTGTGGCTGGTGGTTGCCACACTGGCTAACTCCATTGCCTGCAGCTTGCCAGCTGAAATCAGCATTTGGCCACTGGAGTCAGAGCATGCTTGAGATGGGTTTAGAGGCTTGGCCCATCCAGGGCTTGTGCCTTGAACAGACACAGGATGGAGATGGATGGAGATGCGGTCTAAGAGAGCACCACTGGCCCCTGTGGCTGCAAAAGAGAGCAACCTAAGGAAAAGCTCCTCCATTTCCACCAGGGGAAATCCAGTACTGAACTCTGAACTCCCTGAGATGAAAGTTTTTCCTGTTTGTTTGCGTACCTGAAGATCAGGTATACAGTTAGAGGGAGGAGTTGGGTGAGACAATAAGAAGTAACACACATGCACAAATTGATGGAAATAAATCCAGAATCTTTCCTGACACTGAAATCAGATGACAAGTCTTAAGCGAGAAGCCAAACAAGACTGCTTCCAACAGGGACACAAGAATCTCTTGGTGGATGAACTGAGAGTGACAAAAATTATTTTGCTTTAAAAAGTTTTTAATGAATAGATAACATCTATTTAATTAATAGATAATATGGAGGAGTGAAGACATAGAGCATATGGACTTCTTGGGAAAAATGTTTATCACTTTCTACCCACTTCATTGCATAAGATTCAGTGTATCTCAAATTAGAATTATTTGATTTGGCCAAAGTTTTTAGGCTTTTCTCCAAAAATGACAAAGTCACATTTTTGATCTAGTAAACAACCTACCTTTGTGCATGTTCAAATATCACCTCCCAGAAATGTTTCCTGTGTTTTTTTCACTCCTGTTAGTCCTTCAGCTCCAGCTATAAGACAAATGTGTCTGTTCTCTTTTCCTGACTCACAGATCTCCAGAATGCGTGTTTTTTATGCAAAAAATATCTTTGATTTTTTTTGGTACTGGACAATCAGTAGGGATGGTCCAAATATTTCATGTCTTCAAAGCTCTATATCCTACGTACCACTTCAGCTAAGTTATCTCTGAGCAGTAGGAGATGGCCTGGAAGTTATTTATTGCCTGTTTGTCATGTTTGTTTTATACCTGAACAAGTTTCCCTCTAGCCAGGGCTGTAGTAAGATAACCTAGTACTCAGAGTACCTAATAGTTTCCCCTTTTAATAATGCAGTTTGAATAACTATAGAATCATAGAATGGCTTGGGGTGGAAGGGACCTTAAAGGTTATCTTGTTCCAACTCCCCTGCCACAAGCAGTGACACCTTTCATTATACCAGGTGGTTCAGGGGCCCATCCAGCCTGGCTTTGAACATTTACAAGGATGGGACATCTACAACTGCCCTGGGCAACCTGTTCCAGTGACTCATCATCCTTACAGTGAAAAATTTCTGCCTAATATCTAATCTCAATATACTGTCAGTTTAAAGCCATTATGTCCTGTTCTATCACTACATGCTCTTGTAAATAGTCTCTCTCTATCTTTCTTACAGGCTTCCTTCAGGTAATTGAAGATACAATTTGGTTATCCTGAAGTCTTCTCTTCAGGCTAAATAATACCAACTCTCAACCTTTCCACACAGGAGAGGTGTTCCATCCCTCTGATCATTTTGTTGGCCTCTTCTGGACTTGCTCCAACAGGTCATTGTCTTTCCTGTGCTGGGGACCCCAGACCTGGAATCAGTACTCAAGGTGAGGGTCTCACAAAGATGGAGTATAGAGACAGAATCACCTCACCTGACCCGTTAGCCATGCTGATTTTGATGCAGCCCAGCATACAACTGGCTTTGATATTTTTCCAAAAACTTAAATTCTCAAATAAATAATTCAGTATTAGAGTTGCAGGCACTAAATATTGATTATTCACAGAAAGTTACTACAAAATAGAATTGCTTCTGCCTGACTGTGTTGTCAGTCTCTTAAGGACAGGACTGATGGTATGTCTGGGCCTCAAGGGTACCTGCAGTGAGATCACATTTGCTTTGGGAGACAAAGGCAGGGCCAACCCAGTGGCCTTGGCAGAGGTCTGAATTTTCACTGCTGGATCCAGGTGCTCAGGTCTTGAGCTGGAAAGACTTAATGAAACTGCTTGGTCCTTCCTGATTCACTGAAGGAGAGATGTAAAGGGGTAGCCAAAATGAAGCTTTATCCACCCTGCCATGTGCCCTACTTGGATGAAGTTCAACAAGCGCCTTGAAGCAGGCACAGCAGGAGCATGCACTCCCAGAGGATATCTCCTGCACTCTCAGAGGAGGTCTCCCCTTGCTGTGCACAAGCCTGTTGCTGCTGTAAAAACACAGCATGGGACGTTGAGCTGCCATGTCTTGTCCTATCCCAGCACTGAGGCAAGAGTGGCTGATGGGTGGAGGTATAACTTGCTTTAGAGACCTTCTCCATCTCCTTGGAAAGCTTTTCCTCCAGCTAACTGCACTCAGCTGCAGGGACTATGTCCCCCTGCCTTGTCCCCATCCCTCATGGGTTCTTCAGGGTATGGCAGTGCAGTAGAGAACCATGAGAGCTGGGGGTTCCCTAGGGTGGCAGCGCTGGGCCTGGCAGGGAGATGTTCCTGTCCCACCACCACGTCCAGGAGCAGCCAGGAGCATTGGGGCACACTGTCCTGTATCACGCACCTCCCTGGGGAGGAGCAACCCTGGGAGTGCCCTCAGGCAATGACACAGAAATTTGTTCTGTGCCTAACAACCTTTTACCTGCCTTAAAGTTGTGTGCTGCATCTGTGGACAGTCCTGTCCTCTGAGAAATCCTGGTGCCCCTCTCCACTATTTTTTGCACCAGAAATTTTTCTTAGTTTCGTTGTGACTGTCATCTCTGCAGTGCAGAGAAGCTACCATCCCACCTGAGGATTGTGATGCAGGTGACCACCAGATGTTACCAATTCTGCTGGTATCACCTTCTGGTGGTTGCTGATATCCCTCTTTCCTGACCTCTATGGCTCCCTCACAGGACTTACCTCGGCAGACAGAAATTTGACATTGGCACTGTGAACTTTGCTGAATCGTAAAATCTTCACAACTTAATTTCATGGGCCTCATCAACAAGTCTTGCTACTAAAGCAGCTGATTAAACAGTAACTAACCCCCCTTTGTTTTGAAGGGAAAAGTAGAACAGTAAAACATCTTGCATGTTGCCCATGTCCTGAAGGTAAAAGGGTGAAATGGAAGAAAAGTAAATAACTATGCTTTGGATACAACAGAAAATCTACTGGTCAAAAAAGGAGTGATTTGCACATGCTGCTCAAACAATCATGTGAAAGCCAATTTCTAATCAATATAATTTCACGCCTGTTTCTTCAGCTCTTTCTTCATTCCTTGCGTACATTATTAATCCATAAGTGACATCAAACATCTCACTGGCTTCTAGTGGTGAGGAGGACTTTTGCTTGAGCAGTCTGGGAAGAAGAAGCAGAGAAAGAGGCAAGAGGACCTCATGGTGCTGGTTCTCAAAGGCCAGGCACTCCTCTTCTACTCAGTCAGGCTCATCCATCCTGGTGGGAACTCCTTCAATAGTCCTGTATTAAATACAGAGAGTCACCTGTACCTTTCTCCTTGGCACGAGGTTTTACCACCTGGTCTGAGTGCCAGCACTTCAAAAGGGCTGCTGCAGTTTCTTTGGGCATGAGGGAAAGAAAACCCCACAACCAGCCTCTTCCACAATTTTGCTTCTGCTCCATAAAAACAATGGCTTGAGGTGGAAAAGAAGCTCATGAAAAAGAAGTTCATGCCATGAACCCTCTGGGCTCTTGTGGTGAACAGCTCTGCGACCCCATCCTGGGGCAACCCAGCCTGGGATGAAGGTGTCCTGCTCTTCTCCTGAACACTCTTGCCCACTATGTTTCCTCTGCCTAAGCAGGGAAAAAGCAGCTCTAATACACAAAGGCAGAAACTGGAGTCAGCTTTTTTGCGCACCCGACTGATGTTTCCAAGTGTTGCCACCAGAGGATGTACCAAGCACATTTTTTGCTGTATCAACACATAAACATACAAACAGATTAAAATAGCCAGATTTACCAGCAGAGGTAGCATAACTTCTGTATCAACACAGGAAGTATCAGTGTAAACAACAGTTCTTGAAAAAGAGAACAGAGAGAGGGGTAGGGAAGTTACACACTGTATTTTCTGATGCAATTATCCCAGCTCTGTAGTATTTAACATATTAAGTGGTAAATGCATTTCTGATTTCTTTAATGCACTGCTAATACTGGGAATGTCTAGCCCAGGCCACTTTCAGTATTTAACAGAGTTTCTATCAAGGACAGCAGCCATTTTGATGTTTGAATGTTTTTCATAGCAGTAATTAATCTTCTAGATCTGGGGTAGTCAGCAATTTAGACACCAGACAGAAGAGAGTGCTCAAAGAGACAATGGCTACTGGATGAGACACTGACTCAAAAGCCATTTGAAAAATGGTTGCTGTAAAAAGGAATGGTAAGAGGTTCAACTGTAGATAATTAGACAGCATTTAAAACTAGTGTTTTAAATGTATTATTCTCAAAGACAGTTGTCAAAGATTTCTTAGTAGTACACTCTGTGTCAACAAGAAAGTATACACTTTTAACTGAAAAAAAACCAAGTTGATCTCACCCTGGCATTTACTCCCTTATTACAGGCACTGACTACTTCTAGGAAACCACAGATATACTTCAAAATATACATTCATTTATACATACAAAGTGTATAATGTTGTGAAACCTTCAGGAATAGTCACCCTGCATTAACTGTTTTTAGGCTTCATTAATGGTCTGACTCTGACCATTCAGCATTTGGTCCAGTGACAAAAAACACCCCATTTAGTGGAAGGGAATCAAGCCTTGAAAAATATATATTAAAATTATTTGCCATCATACTCTGAAATAAAGATGCTGGGTTACAGCAGTTTCATCTTTTGTGGATGAGTTATGTAGTCATGGTCCCATCCTGGAAACAAATAATTTATGTTTCTGTGTTTGTTTAGGCACCAAGTCTCAACAAATAACTCAGGAGTTATTAACTTTAAAACAACCTGTTTACTCAGCACATGACCTCTCTGTATTATGATAAACAAACATGAAAACAGATGGATTAAAGAAAGATTCACTGCTGTCTGTTGAAGGCTTCTGAGAAGAATTATTCTGGATACATGGTAAATTGCAGTTATTGTTTATTTGAATGTGGCTTGTCAGTATAAAAATTAGCAGAATAATATCCCTTTAGTTACAGTGTTTGCAACATCTGCAATTGCTGTATTAGAGAGTAGTGGTTGAACAGATTCATCTTTCATATTGTAAATGCGATCATATATTTTCAGCTGGCAGTGCACTAGGGTTCATTTTTTGACCAATCATACACATTTTTTTCTTATTATCACTAGTCACTTAATCCTGTCCATTTGAACTCCACTTGCAAGTGCTGGGAAGCTTGAATGTTGTAGTAAATTTGTTTACTGATCATCCAATTATAAGACAAGTATTTTTTATTTCTTTCTAGTGGCAAACAAGCAAATTCAGAGGAGCTTTTCTTACTCTTGTATTCTCATGGCCAGTGTTAAGTATCTGTCCATGACTGCTAGAGGCCCTGCAGACCTGTAACACATCAGGTGCCTGATCACTTCTTCTGAAATGGGAAGTCACTCCACCCCATCTCTGTGAAAGCAAACAGGGAATTTGTAGCCCTTGGCAGCCCAAGTCCCTGCTCACACTTTGGCCCATGCAGTACACAACCCATCATCTGAAGCTTCTCACAGTACTTTCTTTGAAATCCCTTAGTTCTAAGAAGTTAGGATATAGCATTCTTACTCTTGACTGCCTTTGAATTTTCTGTTTCCTTTATTTCAATAGCACAAAAGAAAATCAAACACGCCATAGAAATCTTATACACAACTGAACAAACAGAACCCAATCAACATCTAAGGCATAGAGGAAGAGAACAGTTCAAATATTAGTGTATTTTTTTGTTAGAGCCTGACTGACTCTTCAGTGCCCATTCACTCACCATCTCCAGCGTGCTGGTGTGGGGAGGAAGGCATTCTCTGGATACAGGATCCTAGCTGTGTTCTAAGGCAGTCATTACAGCTAGAAACACCAGGTAAACAGACACTGGAGAGTCCACAGGACAGAGTGGGGAGAAGTTGCTCTGAGAGCCCTTTTTATGAAGAGGCTGGATACCCAGACATGCCTGGTCTAGTCAAGCCATTCCTTGAGATGAAGTCATTGCTGCTACCATGGACCCAGCTGTGCAGCCCCACACCTCTGGAGTCTGAACCTGAGCCTCAAAAAAAAGCACAGGCTCCAGAGGAGCCTTCAAGCAAGGGTCAGGATTCTTGCAGCACCCTCCTCTCTCCTGCTGAACTGTCCTTACACTCAAAATAGGATCCAATCCCCTGTCCCCAGGAGCACCTGGCACATGCACTGTTTTGGCCTTTTGTTTTTAGCATGGTGCTTCTGCCATCATCTGTGACATCAGGTGTTGTCACTTGGGCAGCTGAAGAGTGGGCAACTCCCCAAGATGCAACAGGTAGGACAATGCCTGAGAAACTCCATCACTCAGTGAACAGTGCCAGATAGGGCTGGTTAGAGCAGCCTTTAGTCCTGGCAACACTCTTAGCTCTGGTATTTGCACACACACCCCTAAAACTGAATTTTTTTCACAGCTGTAACGTCAGAAATCTCAAAGGCATTTTTGATTAGCTTGTTGTGGGAGATTTCAGCCATACTTCACAAGGTCTTCTCTGTAGTGGACAAATCTGGAGCCAATTTCTGGGATGTAGCTTCATCCAAAACCTTACTGTAGTTACTAGAGCTTCTGAAACTTCTCAGATGGGTGGCTGACAGGAAGCTGCCTGGTTACATGAGTTTTAACACATCTTTCAGCTAACTCTGAGACTCAAATGCAACATCTGCTAGAACACACAAGGATGTCATGTGGATTTATGATATTTGCTTGAGGATTCCGGAGCCATAAACCAATGAATGGACTACAATGAGATAAATACACTATTTCTTGTCTGTCAAAGGCAATTCTGTCTTGATACTTTTCAATGCATTATTTAATTGAAAGCAGTTCCCATTTTGCTCAACCTAGTGATTTAAAAGTTTAAAAGATAAGCTACATTTCTTTGTTTGACTATACTGTCAAATGCATTTGAAAATGAAATTCTCAGTCACGATAATGTTAAGACTGCTCTTTATGTTTGTGGGTTTAAAATGTTAAACCTAATAATACTCCTTTTTTGAAACCGGGCCAATGCTAGTTCACTTGAAGTCAATGGGAATTTTGCCAATGACTTAAATGAAAGCAAAGTTGGGGACTATATATTAGCTTTAGGCTTTAGGACTCCACGGGAGCCCAGTACTTCCACTTTGTGAAAATTAAATATTTCCAACTGCACTGATCTCTCTGACTTTAATTTGCTGCCACATCTCCAAAAATGCATTAAAATGAACACTGACAAAGAGGGAAATATTTAGTTATATTGCTGCCAGATTCTAAAGTTTTAAAGCAACAATATACCCTTGCTTTTTTTTTTTTCTTCTTTCTCCCCTCCCTGAAGCATTTGCATTTGTCAAAGGCATGAGACACAGTGCCAATCCTCCAGGCAATTCTCCACACAAGGAGAATTGTGAAGCCCAGGTAATGTCTGCAAGTCTTCCACAAGCCTGTGCACAGCCTGGGAGCCCACCTACACACAGTGACTGAGTAGCTATAGCTGCTGTAGAGACTCCACAGGTTTTTTGAAGACTGCTGTCTTTTACAAGACTACTTAAAATATTGATGTGTTTTTCTAGTACTCATCTGTCTTGTCACAATGGCTCAAAAGGAAGGGTAAGAAAAGTTTAAACATTCTGTTGCAAATTCTAACCACATTGATTAAATAATCTCTTCTTCAGTTATTATGAAATCCTAATGAACTCAGTAGGCAGATGAAAGGTGGACCAGATAAGTTTAACCTGATATAGAGAATGAATAGTCCTTTCAGCACTCAGTCTTTGGAATGAACACTTACTTGATATATCTCACAGAAAATAGTTTCTGCATTTGGACTGGTACTCTATGAACCCCAAGTTATTGCACCAATTATGGCCTGAGAATGCAAGTAAAAATTAAGAAAAGCAAGAAGGAGACAGGACAAAACTCAGTACCTTACTTACACATCAAATTTGAGATGTCAGTCTCCCCATACACCAAATTAGTCACCTGGTTTTGGAGAGGCTTCCTTCCTCTCCTCATCTGGTGATCAGATATCTCAGAGGTGAGCACTGCAGCTCAGCTACAAATCAGGTGGCTCAGTTACACAGAGTCACTGTCCCTGCTTGCCTGATGTCCTAGAACCAGCACACCTTCCAGGCTCAAGCTGAGGGTTTATCTGCAAAGGATTAAGAAAAAGTGTGAATACACTTCTGAAATCATAGAATCATGAAATGGGTTAGATTGAAAGGGACCTTTAAAATTCAACTAGGTCAACACATAAATATCATAAAAATATCATATTTTACCCATGATTTCTTTTTCATACGTAATTTCAGCACAGAGGAATACTAAGAATCATGTTGCAGTGGCATACCAGAAGACATGGTCTGTCTCCCTCTGCCCAGCAATTTTGAGGAACTAGTTTATCCATCCCTTGAAAAAAATCCCAGTACTTTATAAGTAACTGAATAGCTCTGCATACTTTGCAGGGAAACACACAGAATTCATCCTCTCCTTCCTTCTGCCCGATTTAGAGACTCAGAATATCTACAAGATCCGACAGACTCTGAGCACTTTTGAACAGCAACGCTTCCTGAAAACCAAGATGTCTGCATGAGTTTTTTCCACAGCAGGGTGTTCATTTGCAAGTTCAACCTGAAGCATATTAAAAGTGTGTTATTATGTCTTTCTATAAATTATATGTATGTGGTAATCATTCCTTCCTACTCTGGATGGATAATGACAGATTCGTTTTATTTATCCGAGAAAGATGGAGTTTGGGGTACAATGTAGTGGTTAAATAATTGCCAAGTCACCATAAAGACATTACTCCATCTAATGTGCACAATCTCACATTCAGTCAAGTGACGATACAAGCCAAGCAGAACTAATCAAAACATTGAAGGTGGATGCTTGCTGCCAGCATCTCTCCCGCATTTACCAGACAAGCTATTTACAAACCTAGAATGTGAGCTACTTAACTGCGAGTGAATTGAGTTTTGAAAGTAAAATGTAGCTAAAATTAAATAAAAATGTTCACTTAGAAGAGCTGGGGAGTTGCAGGCTGGCTGCAGATTAGATTTTCAGTAGTCATATCATTCACCAGTGATTGTATCTTCACTTCTAGGCTTTCACTGACCTTCTGAAACCATTGTTTCAGAGAAATGGATGTTGTCACTAGATTTCCCAAAATCTTAGGAAACACAGCTGAAAATAAGCTCCAGAGATCCCTTTTCCACCTCTTTTAGCTGTCCTAAACCTTTCCTAAGGAAAGTTTATGCAACCTGTTATAATTTTTCTAATATTGTAGCCCGAGACCCTGAGAGCTGACACAAATCTTCTGCTGATTCCTCCAAGCTGGCACTGGGGCTTATCCTGTTAGGCGATTGAGTATTTCAAGTGTACAAACATGTTTTTTTCTCTGTGTTATATCATGACGAAAGGAAAGAAAAAAGGTAAAGAAAATCAATTAGTGCAACTCACCAGATTAGATGGAGGATTATCAGGCTTAGTTAGATCTATTGACCTATTTTGCTTTTTGTGGCAACCTGTTGCCCTTTCATTTTGAGGAGCAGTCTACCTTGGTTTGTTGCCACCAGATGCCAGCCAGGATGCTTGATCACTTCTCCCTCCTCAGCCGGGGCAGAAAAAAGTCCATAGAAGAGACAAGGAGAGGGAGAACACTCCCCATTTACTGTCCTGGGCAAAACATAGTTGACTTTGCAAAATAATATGATTTACTAAGAAGTAATAACAGAACAAGATAAAAAACAAAAGTAAGCCCACTTTTCACCTGTGCCCCCCTTCTTACCCTACCATCTTCCCAGTCCCAATTTCACACACAATTCTTCTGCCTGTTTCTGCCCCCTGAGTGGAAATAGAGGATTGAGAATGTGGGTTGCCATCACTTCAAAAGTCATGTTCTTCTTTGCTGCTCCTTCTTATTCTCTTCCTATCCAACATGGGGACCCTTCCGTGGGGTAGAGTCTAATCACCAATGGGATACTGTCTTCCACCAGCTTCTCCAATATGGTTCCATTCCATGGACTGCTGTCTTTCAAGAACCACTCCAAAATGAGTCCTTTCCACTGGGTAAGATCTTTCAGTAATGGACTGCTCTAGTGTAAAAATGGGGTAAAGAAAATGGGTAAATGGGTAAAAAGTAAAAATGGGATATGAATAAAGTAGTGCAAGCTATGACTTGATTACTAGAAAACCTGGATTCCAAGATATTCATGAAAATATCAAAGTTTTAATATTCATAAAAATATGGACATTTTCTTTACCAAAGCCTTTTGGTATCTTAAAATATGAATAGCAGAAAAGACTTTTTAAAAATTGCATTTGTGTTCATCATGCACACTAAAATCCCTGTTTTAAAATTGAATATTATGTGCTTATGTGTTTAATTGCAATGAATGGATCCAGAACCACTGCTTAGTAGACTTAATTTCAGAAATTTCTAATTTCTGAGTATTTGGAATGGAATTTATTATTTCAGTGTCTTATTTTTTATCCAGGAATATCTCTTTCTAGTTACAGATGATATTTAAATATGCCTTTAATGCTAAGAGTTAGAAAAAGAGCTTTACTTAGTTGAAAAAAACGTCAAGAAAAATGGCTGTGGAATGTATATACAACATTTTTCCAATATCACTACACAGATAGGCTTCATAAAGCTGCTAACAATTTGTGTATAAATCTTGACATTTGCTTTCATTATTTGTTTGCTTTTTATTTATATTCCTCAGTGAGCTTATAGATGTTCTCTAGTGTGTACTTTCATCAGCTTTCTTCCTAACCTGTAAAAGCTCATTTTGATTCTCCTAGACAAAGCATCTTCATCTGATATCAGCCTTCTCATATCAGTAATTCTATTTCCTTCTGTGAAAGGTCTGATGATCTGACTGCCTGGTAGCTACAACAATTATCTGACACACACTATATCTGTACTGCTACTTCATTCCTTCCCACCATTAAACTGGAGGGGAAAGTGATGTCAGGAGACAAGAGGATGAGCGAATTGTTTTGCATTAATAAAGCCCACAGCCATGACTGACTGATAAGGAACTAAGTGGTGATCGTGGAAGTACAGCTTCACTCTCTTGATGGATGGAAAAACAAAGGTATGTCTAAAAGTCATCACAGGAACTGCAATGGGTCTTAATCAGGCATATCAGTACCTGATAAGTAAATGGCTTAGTGAAATGCTGAGTGAGGAGTCTAAATTGTCAACATGTGCCTTGTTAATTTCACTGCATGGTGACAAGCAGTTCAGAAAGACAAGCACTGAAAGACCCTATTTATCTCTTTGGTTTGGATGTTGCTGTCTCCTTAAAGAGAGGCTAAGCTGAAAATAATAAGAACTACATTTTTAACAAAAATGAGTAAGCCAAATATTGGCCATATGAGAGGAAGAGGTGCAGGATCCTACAGGTTTCTGATAGGCAAGGGAAGACTTCTTGGATAACTGCTGCAAGGACAGACATATATCCTTTTTGATTCATATCACCTATAACAAGATTACCTTTATATAAGAACAGGAAGCTTCTTGATAATAAAATACTAGGTTTTATTTCTCTTCATATTAAAACCATAAATAAGCTTCACAAAATAGAAATTTTGACCACTCTGGCTTGTGATCATGACTAGAGGTTTGATGTTCACACATTCTGTACCTAAATTGGGAACACCATGACTGTTTTCAGGCTCACGGGCGAGTGTGTGAGTCTAGACTGTGTCCTAAATTCAACTAACTCAGCAAAGATGAAGACAAGAGCACATAGACTGCCAACAACCAATGCTCGGGTTAGGTCTCCAAGCTAGAGACACACATGAATGTGTGCCCTTCTGACTTCTGTCAGATACAACCACTGATGAGAATCCACCAATACTCATGCTTTTACTCAGATTTAAAAGTTAAGTAATTTTGGCTGTATGAGTGAGCCAAAAATTTCTTCTCGTGGTATGCCACCTTTCTGTAGCTTAAATTTGTAACAAGAGTTTAAAGCAATACCCACAATATTTTCTGATTTTTTCCCTGCAGACTTACCTTTATATTCACCATCTACTCAATTAATTTATGTTTCTTTAGAGATAGCACTAGGTATTGTATTACTCTAAGGATGTCCTATAATAAATACTAAACTGGTAATTTGGGCAGTCTCTGCTGAGAGTCTTGGAGAGAGCAGACCAATTTTCACCAGGAAAGAACAGGAAGTAATGAGTAAGTATTTACCTAAGAATAGCATCTAGAATGTAGAAGTTTTGAGGTGAGAAAAGCAAAGAAGGAATCCAAAATACATTGTCACAATAAATCTAGCGTTCTCATCTGTTCCTGCTTTAGCATTTTCACTTGACAGATTAACAGAGATGTGTAGCATATGGATTGCTGTGCTATGAATTATTGCATGTAATATTCAGGCCTAAACTACATAACTCTTTTACAATGATCTACAATGGAAAATTGTAAGTAAATTTTTCTTACTTGGATCAATGCTAGTATTAGTGATGGGAAAATCAATTTAAGAATCAGCTAAACCCCAAAGTACCTTGACATTCATAACTATATGGCTAATTTTTTAAAGTATTTTGTCTTCTCATTTCTGGTGTTGCTGGTTATAGCTCACACCAAAACAATCAAACAAAAAACCAGCCCCTCGCCCCAAAGAAACCATACTCCAACTCCCCTGCCCCCAAAAAGGACCCCCCAAAAAACCCCAAAAGCTACAGAAACCATGCCCCAGTCCCCCAGTCCTTCAAGAAAGATTTTCCACATACTGTTTATGGCTAAAATCTCAATGAAATTAAATTCAATTAGACACAGATGCATACTGACAACACCATGATGATAGTTCAATTACCATAATGCATTCAACACAGAATGCACTTGTGAATTTGTGACATGCTTTTTTCTTAAATGACCCTACTGAGAGGTTCCATAATTTTTAGCAATGCTTAACCAAGGCCCCGAATAGCTTTTACTACTGGTTATAGACAGACACAATGAGTAAAACCCAGGCCTTGTGAAATAAATGCAACTTTTATTATGTAGGTAGTGATTCTCTGCATATTTGACTTACTGGATGTCTGCTGAAAATGCAGTACTGAAGAGAGAAAACAGTCTGGGGGATTCCTGGACTGTATGGAAGAGAACACAGCTGTAGAGGCATCCAGCTAGGAGAAGTGCTCACTGGTCCTGCTTTTTGTGAACAGAGAAGCACTGTTGGGTGATGTGATTGTTGGAGGCCATCAGGTGCACAGTGGTAATGAAATTATAGTTTTTTTGCTTCTTGGAGAATTAAGAAGAGGAGTCAGCAGAATCTTGGATTTCCAGAGTTTGGACTGTTTAGCAGACTAATTAAGGGAGTTTCTTGGGAGGAAGTCATGAAGGGCAAAGAAGTCTGGGAAAAAAAAAAGGCTGGACATTTTCCAAGAAGGAAATCCTGAAGGTGAAGGAGCCCGCTGTCCCCATGTGCCAAAAGACAAGATGGCAGGGAAGAAGAAATCCTGGCTGAACAGATTTATCTACAATTCAGAGTAAAAAGGAGAGTTTATGATAATTTGAAGCAGGGGCAGGCAACTCAGGTTGTGAAGTTATGATGGGAATGCATTAGAACATCCAAAGCCCAACTAGAATTTAATTTGTATAGTGCTGCAAAAGACACTAAAAAATGTTTCTAAAAATACATGCACAACAAAGGGAGGGCTGAAGAGAATCTCCATTCTTTTTTTGATGTGGTGGGGGGACATGATGACAAAGGATAAGACAAAGGCTGAGATACTTAATGGTTTCTTTGCCTCAGTCTTTAATAATACCAGCAATAAGACCAGTTAATAAGACCAGTTTTTCTTTGGTTACCTGGCTCCCTGAGCTGAAATATAGGTATAGGGAGCAGGAAGAAGCCCTCACAATCCAAGGGGAAATGGTCAATGACCTGCTACAACACTTAAGATACCCACAGGGCTGCATCAGAATGGATGGGGTTCACCCAAGGATACTGAGGGAGCTGGTGTCTCACTGAGCCAGCAGTCTGGGTTAATCAGGGAGGTCCCAGGTGACAGGAGGTGACACCCACCTACAAGAAGTGCAGAAGTAGCCAGGGCACTACAGGCCTGTCAGCCTGACCTTTGTGCTTGATAAGGTCAGGAAGGATGGAACAGATTATCTTGAGGGCCATCCCACAACATGTGTGGAACGACCAGGAGATCAGGCCCAAAAAACATGGTTTAAGGAAAGTCAGGTCCTGTTTGACCAACCTTCTAGAGAGTATGACCCATCAAGTGGATAAAGGAAAGGCTGGGTGCTGTCCATCTGGACTTTTGCAAAGCCTTTTGCACTGACTGCCACAGAATTTTTTCCAGGAGACACAGGCTGCCCATGGCTTGGATGGGTGTTGCCTCCATTGGGTAAAAATCTGGCTGGATGGTAAAACTCAGGCCCAGAGAGTGGTGGTGAATGGAGTTGAATCCAGCTGGTCACATGTGGAGCTCCCCAGGGCTCAGCACTGGGGCCAGTCCTGTTTGATGTCTTTACTGATGATCTGGAGAAGGGATTGAGTGTACCCTCAGTGAGTTTGCAGGCAGCACCAGCTGATATGGGAGTGTTGATCTTCTGGAGTACAGGAAGGCTCTGCAGAGAGATCTGGACAGGCTGGATAGATGGGCCAAGGCCAACTGCATGATGTTCAGCAAGGCCAGGAGCTACAAGCTGAGGCAGAGTGGTTGGAAAGCTGCCCAGTGGAAAAGGACCTGGAGGTGCTGGTCAGCAGCCAGTTGAAGATGACCCAGTTTGTGCCCAGGGGACTGAGGAGGCCACTGGCTGCCTGGCCTGTCGAAAATAGCCAGCAGGACCAGGACAGGGATTGAGGTGATGAAGCCATGTTCAGTTTTGGTCTCCTCTGGAAAGACATTGAGGTGCTGGAGCATGTCCACTTGATGATCTTGAAAGATTTTTGCAACCTATATAATTCATTGATTCTATATTCAGATTGTCTTTCCCCTGCAGGCTGTAAAGTGAGATGATACGAATTCATGCGATTGCCAAGGAATGTTCCTGGCACAATCCAGAGAGTCCTTCACACTGGATTACCAGTGCTGTGGTCTTGTGCCTTATATCATACTCTCTTTAATGATTAAAAAAAAAATCTTTATTTGAACTCTCAGGGGAGTCTTGTCTTTCGGCATTACCCTTCCATTTTACTAATTTCTAAATTTCATTTCAATATGTTTATTTTAAACTGAAAACTAATAAAAGCTATTGAGTGAGTAGTCAGGGTTGTGTTACAAGAATCTTCCAACTAAAGTCTATATTTAAAATGAAGTATGTGTAATTCAGTTAAAGAGAATAAATTTCACACTTTTGAAAAAAATTTATTTTTGATATGACTCATAACCACGAAGGTAATTCCTGTCATCAGATGTACTTGGAACAGATATGGTTTTATATCTAAAATCACTGTCATTTTTATCTGCTGAAAAAAATAATTTAATTCTAGTAATTATAACAATAATAATAACAACTGTGAAAACATAAAAGCTCTCCCATTTATGTCTGGGATTTTTTAACCCAAAAAAATAAGAACAAAATTGTTTTTATATAGATACGTACTGTGTTTTAAAACTGCTTGAATATCAGGACAGATCTAAGGGTGTATGTTGCTGGACCATTCAATTTTTTACATGGTGAGTCCACGTTGGCTTATAATAAGACATGGGGTCTATAAAACTTCATTCATGTGCAGCATCTGTCTATTGAGAAAATGCATGTAGACTGCTCTTACAAAGCCTTAGATACATTAATATCTCTATCTAAGTAAAGGTGAATCTGTTACATGAATGAGAATCGTGTAAATATTAAAAAAACATGTGTGGTTAATTTTGCATTCTAATAATTCAGGGATTTTTGATTGGTACTTTCTCATGAACCCTTAAGTTTAACATCTGCTTCTTAAGCCTAATATCTTCAGATAATAATGTCTGAAAAAAATTGCTTTTCGGAGTATGCAGCAATAACAAAAACAATTATCTCAAGTCAACACTGGTTATTTGAAGTGCCTCTTGAAGTGCAGTATCACATGCCAATATTGTGTTCACCTATTGTATCTGAAGTGTTCTACAAACTTTGGAAATCACATTGTCTCAACCATACAGAGCATTTACTCTTCCTTCCTACAAAACAAATAACTCAAATAGCTTCTTTAATAATGTGTTTCTTCATTAAGGAAGGAAAATTTGGTATATTTCTTGCCACTGCTGATACTTGCCATCTATAAAAATGTTGCCTGGCTTTCTACAAATTCTTTTCACAGGCTTCATTGCTCCTCTCTGGATAGACATGCTGCCCATTTCTGACAACAACAGATGCAGCGCTTTCAGACTCTACAGAAAGTAATGGTGCCTGACATTTCAAGGGTGAAAGTCTCTCCATGCTTTTAGTGCTAATGGAAACAGACTTTTATTCTTCTTGAAAATCCTAAGCCAGAATGTAAATGGCTATATAGTAAACTGAACAGATTCTTTTTTAATCACAGAAAATAAAGAAACCCTCCTATTGTAAAGTTATAGATGGTTTGAAACAACCCAAGACTTTCTTTCCAGAGTTTGTTTTCTTTAGTACCTATTAGATAACATTTATACTGAACATCTACCAATTATATATTTTATATATAAGGGAATTTGACAACAGTTTGCATTACATCAGGAGCAAGTATTTACAAATGAGAGCAAATCTCAGCCAGATTGGCTATAGAGATTCACGGAACCATTTTAGGTTAGGATGGTGTGTTCAGATGGCTTATATTAAAAGAAAATCTCAGTTACTTCGAATTAGTCCTATAGCAGTTCTGAAGTAGATTCTCTACTTAGCAAAAGACACTTGCTAAATAATATTTTGTTTATTTCCATAGGAGCTAAGAATCCAGCGTAAAGAATTCTCTATGGTCCAAAACAGGATGAGAAATTTAAAAATATTTTACAGGATAATTTGAAGGGCAGGGAGTATTTATAATGGTTGTTTTCCTACCAGTGGTAAATGTATAGGCTTAGCATCTGGGAAGTGATATTTCGTGAATAATTAGTACTGAACAACAATCCTTGGATATCATCTAATATAATCTAATTCCTCCAATAACATATTTTCAGTGTATAGGGCAGCCTCTTTTGAGTTCTTTCTTCAGGCCTGAAAATCTGTCATACTCTGTGTTTGAACTGCCATCATATTTATGTCAGGCTGAAAGGGGTTGCTACAAAAGTGCTGTTGTGGTGCTACAGCCTCAACACCCCTACACACGTATCCATTCTGACACACCTGTGTGATGTATGTGCAAATGGACATGATGGGATTCACCCACACTTGGTGTTAACTGAATACTTACCACTTTGTCAGACAGTGGCCTAAACCCTTGAAAGTCATCCACAGTCAAAATGTCAAGCTGAGCATAAAGTCTCAAGTTTGCGGAGGTACTAGATTTTTGTGTGATGCACTCAGCATTGTGTGACTGGGCCTTTGCCCATCGTTGTCAGCTTTGTTGTACTGGCTTTTGGAAAAAATAGTTCTGCAGAGGCCCGTTCCCAGACACAAGAAACTCTTAATGTAACAAAGAAATCAGGCCAATGTCAAGAAGTTTTTAAAATAAAATGTTTTGGGTTCCTTAGTTCAGTGAAATGTTTTAATCTGGGCAAAGCAATCTGCAATGATTCTCAATGGGGTTGGAAGACATAAAATCTAATTGAAACAGGCTCATGAAACATATTAATTTACAAAAACTGCATGATCCATCAGAAAATTGTTCTGATGGAAAAAATTCTTTGCTGGTGTCTTTGAAACTTTACTTCAGGTAATATACAAAATATTTCCTTCCAGCTTTTGGCCTTTTAAGAAGCCACATATTGATGTCTTAAATTGGGTGCCACTGATATCAGGGCAATAGTTTGGTACCATCAGCAATTGTTCAGAGATGTAATTACACAGTCATTAGAGGCAGGTTCTGAACTGATTTCTTTTTAGTTGTGCTCTCCTGGAAGGTCCAAAACCACATGAGCTCATTAAGTATTCTTCATTTGAAAGCTAGGAGTGAAACATCTTATTTTAATTTTTTTTTTTCATTTAAATTTTCTCTGGTTTTGTTTCACTTAGGCTGTTTCCTTCTGACATCTCTGGGAACAAGAGTCTCCTGTGCTCACCTCAAAGCATTGAGTCCATGATCATCTAAGTCTTCTTGGCCTGTGGAATGACTCTTTAAAAATCTGTGTCTTTTAATGCCATGTCTGATGCTATTTGGAGTAATTTTAGAAGACCATGGTCCACCTCCCTAGATATAGAAAAGAACTGCCCCAGGTATTAACCAGATGAGGAGCCTCTCTCCTGCCTTTACATCCCCCATTCACTTGACCGTAGAAATCAATTTTTTATGGTAGCCTTGATTATGTCAACAAAGTAAAGAGTTAATCTCAGCTGGGTAACTTCTTATACAGATATCCATACACACAGAGTATGCAGCAGAAGAAGAACGGGAAAGTTACACAGATAGAAAGTCATCAAACTCCTGAACATTGTCATTAATGCAGAATTTTGTCACCCACAGGAAGTTTTGGTTTTGATCTGAGTAACAATGGCCATTTCAGGTCTAAGTCTTTTTGGTCTTATCAGATTGTATGTGGCAGTTTATTGGTTTCCATGGACTTGGAAAGTTTCCATTTGGGAGTTTTACACTGTACTTTTTTGTTTGTTTGTTTTGGTGTTTTTTAATTTTAATTTTTTAATTTTTATAATGTTCTGATAAAATTTTAGCAAGAAATTTCAAATTTCAGTTTTCTCTTGTCTTCTGAGCACAGAACTCTTCAAAGTTAGCAACCATTAGCAGAGCACAGTTACATCAGAGCTCACCAGGAACAGTGAGTCAGAAGGTGTCAAGTTCTTGCTCTAAAATGAACACTCAAAACTGAATTAAAGGTTAAAACTAGACAAGAGCTTACCAGAAAAAATGGCATATATATTAACACATACATCTTCCACAAAT